>UESW01001461.1:388738-456608 GCA_900491605.1 Calamus simplicifolius
CTGCCAAATCTCATAATCGAAGTGTGCTGCTATAGCTAGCATAATCCGAATGGATTTCAGCATTGCCACAGGAGAAAACATTTCGTCATAGTCAATACCATAACGTTGACGATACCTCTTAGCAACCAGACGTGCTTTATAGGTCTCAACCTTTCCGTCTGCGCCTCTTTTCCTCTTGAAAACCCACTTACACCCTATGGATTTTATCCCTTCGGGTGGGTCAACTAATGTCCATACATTATTGTCCTTCATGGAGTCAAGTTCGGATTTCATGGCCTCAAGCCATTTATTAGAGTCAGTCCTTTGCATAGCATCCATATAGGTGATTGGATCCTCGTTGTTCTCATCGAGTTCAACAGGATCATCATTCTGGACCAAGAAACCTAAGTATCTGTCCGGTTGATGTGGTACTCTACCAGATCGCCTTAATGGTGCATCTAAAATGGGTTTTGAGTTTGATCTAATCAACTCAGATTCTAAGGGTTCACTGGTTTGTGTTGTTCCTTCTACTTGATGAACTTCCTCAAGTTCAACATTAGAGCTATTTGTTCCTTCACTAAGGAACTCCTTTTCAAGAAAAACTGCTCTATTACTAATGAACAACTTTTTGTTCTTCAGTATTGTAGAAGTAATATCCTTTGGTCTCTTTCGGATAGCCGATAAAAAAATATTTGTCAGATTTGGGTTCAAGTTTGTCTGATTTTGCACGTTTCACATAAGCCGGACACCCCTAGACTCTCAGATAGGTAATAACCGGTTTATGTCCATACCACATCTCATGTGGAGTTTTAGAAACAGACTTACTTGGAACCTTATTAAGAATATGATAAGCTGATTCTAATGCGTATCCCCAAAATGATATTGGCAAGCTTGCAAAACCCATCATGGACCGAACCATGTTTAACAGAGTACGATTCCTTCTTTCGATACACCGTTATGCTGCGGTGTTCTAGGAGGAGTCCATTGGGAGAGAATCTCATTCTCTCTTAAATATGTCACAAATTTATTGGAAAGGTATTCGCCTCCTCGATCTGATCGAAGGGTCTTAATACATTTTTCTGTTTGTTTTTCTACTTCTTTATGATATAGTTTGAACATTTCAAACGACTCATATTTATGTCTCATAAGATAGATATAACCAAACCTAGAAAGGTCGTCTGTAAAGTAATGAAGTAGTAATATCCACCTTTGGCACAAGTGCTCATTGGTCCACATATATCAGTATGTACTAGACTCAATAGCTCTTTGGCTCTTTCACCTTTTCCAGAAAAAGATGACTTGGTCATTTTACCAAGAAGACAGGATTCACAGGTAGTTAATGATTCACAATCATTAACTCGAAGGATGCCCTCCTGAGTTAACCTGTTTAATTTGTTCTTATTGATATGACCCAGCCGATGGTGCCAAAGATAAATGTCTGTGACATCAGTTGTTCTAGGGCGCTTACTTGAATTGTACACTACATTTACAAGCTGTGATAATATATAAATGCCATTAGTTAAATGCCCAGTCATTACAGTGACTCCATTCATAATGATATTCAAAGTAACATCCTTTATTGAAATTTTATAATGACTTTTGGCCAGAAGGCCTACAGAAATTACATTCAACAAGAACGTGGGGCAAAAATGATAATCATTTAGTATAATGACATTTCTATTGAAAACTATTTCAAGAACTCATAATGCCAGAACTGGAAGTAATCTTCCATCGCCGACATTAAGGAATCTTTCATTGTCCTCAAATCTTCTGGTGACTTGTAGTCCTTGCAATGAATTGCAAATGTTAAAAGGACTCCCGGTATCCAATACCCAGGTATGATTATCATATACAGAAAAATTACAAGGTGTTATCATATAAATACCTTGTTGAGCAACATCTTGCTCCTTTTTCTTCTTTGGCCTGTTTTGATCAAGTGTGGCAATGTAAAGAGGATAGTTCCTCTTCCAGTGCCCTTGCATCTTACAGTGAAAGCATTCAGCTTGACTTTTATCAACTTTCTTCTTCTGCATCTAACCCTTATAGATGTCCTAGCATGTTGCACCTTTTTATTATTCTTTTTCTTCTTTCCTTTCCCAAAGGGTTTACGCCCTACCTTAAATCCTTCAACCACATTAACCAAACCCTTAGAGAGCTGGTTATCCTTCTCAAAGTTCTGTAACAACCCCAACAAACCGTGGTAGTTGACTGTAGGCTTTGTCATTCGAAAATGAGTAAGAAAAGGTCGGAAGGATGGAGGCAAGGAATTTAGGATCACATCTTTTCCCAACTGCTCATGTAAGGAAAGCCGAGCTTGCTTAGGAGTTCTATCTTCTCGATCATGTACAATACATGATCAGTGATAGGAGATTCATCCCTCATTCGAGCATTAAAAATAGCACAACTAGTCTTGTGCCTTTCAACATCGTCGGGTGTGCCGAAAGATTCATTCAACGCTTGAATGATTTCTTCTGGCTGAGCATTCTCGAACCGGCGACCAAATTCATCGTTCATTGCTGCTAGCATGATACAACACACGCTAGTTCTATCATTGAGCCACTTCTGATAAGTGTTTCTCTCAGATCTTTGAGTGTTTGCATCAGGTATCTTTGGTGCAGGATTATTCAGAATATATAGAATCCTCTCATGCTCAAGGACGATCTTAAGTTTTCTGAACCAGCTATTAAAATTGGAACCATTCAACTTGTCACTATCCAATAGGGATCTTAATGATAAATTAGTGGCCATGTTCTGCATAAGGAAAAATAAAGTTTATTAGTATATTGATTCAATCTAAAGACTTGGACTTTAGTCTAAAGATTCTCCCACTATTTTGTTCAAATTGGTAGCCTCTACACCCCAATTCGAAGAATTATTCTTAATTCTTTAGCGGGCACTAAGATCTACATAAACTATACAGGCCCAAGTGAAGCTTGGCTAACCCATATGCATCTAATAGTAGGTTCAAAACTAATTGTTTCCCCAAATAATTCTTAGTGTTCAGTTTTGCCCCATATACCTCTTCAGCAGGCATGAAGTGCCTCCACTGAAAGTTCTAGTTAGGTCCAACCATTAAATGATATAATCAGTGTAACCTATCAATAAACAACCAAGCCCGAGTGAAGCTCGGCTCACCTGACTGTCTATGTAATAGTTACGCTAACTTATCATATAATGAATGATAATTCGATGGTTGACAAGCACCAGGCATGGAGTGCCTCCAATGATTATCAAGACATCGGACTCATTATCACCACCTTAATGGGAGGCTATGATTTAGTTATCATATAACTTTTCATTTTAAGGACCTAATAATTTTAAAGATTTATTAATCTGTAGATAAATTGACTAATCAAGTTCTCCCACTGAATCTATGAAATTGGTAGAATGAAACAAGATTAAGTCAGGTTAAGTGGCACCTAAATCAGTCAGACTGATTTCCTTACAGGCATGGGTCAACCCGAATCAGGTAAATGATCTGAATCATAAATGGTTCACCACATTGACCAGTGAGTGAGATCGATGGGAGGGATATGCCATTAACTCGTTAAAGACGCATCAATACGTGTAGCTCCCAATTAAAAACCATTCGATCGTTGATCCTAGAGCAACTTGCCAACTCACCTTGACATCATATGGTTAACCAATTCTGATTTGACCATCTAAGAGATTCATGCTCAACCACGGAGCATAATCTACTTCCATTTGGTTTAATCAAAGAGAAGGACATGATCAACTACAACTATTGTTTGATTTAGAGCATTCTTAACCTAATCTAATTAGATTTGATCAAATACTCTTATAGTCCAGTTGATTTAAACCTTAGGTCTAACCCTTTATGGACCCAATTTAGCTAACCCAAAGGATTAAATATATTTCATGTTTACATATCATATATTTCAATCAAGCATCACATGTATTATGTTACTACTCATAATTCCTATATTTAGATCATATCTAAAGAGATTATGAATTAACATTTGACATTCAAATTTGACTCTCATAAATATTTGTATGTTTCATAACATAGACATCATGCCATCATATATCATATCTATATTTTATACTAAACATGCAAATATCATGTTTTTATATAACATCAATATGTATCAAATATAAAACATATTTTGAGAGTGTGTGTAATTAGTGTTTTGAAGCCAAAGATCAATTTAAATTATCACAGCAATATGTCACAAATACCTCGTTGAATGGGTAATTTGGATTTTCAATCCATCTGTGACCGAATAGACCTTGATTTGTTTTAGCCTTGATTACACAATTAATAGGAGCATTAATTTATATATAATAAATTAGATCAATAAAACCATCGCTCTGATACCATTTCAAGGGAGAAACAATCTTCGAGGCATGCATGTTTTAAATTATTGATAACAATTATCAATGCGAAAATTTAAAGATTACATACTAATCTATCTAACATGCATCAAGATCATATCTTTGCCTTGTATATAGGATCGATTGATCCAAAATATGCATATAAATAAAACTATAAAGATCATGTCTTGATCTTCAGGGCAAGAAGTCATACTTCTTATCTTGAAGCATGCCTTAAGATCTAGGGATCATATCACTTACCTTGAAGGCAATTGGTAAATCCTTTTATGCTCTGCAGCCGTTCAATCGTCTGGCCTCTAGTATCGTCCACACGAAGCCCCGAATGATCGGATTCCCAGGAGTGCTAGCTCGCAGAAATGACTTTGCTGATCTTGAATCCTCCCAATTGAATTCTTCGTCTAGGATCCTCCACACTTCCGTTAGCACCAGAATCACCAGGATTTTCTATTCTAATTCTTTAGAAAATTAATTCACGATATATCGTGTGTTTTTTTTTTTTTCTTCTTCTGTATAATCTGGTGAGGGATGTCCTCTATTTATAGTCTCTTTTTAGCCAGCTGCTTGGCAAAAACCAAAGAGATGCGAACCGTAGCGCTTGGTTAATTCGACGTTCAGTAAAGAACCAAAGAGTCATCGAACCATAGCGCTTGGTTAATTCCGACATTCAGTAAAAACCAAAGAGTCGTCGAACCGTAGCGCTTGGTTAATACAAAGAGGCACATTTATTCTAACACTTTAGAATTCCGACAAAATTGTTTGGAGAAGATTAATGCAAGACATTAAATTCTATATGTGAATTTAATCTCTCAGACTTATGCGAGAGGTTTGGGTTTAGTTTTTGGTTTAAGCTAATCTGAATTTATTGGACTGAACCCACATAGATCATGGTCCTAGCCCAAATCAAATTTGGCTAGTCCTGAATCTATTTAAATCCAAATCAAGTCTAATTTTAAATCAATATTTGAAATTGACTAGTCCTTCTAATAGACTTAAACCAAATTGAATCTTATTCAATTGTACTTAACCCAATTGAGATAATTCAATCAATCAAATTGATTAATTAAATCATATAGGATTCTCAATCGTTGATCAGCAAACAGATCATCCTAGGAAACTTCTATGCGTGTGACTCTCTAGGTTCGAACCTAAGCCGATAGTATAGAAACAACTTTCTATACTAATCGATGTGCCCATCTAGCAATGGAACCCGACATCCGGATAGGTCGAAGAGTTGCCGAGCAAACTCCAAGAACCCTAAGAAACAGTTACCGTATAATTCATCCTCTTGACCACAAATGCTAAGGATGGCTTAAGAGCCTGTCAACTCTAAATAGCAACTCCATAAAGTGATTTCAATTTTAGTGATCATGTGACTTTCACATGAAGTGCCTTGGCCAAGGTCTTGCTAAATTGAAACACAAGCATTTCTCCTTTTAACGGGATAGGTCAAATTCCATCTTGATCCATAATTGACTACCACAAGTACTTGACTGCACCCAGTAACCTTTCGTAGCTCGATTAGAAATCCAGGTGGTCCGGCACCTAAGTACAATGAGTTGCTTGTAAGCCACTGGTTGTGATCTTCAGGTCTGAAGGATACTTATACCTATATCTTCTCAGATTAACTCTTGATAGTAGAGTATCCGAAATGAGTCACGTTCGGTGAAATGTACTCCTACACTTTCACATGTATGTCATACAAGTGTCTCTACACTCCTTGGTTAAGAGGACAACCAACAAATATGATATACAACGTCCTATAATTGATAGTACTATGGCCCTGTCATAGTATATCATATGGTCGCGAACCTTTTTGAGGACCTTCAAAGATAAATCCTCCTTTATCGTGAAGGAAGATCCTAAGGGCTTCATTATAATCAGGAGTATTAAGAAGATGTTCTTGTAATGAATAAATTGCCAAATAACTTTTATTAATATAACAATTTATATACAATTTACATTAGCACAATCATCAAATGATTGGCTTTAGGATACAATTCCCAACAGATGTACCATCGGCTCTCAGCAATTTAAGCCCGACCCGGTCGGTACAAAAAGCCCTGGGCCAGCCAGGCACAAAGCCCAGTGTACACTGGCAGAGTGATGTACCATCGGCTCTCAGCAGCTTAAGCCCGACCTCGGTCGGCACAAAAAGCCCTGGGCCAGCCAGGCACCGAGCTCAGTGTACCATTAGCAAATCGGCGTACAAGCAACTCCTGAAAGCCCGAGTCTATCCTATTCATCCAGGTCCGATACTCCATTGGTTACCAGGAGTCTATGTTCCTTGACCCTAGGATTCGGTCCTGTGTGGGTAAGCCAAGGTTATCCGAGTGAATTAAAAGTTATTCCTCAGCACCGACGAAGCCCCTAGGGGTCCTACGTCGGTAACCAAAGGACTTGGGGAAAGGACACAGTAGGATGAAGACAAATTTTGTCGAAGAAAAGAATATATTTCATTAAGTCAAAAAGTGCTTACAAAATGCCGACCAGGCCGAACTTGCAAAAATAAAAAGTACAATGTGAAGCTCATGGCTCGGCTGGCGCACGCTCATCATCAGATGAGCCAACCTCGGAAAGATGGTCCGGCTCGACTTCAAGTGCCTGTGGGAAGTTCAGGTCACGGCGACCTTTTCCTTTCCACGCTGGAACCCTTGAAGATACACCTCCGCTAAAGCTTCAGCCAGCTCATCCGTGAAGCGCTCGGACGCTCGAAACTCTTCAATAACCCTGGCGGCCCTAGCTCCACAGCTGCCTCCACTTCAGCAGCTCGAGCCTCTCTCTCCGCGACTAGAGATGCCACCGCTATCTTCTCGGCCTCCAGTGCTCGATCTCTCTCCTCCTCAGCTTTCTTTGCCCTCTCCTCAGCCTCCTTAGCCCTTTCCTTGACCTCTCTTGCCCTTTCCTCGGCCTCTCTCGCCCTCTCCTTGGCCCTCCTTGCCTTCTCTTTGGCCTCGCCCATCTGATTCTCGGTCGCCTGGATGGTCGCGACCAACTTTGAAATGTGAAGGTCTCGGGCCGCGACAGCGCTCTCGGCCTCCATCAGCTAGCTGAGAGTTGCTCGCAGACGGTTGGCCTCAGCTTCCGCCCAGTTCTCAGCCGCTCTTATCTCATCGGCCCGGGCGGCCCTGGCCGATTCCAAGGCCCTCTCGGCCGCATCTGCTCGAGCGCGAGCCTCCTCCGCCTCCTTCTGGGTCTCCGCATGAGGGTCTTTCCCCCATGGATGACCTCCCTTGTAGCGGCCAAGGAGTTCGCAATCTGTAGTCAGACCTCATGTCAAAAAGAGAGAGGAATAAAGGGGGAATCCAAAAGCGAGAAGCTGCGAGTCTACTTACTTTGACCAGGGCGCGTAGGACTCTCGGAAGAAAGTGGCCGCCTTCAACCGGCTGAGCTCTTCTGAACCTCGGGCACAAAGATTGATGAGATGAGCCGCTCCGCCCAGCGTCGTTGTCCAGAACAGAGTCCGGTGCAGCATTTGCCTGGCTCCACTTCCTCCCGTAGCCCCTGCGGTTTCGGATTCAGCGCATGGGGGGCTGCTTGCCGTGTTTGCTCCGGAGATGGACCTGCAGCCCCAGACGGTCCCTCTCCCTAGTCCCTTGTTACCTCTAAAGGAGCTAGTCCGTGGGAGGTGGGAGGCTCCTCCGCCATCGCCGGCTCCTCCATCATCGCCGGCTCCTCCGCGACCGGTTCCGCCGTCGCGGCCTCCTCGGCCACCGCACGGTGTTGGCCGTCAAATCGATCTCCGGGGCACCCGAAGGCTCTTACGGTGCAGGTGGCTCGGGCACCCGCACTGTCAGGCGTTTTGGGGCCGGTGATTGTTGCCCCTCACTCGGCCCCTCCCGGGCCCTTTTTAGCCGCGGCCTTCATGATTTTGCGGGTCGAATTTTCATAGCTGCGTAACATCGGCCGAGTTCAGTAAAAAGAAAAAGGGAAAAGAGAGAAAATGACGAAACAGGAAGACTTTAACCAAGTGTAAGGGAGACTTACGCAGTGGAAATGAGACCCGCCGAATGGAGGTTTTCCTCTGTTAGAAGCAGGTTGTACCGAGGGACGTCGGTAGACAACAGCTGCCCCAACGCTTCTCTGTCTCCAGGATGGACGGTGGAATTCACGTTACCTCGAAGGTCGGGGTCCCCCCACCGGGCCTTAACTTGGTCAAGATTGGTAAAGAAAAATTGGGATTTCCATCCCTTGATGGAGGTGAGAAGAAGGAGTTTCAAGACTCGGCCGGGTCGGGGCTGAAATAGCCACCAACCCTTCTGAGACTGGAGGATGTAGAATGAGCAAAAGAGAGAGACCCGAGGTGTAATTTGGAGATGGTGGCAGAGGACAATGAAGCACTAATGACCCTAAGGGAGTTTGGGACCAACTGTGAAGGGGTCAGGAGTAATAGTCGAGGAGGTTTGCAAAAAAGGGGGAGGGGTAAATGGAGGCCCACCCTCAGGGAAATTTCGTAAATAGCCACTCGATCCGGTTGAGAGGAGATCACTCTATCGTCGGGAGTTGGAAGATAAAGCCCGATATCCCAGGGGATTTGGTAATGGGCCCAGATGTTTGCTAAATCCTGGCCTGTCACCATGGAGGCGACCCCTTCCGGGGATTCCGCCCCCACTCTCGAGGAGGCGCTAGCCCCCGCCTGGTGGCCCCTCGACGGAGCCCTACCAGCCGCCACTGGATGCCTCCCGGCGGGAGCCTCCCCGGCGACCCGCTGCTGGGCCAGAGGGATGCGGTCCTCCGGATCGAAGGACCACTCGAGAGGAGGAGAAGGAGAAGGGGGAGAAGAAGGAGAAGCTCGAGGCCTCTCGACGAAGAACGATCCTCCGAATCGTCCTCCGCGGACCAGGATTGGGAACTCATGGAGAGAAGGAACGGAGAAGCCTAGAAGGAGCAAAGAGCTGACCTGGGAAGGAAAGTGACGTGCGCAGGCTCTCGGGTTGCAGGGAGGACCAGGGGGAAAAAATCAAGGAAGCAGAGGAAGAAGACGATGATAGCAGGAACAGAATGGCCGCTTTCAACCCTCCACCTGGGTTTTATTCAGTTTCAAATTATCCCGCCGTGTCTCGTCCACCACGTGGACTCCCGCAATAGGATGGACTGCCTCGGAAACCGCTGAGCAAGAGATACGATTTGCTTTCGGCCAATGATGGGACGCTGCTGACGTCGCCGTTATGATGGGTAATGATGGCACGACTTTCCTCACGGACTCCGACAGATCAACCCTGCTTCAAGGACGATCGCCGCAAATCGGGTGGACAGTATTGGCCGCCTTTTCACATCCCCACACCGCCTGTATAAAATCATCGCAGCGCCCATAGGCACGTGTCCGGAGGCGGTTCACAAAGGGCAGGATCAGCCACTTGGGGGGTGACACCCCTTTCCCCTTACTGGGGTGGGCCTACTCCATCTCAGGGGTGAGGAGGTATCTGATATAGATGATCCCACGCCGTTAGAATAAATGACAATGATAACGGTGGCTGACAGAGGCTCTCGACACCCCTGAGACTCCCTCTCGGTCTTGGGCCACATGAACAGTATCTCAACCCCCGAGACCCCCTTTCGGTCTCAGGCCACATGAACAGTATCCCAACCCCTGAGACCCTCTCTCAGTCTCGGGCCACATGAACAGTATCTCAACCCCCGAGACCCCTTTCGGTCTCGGGCCACATGAACAGTATCCCAACCCCTGAGACCCCCTCTCGGTCTCGGGCCACATGAACAGTATCCCAACCCCCGAGACCTCCTCTCGGTCTCGGGCCACATGAACAGTATCTCAACCCCGAGACCCCCTTTCAGTCTCGGGCCACATGAACAGTATCCCAACCCCCGAAACCCCCTCTTGGTCTCGGGCCACATGAACAGTGCTCGGCCTCGAGTTTCGCTCTCGGCCTCAAGCCACAACTCCCGGGACTTGTAAGCAGTATCTCGACCCCCGGCGCATGATCCGGCCTGCTCTGGGCCACCTGGCATGCCCACATAATCCACCGCACATGAGTAGCAGGGTGTGACCATACCTCATAACGACGTATGGTCCATCGTATGTCTGTCACTGTGCGCAACCATACCCCGTTGCAGTACGGTCCACCACCTGTCCGCTACTGTGCCCAGTCATATCCGGCAGTGGCGCGCACCAGGTATAACCCTAGATGCAAGACACCTATAAGGCCGTGCTGACTAATGACGCGGGATGCCTCTAGTGTGTACGGTGACAATACGATCTGTCATTGCCAGCCTCATATTTTATCCATTATCGAACTGGGCTCTAGAAATCAGCAATCTTCGGGAATAGAAGGGGGATCTTCGAACAGGTATAAAAGCATACGCCCGCGCTGTAAGTAAGGATCGATGAACTCTGGTTTTTCTAGCTCCTTTCTACTAGTTAAGCCCTAACTTTTAGCCCCCCTCGAATAAGCAGTTCTCATCTGTTCCCGACTAACTTGAGCGTCGAGGGTCCCCACCGGAGCATCCGGTCTCCTGGACTTTTCTTGCAGGGGTCCAACGAGAAGGACGTCTGTTTCCCGATGCTTGAAGAAAGTGACTTTGCGTCATCACATATGCTTTCAAGTAACCTTAATTAATTGTTAAATCGATATCATCAATTTGATATTTACATAATGATTCAATCGATATAATTAACAAATAACTCCAAATAATAATGGTATTTATGTGTTAATTAATTATGCCAAGTTTTATGAAGCCAGATGGAAGCGAAATGAACCAGACATGTCTCAGCACAACTTATAACTATTTTGAGCTCAGTTTTGAGGATTGAACTTCGTTTATCAGAACTCATTAGAAACAAGCATGGCTGCGCAAAGAGGAATAAAAAGGAAGGGGGATTAGCTAGTGCTTACTGCAAAGAGAATGAGGAGGAGGAAATTAAGGCCCCATCCATGGCTGCGCTAACCAAGGGATCGGAAGGCTGAACATGGATGGCATTTCCAGACAATCAAGGGTTTATATCGGAATCAACGTATATATAATAAGCCTGTATACTGCCCAATTTCCAGACAATCAAGTGTCAAAGGAAAGGCCTTGAAACTTGAATGGCTCTCGAATCATTCATTGATCAGGAAGAGGTCAAAAGGAAAGACGGAGCAGACTCCAAGGAAAGCAATTTAATAGTGTGGCCGGGGCCCATATGAAAGGATTCAAATTTCAAGGCCAGCATGATATTTTGCTATTTTGGAACCGACGTTTGTGGCGGACAGGGGGCCCTTCTGAAACGATTCAGGGCCGGTAAAAAGCTATTTGTTCCAGACTCCATCGTCATACGATGCAAAACATTGCAGCTTTCAAGCAATGGTGATCTGAACTCCATACACGATTTGCCCCCAATTAGCTTAGCTCAGATCCTGCTCTACACTTTAGAAACTACCGACGCCTTAAATGAAGCATACGTTCTGCTGCTCCAGAATCAAATCTTGTTAGCATCCAGCATCAAAATAATAAAATGGAGTATAACTTCTGTTACAAAACCAGAGCAAATTTTAACTTCTAAATTCAGGTATTTAATTTGAGAGATTTACATCGACATCAACGTCTACATCCACTATAAGTTCATATGAGGTTCGCCATCGAACGAGTCATCCGATACCCAGCAGCGACATAAAAGTCATTGTCGTGCCGTGCGACGCGCTGCAGCGTCTCGCCGGCCTCCTCTCCCATCGCCTTGCATCCCTCCACGCCGGTAAGCGTAAAAAATCCTAATTGACTAATCATATAAAACCTTATTTTCTTTACTTTAAATAATTTCTCAATTCATTCAGCTAAACCTCAATCAAAATAATATTCTATGGTTTATCTCAACAACCACACCTCCACTCACCTTTTTTTCTTCTTAATTATCTTTGAACATTGTTATTTTTAAATAAATTCCCCTTTATAGCTTCCCTAAAATATCAATATATAATTTTACAAATAATTTGAGAATGATCAATATATATGTCAAATAAAATTAAAAAAATTGAACCAAAATCCAAGCTTAGGTTGACTTCTTAAATTTTATTTCATATTGTCATTTTCTATTTAATTAACTAAATTTTTAATTATTGAAAGAACTAATTACTTGATGTAAACTGCAAATTTGATCTGATTCTAATCATCCTTAACCCCGTCCTAAACAAAAAACCCTATTGGATCTAATATATTTTTATAAAGCCAATCACCTGAACTGATCAGCTAATATATTAGATAAGATTTTCTGAACATAAAGTTAAACCGGTCAAAGTTAACTAAAAGCATAAATCCTGCCCAACCTATTTTTAGCCTAATGTAGCAAGGCAATGAAGGCGGTGAAAGTAGAGTAGGGCACTGGGCCATGTCGTGCCAGGCACGGCCTAGGCCCGATAGGCCGCTCCCTTGGGTGTGTTGTGCCTGGCACGGCCCAATAACAAATGGGCCAAGCCGGGCACGGCACGCCCAAAAAAAATTTAGGCCTGACAAGGCCATGCCAGGCATGGCTCCTAACATGCCCGCCCAAAAAAATTTTAGGCTTGACAGGGCCATGCCAGGCATGGCTCCTAACGGCTATATAGTTGTTGATGGGGCCGGTTGACTCCATGGGCAATAAAGACAACAATTTTTGGATGGCATCGTATCGAGACGGCCATCCTCAGTGGCCTTCCCGAATGACTTAATTCTTAAGCGGTCTCCTTACTCTATTCGGCTTTCTTTTGAAGGACGCATTGGACATTTAATTCCATCCACGAGCATCAAGACATTTATTGCCTTATTCTCAATTATGGCTGCCCCTGGCGTCGGCCTCAACAGCATCAGCATCTGCGTCGGCCTCAACAACCTTAACGTCGGCCTCTTGCCGATGTGCATCCACTTGCTAGGCATTTATTATCTTATTCTCTCCCATATTTATAGCCTTTATGACCTCAAAAGCCATGATTATCTAGGCATTTATTGCCTTATTCTCATTTATGGCTGCCACGGCCTCAAGAGCGTCGACGTCGGCCTCAACAGTGCCTGGCGTCGGCGTCACAGCGTCGACCTGCATCCACTTGC
Organism: Calamus simplicifolius; assembly: GCA_900491605.1. Taxonomy (NCBI): domain Eukaryota; kingdom Viridiplantae; phylum Streptophyta; class Magnoliopsida; order Arecales; family Arecaceae; genus Calamus; species Calamus simplicifolius. The sequence goes on from UESW01001461.1 coordinate 402,083, forward strand.
TAGGCATTTATTGCCTTATTCTCTCCTATATTTATAGCCGACATTTATTGCCTTATTCTCATTTATGGCTGTCACATTAGCCCCCTAGCGTCGGCATCGACCTCAACAGTCGCGTCTCCGCGTAGGCCTTCTAGGCATTTATTGCCTTATTCTCTACTGTCTTTATAGCATTTATGGCTTCAAAGGCCATGAGCATCCACTCACTTTAAGGCATTTATAACATTCTCTCGTATTTATGGCGGCCACGTTAGCCCTTTCAGTTTTGGCTTTTTCATTCGGCCATGAACAGCTTCGGCCTCGGCTTTTTCCTTACGGTCTCGGCCTCAGCCCCTTAGTCTATTCCCTCGGCTGTGAATAGTGTCATGCACGTGAACAGTGTCACATGAACAGTGCCTTGCATGTGAATAGTGCCATAACTCCATAATTAATGCTCTACGAGGGATAGCTGGCTTCAACTTTAAACGACATCTTCTATCCCAATGGTTGCACTTGGGGCCCACATGACTAACCTTATCACCCATTGCTGTTCACGTAGAGCTTTCACATGGCCCGTCAACCCGTTCTCTTTTGCCAAGATCACGGGTGGTTACTGCTATACTATGGGCCATTGCCGATACTTATGGCACGTTTAGCAGCTGTAGCCGATCTTAACAGAAGATATGATTCGGCTGTTATGGACGAAGGGTAAGAGGGACCCCGAACATGTATATAAAGGGCCCGACCCCAACGAGGGAGGGGGACTCAATCTCTACTCTTTCATTAAAAAATTCCTGTTCTCCAGATCGCTGACTTGAGCATCGAGGGTCCCCGCCGGAACCACCGGTCCGGGACTTTTCTTGCAGGTTTCTGGCTGAAGGAGGCGGTCCCTATCATTCCTCTGAAGGCCAACGAAGCATTTCTGTCGCTTGACGCTCCTCAAAAGTGATTTGGCGGCAACAGATTGGCGCGCCAGTAAGGGGGGATCAACGATGCTAGTTTGCAGATCTCATCCCTTTTTTATCAAATTGGTGGATCGTAAAGATGGTGATGACAAGAATCCAGAAAGCTTTCACCAGTTATGCTGGGGGCACCTTCAACAAGCTGAGCAAAGGCTTCAGAGGCAACATCTGAGGACCATGCAACAACGAGCAAAAGCTTCCACTCGCTTTACAGGCTAGCCATCCCTCATCCTGCGGGAATCTCCCCAGCAAGAGGTCCACCATCATCAAACCCATCAGCGGCTTAAAGCCCAGAAAGCCATCAGTCTTCGCCTAAGTAGCCTTCTCTCCTACGGATAGCGACGCCGAGGAAGGCCCAAGTATGGGCAGTGGTACCTTCACTCCAACCAACTTGATTCCCTGGGAGGCAGACTACCAGCGAGCAGAAGTACTCAAGTCGCAGAATGAAAATAGGGGTGTCGCAAGAGCTAAGTACACTGCACTTGACTATTTCTTTCATTGATACTTAAAAATATCATGTAGAAAAGACCGACTCTGCATCGGCATTCAAGACCAACCTCGCGTTAGCATCTCAAAGCCCAATGTACCATCGGCACTGAAGACCAGTGTACCATCAGCTTCAAAAAGCCCGAGGCCACCTCAGCACCTCAAGACCTGTGTATCACCGGATCCAATAAGCCTGATGTACCAGCAGCACTCAAGACAGAGGCCAGCTCGGCACTAAAGGCCAAAGATTGACTCCCACATCGGCACCAAAGATCGGCTCCGTGTCGGCAACTAAGACCAGCTCCACGTCGGCACCAAAGACCGGCTCCGCGTTGGCACTCAAGACCAGCTCCACGTCGGTACCAAAGACCGGCTCCGCATCGGTAACTAAGACCGGCTCCAGTCGGCACCAAAGACCGGCTCCGCGTCGGCACTCAAGACTGGCTCCGCATTGGAAACTAAGACCGGCTCCACGTCAGCACCAAAGACCGGCCCCGCGTCGGCACATAAGATCGGCTCCATGTCGGCACCAAAATCGGCCCCGCGTCGGCACCAAAGACCGGCTCCGCGTTGGCAACTAAGACTGGCTCCACGTCGGCACCAAAGACTGGCCCCGCGTCGGCACTCAAGCTCGGCTCCGCATCGGCACTCAAGCCCGGCTCCGCATCGGCACTCAAGCTCGGCTCCACGTCGGCACCAAAGACCGGCCCCGCATCGGCACCAAAGACCGGCTCCGCGTCGGCAACTAAGACCGGCTCCACGTCGGCACCAAAGACCAGCCCCGCGTCGGCACTCAAGCCCGGCTCCGCGGCACTCAAGACCGGCTCCACGTCAGCACCAAAGACCGGCCCCGCGTCGGCACTCAAGCCCGGCTCCGTGTCGGCACTCAAGCCTGGCTCCGCATCGGTACTCAAGCCCGAGTCTCCCCTTGGCACCAGAAGCCCGACTCTGCATCGGCGCCTGAAGCCCGAGTCTCCCCTCAGCATCGGAAGCTCAGCTCAGCATCGGCACTCCAAGCTCGAGACTCCCTCCGCACTTAAGCCTGACTTCGGTCGGCATCGAAGCCCGAAGCCAGCTCGGCACCAAAGCCCAAAGACTGACTCCAACGCCGGCAGCAAAGATCGTTGGCGCAAAGAAAAAGGCACCTGACGACTCTCAGCTCTCAGGTTACCCTCCGGGGTTAAAGGCTTCGGATCATGGTCCCACCATAGCGACTCTCAGGTCACTCTTCAGGGTTCAAAATGCTCTCGATGGCCTCAACTCTGATTCAGCAGCTTTATCACAGCCTCAACGGCTTCACAGCGGCTCTAATTCTGCCTCAATGGCCAATGGCCAATCGAGTAAGACCTTTATCTAAATTATGTACCAGCAACATATTACTGGTCACCTTCAGCCATAAAGAAGCCCCAAGACAACTCAATTGGGAGAGGCCAACTCCCCAGCTCACAGTTGATGGGCACCCACTTTCAAATTTTATGACAAGTAGAAGACCCAAAGTCAACTCACAGTTAGGAGAAACCGACTCCCCAACTCATAGTTGACGGGCATCCACTTTCGGGCTTTGCATAGGGAGAGGATTACTGGCTGCCAATCAAGGGTAACCCACTTACCCTCAAACTTTGCTTAAAAGTTTTTTTTTAACAGGCAAAAAGTATGGCTCCAAAGAGCATGAAGACGTCTACACAAGGCAGCGCCAAAGGAAAAGGGTTTCCCCACTTGGGAGGAATCATAGTTGAAGTGGATAGGAAATGGTAGATGCGAAGGTAAAGTCCTACACTCCTTTCGCTTAGCTAACGCGGGGCACACAAGCTCAGGATGTGGGGGGCATTTGATGGGGCCGGTTGACCCCATGGGCAATAAAGACAGCAATTTTTGGATGGCATCCTATCGAGACGGCCATCCTCAGTGGCCTTCCCGAATGGCTTAATTCTTAGGCGCCTCGCTACTCTATTCGGCTTTCTTTTAAAGGACGCATTGGACATTTAATTCCATCCATGAGCATCAAGGCATTTATTCCTTATCTCAATTATGGCTGCCACGTTAGCCCCCTCGGCCTTTAGGGTCGGCCTCTGTCCATCCACTTGCTAGGTATTTATTGCCTTATTCTCTCATATTTATAGCCTTTATGGCCTCAAAGGCCATGATTATCCAGGCATTTATTGCCTTATTCTCATTTATGGCTGCCACGGCCTCACCCGGCGTCGGCCTCGGCGTCGGTCTCAATAGCGTCGGCCTCTTACTGACGAGCATTTATTGCCTTATTCTCTCCTATATTTATAGCCTGATTATATAGGCATTTATTACCTTATTCTCATTTATGGCTGTCACGTTAGCCCCCTAGCGTCGGCCTCAACAGCGCCTTAGCGTCGGCCTCGCATGTTTGGCCTTCTAAGCGTTTATTGCCTTATTCTCTACTGTCTTTATAGCATTTATGGCCTCAAAGGCCATGAGCATCCACTCACTCTAAGGCATTTATAGCATTCTCTTGTATTTATTGCGACCACGTTAGCCCCTTCGTTTTGGCTTTTTCATTCGGCCATGAACAGTGAACAGCTTCGGCCTCGGCTTTTTCTTTACGGTCTTACGGTGTCACACGTGAACAGTGTCACATGAACAGTGCCTTGCACGTGAATAGTGCCATAACTCCATAATTAATGCTCTACGAGTGGCTTCAACTTTAAACGACAACTTCTATCCCAATGGTTGCACTTGGGGCCCACATGACTAACCTTATCACCCATTGCTGTTCACGTAGAGCTTCCACGTGGCCCGTCAACCCGTTCTCTTTTGCTAAGATTACGGGTGGTTACTGCTATACTATGGGCCATTGCCGATACTTATGGCACACGTTTAGCAGCTGTAGCCAATCTTAACAGAAGATATGATTCGGCTGTTATGGATGAAGGGTAAGAGGGACCCCGAACAGGTATATAAAGGGCCCGACCCCAACGAGGGAGGGGGACTCAATCTCTACTCTTTCATTAAAAAATTCCTGCTCTCCAGATCGCTGACTTGAGCGTCGGAGGGTCCCCGCCGGAACCACCGGTCCGGGACTTTTCTTGCAGGTTTCCGACTGAAGGAGGGGTCCCTATCATTCCTCTGAAGCCAACGAAGCATTTCTGTCGCTTGACGCTCCTCAAAAGTGATTTGGCGGCAACAGTTGTTAGGGGGCATTTGACCATTTTACCCTCCTTAATAGCCATATAACAGTTATTTGAAGGGTATTTTTGAAATAAAAATTTGGACTTCTATAAATAGCCCATTCCTCCCTCATTCTCACCACACCAAACCGACTATTCTCTTCTTCTCTACTACTACTATTTCTCTCTTCTAACAAGCTCTAGCAATTTAATTTTAGTTTGCAAGTATTCTGGCAAGTGCTCTACAGCTCTAGCAAGTGTTCAAGTGCTACACAAAAGGAGGTTCTTGTTGAGAAGTACAAGAGAAAGGAGGTCACTTCTTGTTGAGAGGCGACTGGCGAGAGCACAAGAGGAAGCTCAGTAGCTCACAAATCTCAGCTCCACACCTCCACCTCTGATCTTCTTCTCAATTCCTTCTTGTGGTTAGTTTTTATTTTTTTGTATTCATTAATTAAAAATTTTAGATATGACATCTTATAACAAAAGTAATTTTGGCATCCATCCTTTTTTTGAAGGTGAGAAAACTAATCCCCAACCCCAACCTCAAACACAAATTCTCTCTAGAGCTAGTATCAGTGAATGTCAAACCTCTTCTCGTAAGAGGACTAGTAATGTTTGGAATGATTTCAATAGAATTATGGTTGATGGAGTCTACAAAGCAAAATGTAGAAAATGTGCAAAACTTTATAGTTGTAATAGTACTGGGAACAGGGCATTTAAAAAGACATATAGAGACTTATAGGATGCATGATTTCCGTCAGCAAAGTACCCTTAATATACAAGAGGGATCACTTGTAGGTAATTTTGCATATAACCATGAAAATCAAAGAAAATTACTTATAAGATGGATAGTTCGGGATGAATTACCTTTTAGTTTATGCGAATTTTTTAATTTTGAGCATTATGTTCAATTAGGCCTACAACCTGTTTATAAAAGAACTAGTAGGTGTACATTTAGAAGAATGGCTATGACAAACTTTTTAGCAATGAAACAAAGTTTAATTAAAACGCTTTCAAATTTAAATGCTAGAATTTCTTTAACTTCTGATATTTGATCGGCATCTATAGTAATTGTTTTATTGCTATTACTGCTCATTATGTTGATAATGATTGACAACTAAATAAACGAATTCTTGCTTTTCGTGCTTTTGATTTTTTGCATTCGGGACAATAAATTTCAAATGCTATTTATCAAACTACATGCTCATATAATATTAATAATAAAATAATGTCTATTACTTTTGATAATGCATCTAATAATAATTCTGTTATTGCATTATTATATGGCTCTTTGCATCCCATTTTAAATGGATAATTATTTCATATTAGATGTACATGTCATATATTAAATCTTTCCATTCAATCTGGTATGGACATAATTCAAGAGATTATTTTAAAAATTAGAAATACAGTTTCTTTTATTCATGCTTCAAGAGCAAGACTTCAAGAATTTAAACAATTATGTGAAGATCATGGTAAACATTTTAAACATTTTAAACTTGATGTAATTACTCATTGGAATAGTACCTATACTATGATACATGATGCAAATCTATATAAGAACTTATTAAGTGCTTATATTAATAATCATGGATTATGATTTACATTGACTGAAACTGATTGGAATCAAGGTAAAGTTTTAGAAGATTTTTTGGTTACTTTTCATAATGCTACAAAATTCTTTCTGGTATTTATTATCCAACTTCTTGTTCATTTTTATAAAAGCATACATATTTAGTGAAAAATTTAAAGAATATAGAAATGATGATGTTTATTGCCTATTATACATCATATGAAAATTAAATGGAATGAATATTGGAATAGGATATGTCCTTTGCATAACTTAGCTGCTATTTTTGATCCTAAATTAAATTAAATGGTGTAAATATTTTAATTGATGAATATTATGAAAACATGAATTAAAATCCTGAACCTGCTAAAGATGAGATAACATGACTTCTTAATGATATTTATGTTTTATATAATGACAAAATTTGTGGATCTAGAATACATGCTCAAAGCTTTGCTTCTTCTTTTTCTAGATCTCATTCGTCATCTATTTTTTCATTCATTAGAAGGTACACACATGCTTCATCATCTTCTTCATCTTCATCTTCTTCATCTTTAAGTAATGAATTAGAATTTTATTTATGAAACGATCTTCATTCTGCATATGATGAAGATCAAATAGAGAGTTTAGATGTATTAGCTTGGTGAAAGAGTATTAGAAATCAATATCCTGTTATGTCTGCCATTGCACGGGATATTTTAGCTGTATCGATGTCCACAGTAGCATCGAAATCCGCTTTCAGTGCAGGTCGGCATGTTCTGGACGAAAAGAGAAGTAGGATGACTGGTGAGACTGGTGAGATGCTTTTTGCTTCAAAGATTGATTGGATGCTAAGGCAAGGCTTCAAGATAAAGGTGGACATGGCTTAACCAGCGAAGATGATGATGACACAAATACTATTGATGAGTAAGTCATCTCTATTTTTATAATTATATGTTTTTATTTTTATAATTGTTAAAGTAAGTCATCTCTATTTTTTTCTCCTTTCTTATTGTATTCTGGAAGTCAGGCCTAGCCCCCTCCCTTCATGTACCATTTTGATTTTAAATTAATAAACTAGTAGGGGTCTATGCCAAACCCCCACCATTAAGGTGGTTTCATATTAATAAATTTCTTTATTCTCAATAATTTTTAAATTTATAAAAAAATATTTTTTAAAAAAATTTATTAAAAAAATAAGGCCCACATGGGCCGTGTCATGCCGGCATGGGCCAGACGTGGGCCGTGCCGTGTCGGGCCTCATTTTTTGAGTCCGGCATGGCATAGCTTAATGGCCATGCCGGCATGGCATGGTACTGTAGCAGTACTAGGCCATGCCAGGCGCTGCCCGATTCATGCCGGGCCGTGCTGGCCCATGGGCGGCATGGCTCGGTGCCCAACTTTAGGTGAAAGTGCGGGCAAAAATAATTGCGAGGATAAAACATGATGCGTTCAGTTGGCCTAATCGAACAATCAGATTTATATTAAAACAATGAGCTCTATGATTTTATGAAATTTCTAATAATATTTATACAGAATTGAATGAAATTTTGGTCATATCAAGATCAAGACTGATGTTTAAATAGCAAAATAATGGGTTAGTAAGGCAGCAAGTAAATAAGTTTGCTAAAAAAAATATCTTCCGAAGAATCTCTCATGTTTGGTACGAAGTTACGACCAAACCATCCCATATATACCCTGCCTCCTTTTTCCTATGTACTCAGGCTTCAAACTGGAACTCTTGTTTATAGCTGCCAGAGCCAATGTTTCTTGAAAAAAAAATGTGATGCCTCAACACAAGCGTGTCAACCTACTTCGCTTGTTTTTCTGGGCAGGAGGTATGGTTGCAAGCCTTTAATGATTGTCACGATAATCTGGATTCTCTCCCAAGAAATCAGATGTTGGATAAGTTTGAGAAAAGATAGTACCTGAGAAGATATTATCCATTTGAATATATTTGAGAAGATGCTGTGGCATGCACGACACTGTCCTTAAGAGTAGATTCGTGCCTCTCGGAGATAATATCTCGGTGTAAAAGATCATAGCACGACTACCCTCTAGGATACAACAGCAGAGTCTTCTAACAGGCGTGCACACACCAATGTCAGAAGAGGATGAACAACCGAATGAGTTCCTTCTCTTTGGATAAGTACGGAAGCAAAGGAATGGATCTCTGACTGGATAAGGATGAAGGAATGGATCTCTGGATAAGGATGGAAGCAAAATGAATTGAATTAAATAAAACACACCGGCATTGCTTCGAATTTATAAAGAAGCACGCACGGTTGAGAGCGATGAATCAATCCAACGGGAATGATGATTCAGTCCAAAGGTCTATCAACGAAAGACTTATCACGTACGTAGAGACATATAAGTCAAAAGACTAGTCAACAAATCAAAAAGACTTATCCCTACCGATTGATAACGATGTATCAGATAAACAGACTTATCAAGTCAAAAAGGTTTTTGAATATTAAATACACTAGATTTTCAACAATCCCCTACTATTTAATATACAAAAGAAGACAAGACAACTTTGAAAGAACTTTAAGAATGTAATGCATAAGCCATGGTGTCTATGTGACTATGAACCAGGCATAGAGAAAATAAGTATAATCCATAAAAGGTTGGTGAAACTAAGTTTCTATGAACCAATCCTTCTTTTATTGGATCGTTGACTTATAACTCACATTCCATCTCTCAGAATTCGGTTGTTCAAGCGGGTTAACACGTTTTGGCCATGCGTCTACCTGGATATTCATGAGTACTCTAGAGATCCTACCCAAGTCTCATAGGAAGCGGCCACCACCTCCATACTCATATAGGTGGATTATCATCAAGTATACACTGTAGTTTTGTATACCACCCAAATTAGGCTATGACATCCATTAAGAACTTCACATATTAGTTCAACCTAAACACTGCAGAATACTATCTCACACCATAGAAAGGGATTTCACAATATAAATATTTATGATAGTATACTCCAAGTTGTCCAGTGAATTATTTTCCATATGAACCTTCTTCCCGGGATCTCCATTTATGAAGGTTGGGTTACCATCACTTCAACTTTTGATTGGGTATAATCCCATTTTCCTCGATGTATTGCTCATAAGCTTTTTGCTTAGAGGCTTAGTCAGGGATCGGCCAAATTCAACTCTGACCTTACATAATCCAAAAATATTACTCCATCATTAATAAGCTACCTCACAATATTATGTCTTAGACGTATATGTCTACTCTTCCCATTATAAATTTTATTTTTAGCTTTAGCTATGGCAGCCTGACAATCACAATGTATAGACACAGATGGAGTTGGTCTCATCCAGATGGAAAAATCTACCAAAAGATTCTTGAGCCATTCGGCCTCAGTCCCAGCCTTCTCCAAGGCAATAAACTCGGATTCCATTGTAGACCGAGCTATACATGTTTGCTTAGATGATTTCTATGACACTGCTCCTCCTCCAAGGGTAAACACATATCCGCTAGTGGATTTCATCAGAGTCTAAAATCCAGTTAGCATCATAATACCCTTCTAATACTGTAGGAGTCCCACAATACATTAAACCATAGTTCATGGTTACTTTCAAATATCTAAGCACTCTGTGTAATGCAATCCAATAATCCTTGTTAGGACATTGGGTATATCTGCTTAGTCTTCCTATAGCATAAGCAATGTCAGGTCGATTGCAGTTCATCAAATACATAAAACTACCAATAATTTGAGCATATTTGGATTGTAAGACACCATTGCTTTTATTTTTCTTAAGCTGTGAATTAGAATTATAATGAGTGCTCACAGGCTTACAATCAAAATGTGAAAACTTTTTCAAGATTTTCTCAACATAATGTTATTGTGAAAGTATGATACTATTCGACTTTTTTACAAGTCTAATTCCTAAAATCATATCTGCTTCTCCCATATCTTTCATATCAAAATTCAAAGTCAATAACATTTTGGTGCTAGTCACAATATCAAAATTAGTGCCAAATATGAGCATATCGTCTACATACAAACAAATTATAAACATTCATGATTAACAACTTTAGAATAAATACATTTATCAGCACTATTAATTTGATATCCATTTGAAACTAGTATTTTTATCAAACTTATCATGCCATTGTTTTGGTGCTTGTTTTAAGCCATACAAAGATTTAATTAATTTACAAACTTTATGCTCATTACAGGAAGAACACAACCCTCAGGTTGATCCATATAAAGTTGAACTACAGTTACCACATGGTTCTCATGATATTTTATTTTTTTATTTTTTAACTTGGATGTATGCATCATTATTGTGCCTCCAAGGTGGTAGACTTGCATGACTAGAGAATATAAGTTATCTAACTGTTGGTAGAAATATATAGGCTAATGAAAACATCAATCTTGATGAAAATTTATGGCTAATCCATTAATGCCATAATCAAAACTTAATAAAAAGCATGCTCAACTCATAGCAAATAGTGGTTACGATGTAACACAATCTGAATATGAGATGGGATGTGTTAGGAGCATGGTGCAAGAGTTGAGGTGGCAGTTTCAGAATTGGTATAACAACCATGGTAGAAGGTTCCAGCATTTACAAATCGGAATTAAGCAAATACCGTGAAAATAGAAAGAATAATATTATTTCTGTCCTCCAATCCATGTCATTATCTAGCTGAACATGCTGAAGCCTGATCATGTTTTGCATTATATATATTACACTTGTGCTCCACAATTTGGAGTTAAGAATTCCATAACTCGATTTTTGGATGAGGAATAGAATTGCATTTGTAGTAAATTTCTAAAGTGATAGCTACCATATCAATGTTTTTTTTTCTTCATTTTTGTGTTATATATATACCCTTTTTTTTCATGATGTCTTCATCACTTGCACACTCTTGCACATTAAGGATCAACATGTCACATACCAATCTGCATATTTCCTATAGTCAAATCATACTGTGGGATTTCAAAATTGATGATACTTGCTGTTTATCAATATGAACCAGAACCTTCAAAGTGCCTACAAGCAATTTTTCAAATGTTTCGGAGACTTTCTACCCATGCATTGAGTTGCATGTGTATCATGTAACTGCTAAATGAATGGCTTTCCAAATAACAGAACAAGCAATTGGCATTGATCCATGATTTGTAGCTATCAGAATTACTTTAAATTATTTTACATTTCTTTTAAGATATGTAGATTGTGATAAATTCTGTGTATCACTAGTTGCAGGAAAGTTCTATCTGGGGTGTTGTGCCATCTTTGGAATCTCCTAAGAAATTCATTCATGCACATGCTTCTTCGGTGTTTCATTTTCTAAATTATTTTTGAGAGATTTTCTTTTGTGAACCCATACCTGAATCTACTCTTAAGATTGTTGGATAAGTTTGAGAAAGATAGTACCCGAGAAGATATTATCCATTTGAATATATTTGAGAAGATGCTGTGGCGTGCACGACACTGTCCTTAAGAGTAGATTCGTGCCTCTCAGAGATAATATCTCAGTGCAGAAGATCATAGCACAACTACCCTCTAGGATACAACAGCAGAGTCTTCTAACAGGCGTGCACACACCAATGTTAGAAGAGGATGAACAACCGAATGAGTTCCTTCTCTTTGGATAAGTACGAAAGCAAAGGAATGGATCTCTGACTGGATAAGGATGAAGGAATGATCTCTGGATAAGGATGGAAGCAAAATGAATTGAATCAAATAAAACACCGGCATTGCTTTGAATTTATAAAGAAGCACGCACCGGATGAGAGCGACGAATCAATCCAATGGGAATGATGATTCAGTCCAAAGGTCTATCAACGAAAGACTTATCACGTACGTAGAGACGTATAAGTCAAAAGACTAGTCAACAAATCAAAAAGACTTATTCCTACCGATTGATAACGACGTATCAGATAAATAGACTTATCAAGTCAAAAAGTTTTTGAATATTGAAATACACTAGATTTCAACATCAGATCGGTCCAGTACTGGCTTTAGCGGAATGTATTCGCATACATGAACAAAGTTTAACACTACATTGAAGCAGAAAGCTAACCATTAAACAAAAAAAATGAAAACAAAGACGTGCAATATTCCAGGGCTCAGTGTGTTATATTATATCCCACTCTTCAGTGGCCAGCTCAGCTCGTTCGCCAGCCACTAGTAGGACGGATGGGAGTAGGCGTCTGGAATCCAGAAATTGTTTTTGGTTGTCCCGCCTAGCACCAACCACATCAACAACCTGACCCACTCGTGCTAAAACGGAAGGAGGATTCAAATTTTTATCCGTTGTCATCAGCATCCTTAGGCTGCAATAAAAGATGAATCTTAGGTTCCTGAGCATTTGTTGCAGCTTATAAATATAACACTCTAAGCCTATTTGCTAGCCTAATTAATTTATTATTAGATTAGATTTGTATGGCATTAAAAACTTTTGATGGCAGATAAACTTGAGCTATAAGGGTTTTATGATCTGTCTTTCTTGTTAGACGATGTTGCCGCTGGGATCCGTCCTCCGACTCGGCGCGGTCGATCTCTAGGGAAGAGGGGGCACCTGCAAGAAGTCCTCGCGCGAGAGGCGTTGGGGTTGGCCCTCCGCGGAAGACCCTCGACGCTCAAGTCAGTGGAGAAAAAATCGGTGATCAACCAGATAATGGGGAGGTGGATCTCTCCGGAGACCTCTCGGGATGGCCAATCGAGAGCTCTAGAGGGCAAGAGCACCAATGAGCCACCGAGAGAGCAGTGAGAGTGGGAGCGCACGTATGAGTGTGCCAAAAAAAAGATGCGTACCTGAGAGAATCTGGGGGTGTCCAATTTATAGACTGTCACCTGGACCTTGAGCGCCTTCTGGAAGTTTCAGAGGTTGTTGGGATATGGAGGTGAAGAATCAGCCGTTGTGGGCCGTTGGAATCATATCCGTTTGTTAGGGGATCGATGGCCAGGAGAGCTTCTTGATGACTGAGATCTGGCTGAGTAGACCTGGGGCAGTTATGATAGGTTCTAGGCCACGTCTCGATATGATTCCTTGTCTAGGACGTCATTCTGCAAGCCTGGGCTCTCTGCGTCAGGTTCCACGGAGGTAGGTAGTAGGTCGTGGATCACTTGATAAAGCCGGGTCATGGAGACTCGAGGGGGAAGCGAGCTAGGGAAGCTCGGAAGGGCTGAGCTATGGAAGCCCGGGGAGGCCAAGCTATGGAAGCCTGGAAGGGCCGCTAGATAAGCCCAGAAGGGCCGAGCTATGGAAGCCCGAAAGGACCGAACTATGGAAGCCCGGAAGGAGCCGAGCTAGGGAAGCCCGGACGGGCCGAGCTATGTAAGCCCAGAAGAGCCGAGCTAAGGAAGCCCGAAAGGGGCCGAGCTAGGGAAGCCCGGAAGGGCCGAGCTAGTAAGCCCGGAAGGGCGAGCTATGGAAGCCGGAAAGGGCTGAGCTATGTAAGCCCGAAAGGGGCCGAGCTAGGGAAGCCCGAAGGGGCCGAGTACGGAAGCCCGGAAGGGGTCGAGCTACGGAAGCCCGGAAGGGGCCGAGCTAGGGAAGCCCGGAAGGGGCCGAGCTACGGAAGCCCGGAAGGGGCCGAGCTACGGAAGCCCGGAAGGGGCCGAGCTAGGAAGCCCGGAAGGGGCCGAGCTACGGAAGCCCGGAAGGGGCCGGAGGGGCCGAGCTAGGGAAGCCCGGAAGGGGCCGAGCTACGGAAGCCCGGAAGGGGCCGAGCTACGGAAGCCCGGAAGGGGCCGAAAGCCCGGAAAGGAGCCGAGCTAGGGAGCCCGAAGAGCGAAGGGAGGAGGTCGGCCTTAGCCGCCTCGCACGGATATTGATGCAATGATGATTTTACCCCCCAACACATGCCCTCCACTCCCTAGTTCGAAGCGTAGGTTCGGGCATAGGAGTACAAGTTCAAATGGCGCGTCCCGGATGGGACGTCTTGGTTTAGACAGCCCGTGCAATGATGCCCTAATTAATGCGTCAGGGTCATTGTGCCTTCGGGGCTAAGGCTCCTCCGAGAGTGACGGTTGGGATTACGCCACGTGAATCCCGATCGATCGGGCATTTGTCGAGGCAATTCCGAATGCCTCGGGCGAGACGCCCTATCTCCTCAAGGCGGCTTCCTTAGCGGGGAAGCAAAGCGACAGCCGCACTATATATATACAAGCATGTTCGCATCATCCTCTCGTCCTGTTTTTCGAAGAATTTGGCCTTTCATCCTTCTCGATGCTTCGTCGCTCTCGCTTGGTATTTCTCTCAATCGAGATGGCGATGAGTCCCGACGATATGGTTTCAGAAATCGTTGCTGAGATTTGGGGAGGATTCATCAGTGGTATGGCATGCCCTCGGATGTCGCTCTGCGGGCACCGGAGTCCGGAGATAGGGTCACTCGGGATTTAGAGTCTGGGGTTTTCGTTTATGAAGATAGTTTGAAGGCAGGCCTCCGTTTTCCTCTCCACCCCTTGGTGAAGGAAATCATGACCCACTATAACATCTGCCCGTCAATGGTGGCTCCAAACAGTTGGCGGAGCATCATCGGATTCATCTCAATGTGCCACCAGATCCGAATCGTCGCCACTCTCCCCTTTTCATGCCTGCTACCATTTGATTCCTGGGAGGAAATCAGAGTGGCCCTACATTGGACCCCGGAGATCTTTCAACGTCATTGTGGATAAGCCGTCTTCCATCAAGGGATGGAAGAGCCGGTTTGTTATCACAGAGGGAACATCGGATCCGGCTTCCCTTGAAATGGGGAAACTTTGCTAGGGATGCAGAGACGCATCCAGTTTTGTCAGCGCAGGAGGAGAGGGATTTGGACGTCCTTCGCAATGGCCGAGTGTTTTCGGCTAACAACTTGCTATCGAGGGGGCCCTCTTCGCAGCCGGGCTCAGCCCCCTGGACCCGCAAGGTGAGCCCTTCTTTTTAAATTTTTTGCTGTGTGCTCCCTCGATGAATGTGTTTGGATCTGATCGTGTATGTTTTGTTCTTTCATCAAAGAGGTCGGCATTGTCGAGCCTCTCCAAGAGGAAGAGAGGAAAGCGCCCAGGGGAGAGCAGTGGCGCGGATAGCGGGAGGCCCGAGAAAAGGGCTCATACCTCCGCAAGAAGCCGCCAGACATCGGAGCGGTTACGACAGGAGCGCCGAGGCGAAGGAGGGTTTGGGGAAAGAAGCCACGATCCCTGGTCCTCCCGTATTAGAGATATCGGATAGCTCAAACGAGGCTCCGTTGGTTCGTCCGACCGCGTCCCCTATGAAAGAGGAACCAGCAATGGATCTGGCGAAGGCGGTCGTTTCTGTGGGGCCTTCCATCCCCGAGGGATCATCATCGGCTCCAGCGGGAGAGGGGGAAGGGACAGCTGCAGCCAAGAGGTTCAGGGGGAGCTCTCTCTTGGTCTCTCTGCAGGGGAGTCCGAGTAGTGAGGTCGGACCGCCCTCGATGGGTCAAGAGGCGGGTCAGACCGAGGCCTCGGGGGAGCCTGCGGAGGAGATGCAAGTGGTAGGACGGGCCGAGACCCCGGGGGGCCCTATGGCGAGACACAGATGGTGGTAACCGGGAAAGTGCATCGAGGAGGGGACGCAGCAAGGTGGGAGTCCCGCATTGGGAGCTCCTTCGAAAAAGATTTTGGGGAGGCTGGCGCTTGGGCTAGCCGAATTATCCGAAGAAGTCCAAGCCAGGGCCTTGATAGAGGAGGCTGGGAAATTGGGGGCCTCTCAGATGGAGGTCGCCCAGGTCGGTCCCTCAGGCGGGACGGTCAGCCCAGCAGCTCGAGCGCTGGTGTTGAGGAGGCGTTTTCCGCCTTAATGAGGTCGGCCTTGCATCCAGGTGCAGATCCTTCGGCGGACAAGTTTCAGACTTGGAGCTGGTCGATGCCGCGTTCGGTCAGCAAGGCGTGGCCGAAAGTGTCCATCTCCTTCCCGACATCGACAATACGACCCTGATGAGGATGACTCGGGCCTATGCCTCACGGGTAAGTTATTTCTCTTGTGCGGTAGATGTTTCCTGAGTGGCCCCATCGTGGGTTTTTATTCATCTTTTGTCTCGCAGAGCGTTTTGCTTTCTCGGCGATGTGCTGGCGTTTGAGTTTGGCGACGGGGGCCAGCATTCAGGCCAGGAGGGACAATGCCGAGCTTCGATCACGACTGAAGGTGTCTGAGAAGTTCGAAGAGCTTATGGATATGAGTGATAGGAGCTTGAAGGGAATAAGGGCGGCGCACCAGGCCGCCCTGGCCGAAGTGTCCAAGCAAAGGCGTAGAGTGGAGGAGTTGCAGGAACTCCTGGCGAAAACGACGATGCATGCTTGGAACTGGCCAAAATAGGGTCAAAACACTCCGAGGAGGTGAAGGCGATGCGGAGAGAACATAGCGAGAGTATGGGTCGGCTGGGGAGGGAAGCCGCCGACGAGAGGAAGCGTTTGACTAGGATGCTCGACGAGGTGGAGGAGCGACTGAAGCGCCGCGACAGCGAAATTGCCCACTTGAGGGAGGGCTAAATGGCAACAAGGGGTGATAGCTCGGGTGAACAACGAGCTATCCCAAGCCCGGGAGGATGCTGAAGCCAAACAGTCGAGGATCAACAATCTGTAGGAGAGAGTCGAGCTGGTCGGGGCCGACAGAACAAGAGCCAGGGGTGAGGCTGAGGAGTTGGCCAAGAGGTTGGCTAGACGAGAGGAGGAGGTACGATCTCATTTCCCCCCCCCCCCCCCCTTTTTAGCTTATTCTATTGGTCCCTTGTGATGCCGACTAACTTTGGCTTTTTTCAGATGGCGAAGTTGGAGTTGGAGATTCGGGCCCTTCAAGGCGAGCTTGTGTCTAGCCGCAATAAGAGCTCAGAATTCGAGACGCGGGCCGCGAGTTCGAGGAGCAAAATATCATTCTGCGGGCCCAAGTCGCAGAGGCTGAGAAACAGGCTGTTGAGGCCAATATGCAGCTCGCCATACTCAAGGGGAGGCAGGATGCTATCGGCGTTGATGCCTTCCAACTTGGGTTGCAGGAATGCAAAGAGAAGATATCCAGCGAGCATCCAGAATGGGATCTCTCTTTTCTGGATGCTGAAACTCCTGATGACGGTGAGTCCGACGAAGAAGAAGAGGACGAATATGTCGATGTCTCCGACACTGATCCTGGTGCTGTCCCGGGTCCCGGCGAAGTCACAGCTTCTGAGGGATGGTCGCAAACTGCCGCTGAAGGGGCAAAAGTATTAGAGAAGGGCGAGTCTAGTCACACTTCTGTAGATGTAACCGAGAGCTCCTCCAAAACCGATGTGGTTTCTGGCTCTTAGAGGCCATACCTGCACTTTGTTTCTTGAAAGTCTGATCGACACTTTTTAAAGAATGAAACCTTTATTTTCATTTAAGTGTTCTGTTGCCGCTGGGTTTTGCCTCAATCGTGAGTAACTTATGGCTCACTGATGTTGTTTGGTCAGCTTTGTTTCGGGATTGAGGGAGTGCATTGGCTTAACCCAAGGCGCGGCGATTGCCTCGACCGGCGAACCGACAGGCGATCCGGTTCGGCTCATGTCTTAATTAAGGCTCAAGAAACAAAGCCGGATGGTTAAGACCGATCGGCAAAGTAGGTCGGCTTGGGCCGACAATCAAGATAGGTCGGCTGGGGCCGACAAGCAAAAATAGGTCGGCCAGGACCGACGGACAAGATAGGTCGGCTGGGGCCGACAAGAAAAAATAGGTCGGCTGGGGCCGACGAGAAAATAGGTCGGCTGGGGCCAACAAGCAAAATAGGTCGGCCGGGACCGATGGACAAGATAGGTCGGCTGGGGCCGACAAGCAAAAATAGGTCGGCTGGGGCCGACAAGCAAAAATAGGTCGGCTGGGGCCGACGAGCAAAATAGGTCAGCTGGGGCCGACGAACAAGATAGGTCGGCTGGGGCCGACAAGCAAAATAGGTCGGCTAGGGCCGACGGGCAAAAATAGGTCGGCTAGGGCCGATGGGTAAAAATGGGTCGGCTAGGGCCGACAAGCAAGGTAGGTCGGCTAGGGCTGACGGGCAGAGATAGGTCGGCTAGGGCCGACGGGCAAAAATAGGTCGGCTAGGGCCGACGGTAAAAATGGGTCGGCTAGGGCCGACAAGCAAGGTAGGTCGGCTAGGGCCGACGGGCAAAGATAGGTCGGCTAGGGCCGACGGGCAGAGATAGGTCTCCGCGCTTTCTGCTATTCCACCAACGCCCTGCTGTTCCGCAGGTGATTCGGTTTTTATTTCACCGAAACTAATGATACGGCGCTCTGGGGAACATAAAGCTGCTCTGAGGCTTTCCGGAAGATGCTCTTTTTCATGCAGGTCGTTTCATCGTGCTACGTATGCAGCCGCTTACCATTGGAGGACGTTATTTTCAAAGGATAATCTCTGAACCTGCCAGTTTTCGAAGTGCTGGTGGACGATCTCCTACATTTAATGATCGTGATTCGGGATCAGGAGGAGATCTCCATACGTCACAACTCAGGCGGTGGGCTTGGCGCGCAGTAGGGCACCGCGTTTATCCTGAGGGGCCACGTGGTGGCATGAGCCAGATGTTTGAATCTCAGGGCTTTCCGGCTTGGGTAGCTTTTCCCGGCTCATTTCTGCCTATAAAAAAGGGGAAAATGGAGGTCGGTTTTGGTCATCCCAAAAGTTTCTTTCCCGTTAGAGCTTCCACCATGCTTATTTCTCTGCTATTGCGAGTGGGAGGACCGAGCTTTCTTCTTATAAGCTCCCTACCTCCGGATAGTTGGGGCGACGAAGGAGCTGCCGAAGGACGGCTCGCCCTTAGGGGATGAGTCCCGGAGATCATATGGAGAGCGCACATAGGGGGCGCAAAGGTCACACGAGAGCGCACATATACTCTTCCCATGTGACCTTTGTGGTTCTCCTTTGGAGACACATGGTAGGAAGTGCACGTGGACCTCCCATGGGTTGTGTGAACTTCGCCTCCTCCCCTGGTTCGGATTCCTGGGCTCGGCTGCCTGGGGAATCTTTTACCACATGGGGAGGGGGTGAAAGTGTGCCGCCCGCCGACCCCTTGTCCTTGAGACTTGGTAAGGTGTGGCGGTGCACACTCGGTTTAGGAGAGCGTTCCGACGCCAGGGTCCGCCGGCTCCCTACCTGCTCGCTGAGGGGTCCCTCGGTTGGGTGGTTTGGGATGGCCATCCAGATATCTCGGTTGGGTCACCGAGATATCATTATTGACTGAAGCTGGTCGCAACTATTGGTCCATGTCGCCCGACTATTATCAGCTCAAGCTGACTAGATGCGACTTATCTGGTTCGGCGGTCGGATGCCGGAGCATCACAGTTGCCTAGGTCTGCCTCGGAGCGGTTGCCCAAGTTTTGTACTTGTCTTTATTTTATGCATTTCAATGCTCTTGTAACGCCTCTAAGGCATTTGTAACCGATCTCGACTGGCAATAAATAGAGTTATGTTTTGTTTTTCAATCTCTATCTTTTCTGTGCCGAGTTTGCTATCATTGTTGTTTGTGGGGCACAAAGGCGTCCCGCTTGTTCCTTAGATGAGGATCCCACGCTGTCCGAACTAATCGAGGTTCGCGAGCGACGGTTCAGGGATCATTCAGCGAAATACGTTCCTTATTTTGGTCCGAAGTTTGTATTTTCGTGCTTCGCTCTTATCGGAGCTTGAATTATCATGGGTCGGTTTGGCCGAAGTTCAGGGAATCTGTGCTTTTTCCCGTAGTGGTTCAGGGAACTTGTGGCTCGGCCCAGCCGAGGTTTGGAGAACTTTCACTTGGCTCTGCCAAGGTTCGGCGAATTTTTCACTTGGCCCTGCCAAGGTTCGGGGAAATTAGCCGAGATTCGGAGAACTTGTAGCTCGGCCCAGCTGAGGTTCGGAGAATTTTTTTACTTGGCCCTGCCAAGGTTCGAAGAAATTGTAGCTCGGCCTAGCCGAGATTCGGAGAACTTGTAGCTTGGCCCAGCCGAGGTTCGGAGAATTTTTTACTTGGCCCTGCCAAGGTTCGGAGAAATTGTAGCTCGGCCTAGCCGAGATTCGGAGAACTTGTAGCTCGGCCCAGCCGAGGTTCGGAGAATTTTTAGCTCGGCCCAGCCAAGGTTCGGAGAATTTTTTACTTGGCCCTGCCAAGGTTTGGAGAAATTGTCACTCGGCCCAGCCGAGGTTCGGAGATATTTGTTTTGGCCCTGCCAAGTTTCGGAGATTTGGGCTCAAGGGAGCGATTCAGTTGTCATTGTGGGCCATGGTGCTAGGTCTATGCGGCGCTTGGTGATGGGCGCCAGGTCGGTACGAGCAGTATATTGTCACGCTTTTTGCTTGGTGACGCTACTCTTCCCGAGGGGACAGGTCATTGGCCGGATGCTGGACTTCTTCCCTCTGTTCTTCCCGAAAAGGGAGCTTGGGGAAATGCCGTGAGCATTTATTACTGGGGGCGGCAGATCGGAAGGTAGTCTGTTCGGGGGAATTCCCGATCAGTCAGTCCACACTTACCGATCTTACTCGGGATGGGGTGTGGTACCTCGGATTTTGCAGCCATTGAAATGGCGACACGTGGCAAGCTCTTATGGGTCGGCGGCTATGGCGCGACCGATTGAGATACCTGTCCAGCGAGTATAAATATGACCGAGGGGTATCGGTCTCAGCCATCCCTCGGTTTAAGTTCTGAAACAATGGCCTTTCCAGGACGATCATCTAGTGAGCTGCGCACCTCACTCAACGGCCTGCTTCACTCAGAGGTGAGGCGTACCTCCGTCACTGTCGACGGACTAGGCCTGGCGTCGGCCCTCGCGAGTAATCAGCAGCTTGTGAGGGTCGTAGAGGAGTACATGGACGTCACGACCAAGGAGGCAGAGGCCCTGCGCCGGGTGATAGACCGGCAAGGGAGGAGGTCGAATCGCTTTGCCAGCAGGTGGCTGATCTCACCGAGCGCTTGGAGGGTCTGCTGGCATCCGGAAGCGACTCCAACCCCTGACTTAGGGCCTCAGCTATTTTCGTTTTGTGCTTCCACTTTTCTTGCCTCTCTTTTCATGTGCTCCCCTCCTTTTGGATTAATACAAAGAGGCTATGTTCAGATAATCTTTCTTTTTCAAGAGTCTTCTGCTTTTAAACATGTCATTCACGTAATAGTTAGGGAGTCGGCGTGGTTCCACTGGTTCACGCGTCAAAGTAGATGCTTTGATCAATGGGTTATAGGGGCGTTACCCAAAGATTTTAGTAGCAGAGGGGGCATTCCTTGGCTCTGCTCGGGGCTTTTGGCCGATTACGAGGGGCTTAATGGGCCCTTCTTTTTGTGTGTCAACGGTTTTTTGCTTAGCGTGCTTCGTTTTAAACCGGCGGAAATTTCGGGGGCTATTTGGAAGTCCCTCGGCCTTAATCGGGGCCTACGCACTTCGGCTTTCAGCCGGCGCCTTAACCTGAAGAAATTTTTACTCAGCCTTGCTGAGGTTCGGAGAACGTTTTATTTGGCCCTGCCAAGGTTCGGAGAATTCATCGCTCGGCCCTGCCGAGGTTCGAAGAATATTTTACTTGGCCCTGCCAAGGTTCGGAGAATTTGTTGCTCGGCCCAGCCGAGGTTCGGAGAATGTTTTACTTGGCCCTGCCAAGGTTCGGAGAATTTATTGCTCGGCCCAACCGAGGTTCGGAGAATATTTTACTTGGCCCTGCCAAGGTTCGGAGAATTTGTTGCTCGGCCCAGCCGAGGTTCGGAGAATATTTTACTTGGCCCTGCCAAGGTTCGAAGAATTTGCTGCTCGGCCAAGCCGAGGTTCAGAGAATATTTTACTTGGCCCTGCCAAGGTTCGGAGAATTTGCTGCTCGGCCCAGCCGAGGTTCGGAGAATATTTTACTTGGCCCTGCCAAGGTTCGGAGAATTTGTTGCTCGGCCCAGTCGAGGTTCGGAGAATATTTTACTTGGCCCTGCCAAGGTTCGGAGAATTTGTTGCTCGATCCAGCCGAGGTTCGGAGAATATTTTACTTGCCCTGCCAAGGTTCGGAGAATTTGTTGCTCGGCCCAGCCGAGGTTCGGAGAATATTTTACTTGGCCCTGCCAAGGTTCGGAGAATTTGTTGCTCGGCCCAGCCGAGGTTTGGAGAATATTTTACTTGGCCCTGCCAAGGTTCGGAGAATTTGTGCTCGGCCCAGCCGAGGTTCGGAGAATATTTTACTTGGCCTTGCCAAGGTTCGGAGAATTTGCTTCGGCCCAGCCGAGGTTCGGAGAATATTTTACTTGGCCCTGCCAAGGTTCGGAGAATTTGCTGCTCGGCCCAGCCGAGGTTCGGAGAATATTTTACTTGGCCCTGCCAAGGTTTGGAGAATTTGTTGCTCGGCCCAGCCGAGGTTCGGAGAATATTTTACTTGGCCCTACCAAGGTTCGGAGAATTTGTTGCTCGGCCCAGCCGAGGTTCGGAGAATATTTTACTTGGCCCTGCCAAGGTTCGGAGAATTTGCTGCTCGGCCCAGCCGAGGTTCGGAGAATATTTTACTTGGCCCTGCCAAGGTTCGGAGAATTCCTGTCCAGACAAGGAACTCGGTCGTGCAAAGGATTGGTAAGCAGCATTTGTTTCTTTTTGCAATTTTTTGGTGATGTAGTGCATAATGATTCGCATTGAGGAAAATGTGCCGACAGGAAGATATAATGAGGCATATAAAAATAAATTTGGAGAGGACGTACCCTATTGATAATATTTTTAGAGATTGTCCGAATTCCATGTTCAGGGAATGGATTTCCCATCCAGATCTTGTAGCTTCTAGGTTCCCGGTCCGATGATCTCCGCTACTTGGTACGGGCCCTCCCAGTTTGGCGCCAGCTTTCCTTGTTCCAGCGGTTTGGAAACAGAGGCCTTTCGGAGGACAAGGTCGCCGGGTAGGAAGGCCTTCCCTTTGACTCTGGAAGCATGGTAATGGGCCACCCTTTGTTGATAAGCAGCCGTTCTGATCCGGGCCTTCTCTCTGATTTCCTCTATTAGGTCGAGGTTGGTGCGGAGTTGTTCGTTGCTAGCTTCCTCTGAGTAGCTTTCCACCCGCAATGATGGGAGGCCGACTTCCACAGGGATAACGGCCTCTGTACCGAAAGCCATTCGGAATGGGGTTTCGCCTGTCGGGATTCTTGGGGTTGTGCGGTAGGCCCATAAGACATGGTGTAGCTCATCCGCCCACCTGCCTTGGGCTCTGGAGAGGCGAGCTTTGATTCCTTGGAGGAGGGTTCTGTTGGTCACTTCGGCCGCTCCGTTGGCTTGTGGGTGCCCGACCGAAGTAAGGTGGTGACGGATTCCGTGCTCCTCACAGAACTGAAATTTGGAGTTGTCAAACTGCTTGCCGTTATCGGTGATTATGGTGTGCGGGAGGCCAAATCGGCAGATGATGGACCTCCAAACAAAATCTCTGGCCCGTGCTTCGGTAATTTGTGCAGCTGCTTCCGCTTCGACCCATTTGGTGAAGTAGTCGATGGCGACAAATAGGAATTTCCGCTGTCCCGTGGCAAGCGGGAATGGGCCGAGGATGTCCATCCCCCATTTGGCAAAGGGCCAAGCAGAGGATATAGAAACTAGCTCGGCAGAAGGGAGCCTTTGGATGCTTGAATGCCTCTGGCAGGGGTCGCAGGCTCGGACTAGGTCGTCTGCGTCTTTCTGCATGGTCGGCCAGTAGTAGCCTTGTCGTAGCACTTTGTGGCATAGGGACCGGCTTCCCAGATGGTTGCCGCAAATCCCTTCATGTACCTCGCATAGAGCATAGTCTGCTTCGGATGGGCGAAGGCATCTGAGCAGCGGCATGGAAAAAGACCGTTTGTAAAGCTGGTTGTCGATCAACACGTAATGAATGGCTTGTTGCTTCAGCTTTCTAGCCTCTCTTCGGTCGGACGAAGCGATCCTTCTTTGAGATATTTGAGGATAGGGTCGAACCAGGACGGCTCGGCCTCAACTTGCATTACTCGGTCGGCTTCCGCAATGCTGGGCTTTTCCAAAGTCTCCAGGTGGAATTTTTGCTCGGTCCATCGTCTCCGCGGTCGCCAATCGGGAGAGTAGGTCGGCGCGGGCGTTCTCGAATCTGGGAATCTGAATAATTTCAAATTCAAAAAAATGAGGAAGCAGGTTACGCACCTCTTGGAGATACCGAATCGTTTCGGCTCTCGGGCTTCAAACTCTCCCCGAACATGGCCGGCTACCAGCTGAGAGTCGGTGAAGGCACTGAGCTTCTCCACCTTCAAGTTGCGGGCAATTCGGAGGCCGGCTAACAGGGCTTCGTACTCGGCCTCGTTGTTGGAGGCGGGAAGGAGAACCGGATTCCATATTCAAAGGTTATCCCCTCTGGACTGGTAAGAACTAGACCCGCACCGGAGTGATGGGCATTGGATGACCCATCGACATGGAGGAGCCACGAGCTCCAGATTTTGGCTCTTCAAGAGAGTCTGGGGTAGAACCGTCCTCTGGGATGGTACACTCGAGGAGGAAGTCGGCCAGTACTTGGGCTTTGATGGCCGGACGAGGCTAAAATGTATGTCATGCTCACTTAGCTCGACGGCCCATTTGGTCATTCTTCCCGATGTCTCGGGACGGTGGACTACCGCCTTGATGGGTTGGTCAGTCAGGACCGTCACAGAATGTGCTTGGAAGTACGGCCGCAGCTTTCGACTGAGGTGATTAAGGCCAGCACCATCTTTTCGATTCTATTATACCTCGTCTCCGCATCGCGGAGCAGCCTGCTGACATAGTAGATCGGATTTTGGACTTTGCCTTCTTCCTTGATAGCACCGAGCAGACTGCACCTTCCGAAACAGCCAGGTACAAGAATAGGGTCTCTCCTGGGGTCGGACTGCTGAGGAGCGGGGGTGAGCCGAGGTACTTCTTGAGATCTTGAAATGACCTTTGACATTCGGGAGTCCACTGGAAGTTTTTAGCCGATCGGAGAGTTTTGAAGAAGGGGAGGCATCTCTCGGCCGACCGCGCCACGAAGCGGTTTAGGGCCGCTATTCTCCCGGTTAGGCGTTGGACCTCCCTGACAGATGCCGGGGGCATTTGTTGGAGAGCTTGGATCTTCTGGGGTTGGCTTCGATACCTCGCTGGGAGACCATGAAGCCGAGGAACTTCCCTGAGTTGACGCCGAAGGCACATTTGGTCGGGTTGAGTCTCATCCCGTACTTGCGCAGCGTGGCGAAGCTCTCTGTGAGGTCGTCGACATGCTGTGACGCCTCCTTGCTTTTAACCAGCATGTCGTCCACGTATACCTCCATATTCCGGCCGATTTGTTCCTTGAACACTTTGTTGACCAGCCTCTGGTAGGTGGCACCTGCATTTTTAATACCAAAAGGCATAACGCGGTAACAGTAAGTACCTCGGTCGGTTATGAAGGCGTCTTTTCTTCATCTTCAGGGGCCATTCGGATCTGATTGTAGCCGGAGTAGGCATCCATGAATGACAGCATCTGGTGGCCTGAGGTGGCGTCCACGAGCTGGTCGATCCGAGGGAGGGGGAAGCTATCCTTCGGGCAGGCTTTGTTGAGGTCGGTGAAGTCGATGCAGATTCTCCACTTGCCATTCGACTTTTTCACCATGACGACATTTGACAGCCAGCTCGGGTAATTTACCTCTTGGACGAAATTGGCCTTGATGAGTTTGTCTACCTCTTCTTCAATGGCTTTTGTCGCTCTGGGGCGAAGCTTTCTTCTTCTGCTTAACCGGCCTGTGCATCTCGTCCACATTGAGATGATGGACGAGAACCTCGGGGCTGATCCCTGGCATGTCGGAGGCGGACCAGGCGAAGATGTCAGCGTTGCTTCGGAGGAACCCGATCAATCTGTGCCGAGGCTCTCCTTTGAGCAGCGACCCGATTTTGATGGTTCGGTCGGGCTGAGCTTCGTCCAATGGCACCTCCTCCAATTCCTCTGCCGGTTCTCCCTTTGTTCGGCGAAGTCCTCGCGAGCATCCAGCCCATCAACCTCTGGTATTCTGGACTGAAGGCTTGTGACAAAGCACTGCCGAGCCATGGCCTGACTTCCCCGAACAACCCCAACTCCTTGCTCGGTGGGAAACTTCATGGATAGGTGCGGGATGGAAACAACGGCCTTGAGGGACATCAGACCGGGCCTTCCGAATATTGTGTTGTAGGGGGATCTGAGGTCGGTCACTAGGAAGTCTGTCTGAATAATGGTTACAAGGGGCCAGGTTCCCGCGCGGACCGTCAGGGTGACGACCCCTTCTGGGACGACAACGTCGCCTGTGAATCCCATCAAGGTGGAATCCACGGCTCGAAGATTTTCCATGAGTAATTTCATCCTGGCAAACACACCGAGGTACAAAACATTTACCG
Source organism: Calamus simplicifolius (assembly GCA_900491605.1). Lineage (NCBI taxonomy): Eukaryota > Viridiplantae > Streptophyta > Magnoliopsida > Arecales > Arecaceae > Calamus > Calamus simplicifolius. The sequence goes on from UESW01001461.1 coordinate 428,418, forward strand.
AACTTCCACTATCAACTAGGATTCGGCTTACATCATAGTCGTTCAAATTAAGGGATACAACTAGTGCGTCATCATGGGGAGTTGTATCCCAAGAAGATCATCATTGGAGAAGGAGAGTTCGCCGTCCGTGCCTTCTTTGGCACTGATCCCTCACTGTCGCCTCTGGGGCTCGATCCGCCGGCCTCTTCAATCATATTAATACGGCCGATCACGGGCGGATTCGGTGGAGGAGGAGGTTGTTGAAGTTCGGGCTGGCGGTCACCTCCTTGTTGTTGTGGCTCGGGCACCCTCCTGAACTGATCCAGTCGTCCCCGCCAAATCAGCCTCTCAATCTCATTCTTCAGCTGCCAGCATTCTTCAGTGTCATGACCGTGCTCCCTATGGTAGCGGCAATACTTGGCGGGATCTCTTCGGGTCGGGTTCCCTCGGAGAGGCACTGGCCGGGGAAGCTGGCGCTCTATTTCCATAAGGATTTGCGCCCGGGGCACGGTCAACGGAGTGTAGTGGTCGATCGCCTGGGAGGACTCCGGGAGCGATTCCTTGGCGGTAGCGGGGGAACTCTTGACGGCGAGGTGGACTTGGTCGCCGGGCGGGACGGTGCCTGTCGGGGACTTTGGGCTCCTGCTTCTTTGCCTGCTCAGCGCGGCAATTCTCCGCGATTCCTCGACCTCGCGTACTTGTCCGCCAGGGCCATCATATCAGATAGGCTGGGGGGTAGCTGACCTCCATTGCTAGGTAGAAGTCGCTTTCCTTCGAAACTCCCCCGCCAAAGCAGACATGGCCACCTCATGATTAAGGTGGTCCACCTCCAACATGGCCTTATTGAAACGGCCAAGGTAATTCCTCAAGGACTCCCCCTCTCTCTGCTTAACTTCGGAGAGGGAGTCGGACCTTCGTCGGTGGCGGCAACTGCTGACGAACTGGCCAATAAAAAGGTGGCTCAGCTTGTCGAATGAATCAATGGAACCTGGCTTCAAAGCATTGAACCAGGTTCGGGCGGATCCTCTGAGGGTGGAGGGAAAGGCGTGGCAGAGGATCGCATCAGATGCTCCGTGGAACATCATTATCGACCGGAAGCTGCTGAGATGGTCATCCGGGTCAGAAGAGCCATAGGGTTCGACGGCTGGTAACTTGACATGGGAGGGAATCACTTCCTCCATGATCCTCTTAGAGAAAGGGATGCCCTGTTCTGCCTTGGGCTGGGGCGGATGGGCCTTTGGCGGCGTCCAGCTCCTGACGCATCTTCTGGATCTGTCGATGGATCTCCTCTTCGCCAGCCAGGGGAGGAGCTGGGCGAGAAGACCGCAGAGACAACATCGAATCATGGGAGGTCACCGGTGAGAGAGATCGAGCTCGCCGAGATCTAGGAGGATCTCTATCATAACCGCCCGTGGGACTGGTTTGTCCCCTCTGGGCCGGTGGGGGGATCCGCAGATTCATGCGGATCAGAGGAGGAGGCTACCGGCGAAGAAGGAATTGCCGCCTCCTTCTGAAGGTGCGAAGCAGGAGGAGCTGCAAGGCGCTCTTGAACCAGGTGGGTAAGGGCCTGGACTTGTTGGACCAGTGTAGCGAACTGGTCCTGGGTCACCGGGATGGCAGGCGGTGATGGGGTTTCGACTGGTGGTGGTTGTGGCGCTACACCGCTCGTCGGATCTGGCCTCTGGGAAGCGGCCTGATCTTGAGCTTCCGAGGTTGCTCTTCTCCGGTTGGCCATTAAAGAGGTTCTGCTCCGGATTTAGATCCTTATCTCCTCTTTCCAAGTTTTAATGGGACTTGAGACCCTTCCTCTAGCGCCAATCTGTTGCCGCGGGATCCGTCCTCCGACTCGGGCGCGGTCGATCTCCAGGAAGAGGGGGCGGACCTGCACAAGAAGTCCTCGCGCGAGAGGCGTTGGGGTTGGCCCTCCGCGAAGACCCTCCGACGCTCAAGTCAGTGGAGAAGAAATCGGCGATCAACCAGATAATGGGGAGGTGGATCTCTCCGGGAGACCTCTCCGGGGACGGCCAATCGAGAGCTCTAGAGGGCAAGAGCACCAACGAGCCGCCGAAGAGAGCAGTGAGAGTGAGAGCGCACGTATGAGTGTGCCAAAAAAAAAGATGCGTACCTGAGGGAATCTGGGGGTGTCCAATTTATAGACTGTCACCTGGACCTTGAGCGCCTTCTGGAAGGTTCAGAGGTTGTTGGGATACGGAGGTGGATAGAATCAGGCCGTTGTGGGCCGTTGGAATCCATATCCCGTTTGTTAGGGGATCGACGGCCAGGAGAGCTTCTTGATGACTGAGATCTGGCTGAGTAGACCTGAGGCAGTTATGATAGGTTCTAGGCCACGTCTCGACATGATTCCTTGTCTAGGACGTCGTTCTGGCAAGCCTGGGCTCTCCTGCGTCAGGTTCCGCTGAGGTAGGTATTAGGTCGTGGATCGCTTGATGAAGCCGGGTCATGGAGACTCGGGGGGGAAGCGAGCTAGGGAAGCTCGGAAGGGCCGAGCTATGGAAGCCCAGGGAGGCCGAGCTACGGAAGCCCGGAAGGGCCGATCTAGATAAGCCCGGAAGGGCCGAGCTATGGAAGCCTGGAAGGACCGAACTATGGAAGCCCGGAAGGAGCCGAGCTAGGGAAGCCCGGACGGGCCAAGCTATGTAAGCCCGGAAGAGCCGAGCTAGGGAAGCCCGGAAGGGCTGAGCTAGGGAAGCCCGGAAGGGCCGAGCTATGTAAGCTCGGAAGGGCCGAGCTATGGAAGCCCGGAAAGGGCCGAGCTATGTAAGCCCGAAAGGGGCCGAGTTACGGAAGCCCGAAAGGGGCCGAGCTAGGGAAGCCCGGAAGGGGCCGAGCTACGGAAGCCCGGAAGGGGCCGAGCTACGGAAGCCCGGAATGGGCCGAGCTAGGGAAGCCCGGAAGGGGCCGAGTTACGGAAGTCCGGAAGGGGCCGAGCTACGGAAGCCCGGAAGGGGCCGAGCTAGGGAAGCCCGGAAGGACCGAGCTACGGAAGCCCGGAAAGGAGCCGAGCTAGGGAGCCCGGAAGAGCGAAGGGAGGAGGTCGCCTTAGCCGCCTCGCATGGATATTGATGCAATGACGATTTTACCCCCAACAGACGATATCCGCATCACAAGTTACAAACTAATTAGAATTTATCTTAGATGAAATCGTTGATGCTGCCAGAGTGACTTCATGCCATGATTGAACTTTGCCACCATTTTATAAGTAACCCTTTTATCATATCTATCAACCTTTCAGATCAAGATATGAATCATGCTATCCCTCGCTACATACACACAAGATAAGGAAAAAAAGAAAAACAAACCTAGCTATGAACGTTCAGCACTTCTTCTCAAGCTAACATATGACACCATCTAAAGATGCTTGGAAACTATTTTCGATAGTCTCAATCTGGATCCATAGCCAAACTTTAAGTAGTTAATCTTCAGAAAGGCCTCCAACCATGTAAGTGAGTGGGTAACAGGGTAGCAATTCCAATGAAATAGAGCAACTATATATGCTGTCACCATTTCCCCCAGATATATCACTGACTTGTATGTGATGTCACTAACGAGTTGATATCTATCTAGCTCATGAAACCACCTTATGCGATTAAGTTGGGCACAATGACAAATTCAGACATGCAAGGGAAGAAATATGCAGTCGTAGGAATGAAATAAAACAGATTTCTCAAATAAATTTACAACAGATGGTAATTAGTATAGTGATTAGATATATAAACACCTGTCTTATAATAAGATTCATCTAACTAAATATTATTGTTATGTCCTAACTTTCTTATGTCCTCAAGGTAATTCTTTAGAGGCATTAACCAATTCCTCGTGACCAGGAGATTCATCAAAATCAGAAATTACCTTATCTTCCTTAGCCATCAAATAAAAGTTGGCTATACCTTGGTGTCACTTTTCTCTTCTTCCTGGATGCTCAATTTGTAGTTACTCCATGTTGACACCAAATCCTTTTGTTGAACCTCTTGCTACCCTTTTTTTAAGTTGAGGGCACCCCACTTTGATGTGTTAGCATTTCCTTTTATGTGGCCCACGTAGATATATGATTAATTTATCATTTATTTATTCTAAATAATAATTATGATATATGATTTTATCAGATATTTAAATTTAAGTGATAATGATGGTTTAATAAAGCTAATTTCCTATTGGTTTATCTTTGGGAAGTTGTTATCTCATAACCTCTCTTTGATGGAAAGAGAAACTTATCGTATTATCATATTGGTCCTCTCTCTCCTATATATAAGTCTGTTTGACCATCAAAGTAGATAAGGAAGAGAATTAGGAAAGAGGGAGAAACTCAATATGTCGTTAATACATACGCAGCCTCTCGTTCCTCGTCAATAAAAACGAATATCAATGGATCAAGGTACGCATTCTTGATTTATGTTTTTATGAAAAATCATTTATTCTAAGATCTTGGCCATTATGTTTATTAGAAAAGATCCTTTAATGGATCTTACATGTGGTATCAGAGTCTTGATTAAAGAATTTATGATTTTTCATTATGAATGATTATTTATATATATATCCCTTATTATGAATAAGGTGATTAGAATAAGATAGTGGTAAGGTGTTCGAATCATTGTTTTTCCCCTATTTCCTCCTTTTGATCTTTTTGCTCTTTTGAAATAAAGAATAAATAAAGAATAAAGAAAGTTTGCGCATGGAAGGGTGGAAGCAGAAATCATGTAAATTTTTCATTTTTATTTGCTTCCCATGAAAAGCCCACGCGTGATCCTTAGGAATCTGGTGTGGTGGTTAAGTTTTTTTTTTATTCGTTTTATTTGCTTCCCATGAAAAGCCCACGCATGATCCTTGGGAATCTGGTGTGGTGGTTAAGGTTTAGGTTTTAAACCTAAGGTCACATGTTCAAGCCTCCTTAATGAAATCCTGAGCTTTCTCTCTCCCTTAATGAACCAGGGACGCGATGTGAGGGGTGCCGTGTATATATAAAGATAAGAGGTTACGTGAGGCTCTTTATGAAGAGGAAAGTTATCCACACGGAAAGAAATAAATAAAAGTAACAAGGGCATGAAGAGGAAAGTTATCCACACGGAAAGAAATAAATAAAGTAACAAGGGCATGAAGAGGAAAGTTATCCACATGGAAAGAAAAAAGTAAATAAAATAAAAGGCTAACGGTGATTCAAACCTATAAACAAGGGGTTACCATTTTACTAATCTAATCCTTAACAATAAAAGATGAAATCTGAGGATATTTCTTATGTAAGAAGATCCTTTTAAAATTTATGTTTTGACTTTTAATATTTATGATATTAATGTTTTAAATATATATATATATATATATATATATATATATATATATATATATATATATATATATATTACAGTAAAATTATGTGGGTACACTTAAGTCTTTAGTATTCACGCAAGATATTATCATTAATTAAATTTGATGTCTATATTATGTAATTTGTTAGTCACCAAGTGGCCAAATTTGAAAGTTTATAGGTATCAAATTTAATTAAATAATTTAATTACTCATAATTATGTGATGCTTACAATGAATGACATAATTATTTATTGTTATGAGTATTTTGAAGTTCATTGATTATAAATATTTAAGGGTCGCCCCAAGGTTGACTAGTTATTTTATAATCTATGGACATGATGTGGTTAATTAATATGCTTGGTTAGATATGTTTAGCATATCCAAAAATAGCAAACATATCTAATTTGGGTATCTATAATTGCCAAGTATGTAAAATTAAAATTAAGCATCAATTATGTTTATTGTTATATTGTTGTATCACCCAAAGGAGAACTTCAATATGCACTTATTGTTTACTTGATGGAATATGAATAATATTACTCAAAGCATTAATATGTGAGCATATTTTCTATATTTGCAGCAACTATTCATGTTTCTCTTCATTCACAATCTATGTCTGTTCAAACTTTTAATGGGCTTAATTTCTCTAAATGGCGCGAACAAGTTCAGTTTCATCTTGGTTTTCTGGATCTTGATTTGGCACTCATAAATGAGAAACCCACTGCTCTTACTGACTCTAGCAGTGCTGAACAAGGTCTTTTTATAAGTCTTAGGAAAAATCAAACAGACTTAGCCTGATGTTCATGCGAATGACTGTAGCAAACAATATCAAGTCCACAATTCCTGCTACTGAAAGTGCTAGGGAATTTCTGAAGTTTGTGGAAGCACGTTCCCAATCTGACTCTGCTGATAAGTCACTTGTTGGGACATTGATGAGTACTTTAACCAACATTAAGTTTGATGGTTCTCGTACTATGCATGAGCATGTTGTTGAAATAACAAATATAGCAGCAAGACTAAAGACTATGGGATTGGAAGTGAATGAGAATTTTCTTGTGCAATTCATTATCAATTCCTTGCCTCCTGAGTATGGTCCATTTCACATGAGTTATAAGACTATAAAGGATAAGTGGAATGTGAATGAACTACAAAGTATGCTCATTCAAGAGGAAGCAAGAATTAAGAAACATGGAAATCATTCTATTAATCTCATGGGTCAGCAAGGAGCTTGAAAAAATCAAAGAAATATAAGAAAGAAAAGAGCAAGCAACGACCACTAAAGATAAATGGGTCATCTGTTCAAATCCACAAGAAGGAACAAAAGGATGATAAGTGTCACTTTTGCAAAAAGCATGGACACTATCAGAAAGATTGCCTGAAACGTAAGGCATGGTTCGAAAAGAAAGGTAAGCCTACGGCTTTTGTATGTTTCGAATCAAACCTAACAGAAGTTCCTTATAATACTTGGTGGATTGATAATGGTTGTACCACTCATGTTTCTAATACGATGCAGGGATTCCTTACGATCCAAACCATAAACCCAAATGAAAACTTTGTCTCAATGGGAAACAGAGTCAAAGTTCCAGTTGAAGCTGTTGGTACCTATCGTTTGATTCTAGACACTGGACATCATTTAGATCTTTTTCAAACACTTTATGTCCCTTCTATTTCTCGTAATTTAGTTTCTGTATCCAAACTTGACTCAGTTGGATATTCTTTTAAATTTGGAAATGGATGTTTCAGTTTGTTTAAATACAATCATCTTATTGGTTCTGGTATTCATTCTGATGGTTTGTACAAATTTAAGCTTGATAGTCTTTTTGCTGAGACATTGTTAACCTTGCATCATAATGTTGGTACTAAACGTGGTTTAGTAAATGAACAATCAGCTTACTTGTGGCATAAACGTTTGGGTCATATATCCAAAGAAAGAATTGAGAGATTAGTAAAGAATGAAATCCTTCCCGATTTAGATTTTACTGATCTTGGGATTTGTGTGGATTGTATTAAAGGAAAACACATAAAACAAACAATCAAGAAAAGTGCCACAAGAAGTAAACAGCTCCTTGAAATTATACACACCGATATATGTGGGCCTTTTGATGTTCCATTTTAGTGAAGAAAAGTATTTTATCACCTTTATTAATGATTTTTCACGTTATGGCTATGTCTATTTATTGCATAAAAAATCTCAATCGGTAAATGCTCTAGAAGTGTTTATCAATGAGGTTGAAAGACAACTAGACAAAAAGGTAAAAATTGTTAGGTATGATAGAGGTGGTGAATATTATGGAAAGTTGCTGAATCTGGACAATGCTCTGGTCCATTTGCCAAATTCCTTGAAAAGCATGGCATATGTGCTCAATACACAATGCCTTGAACACCAGAACAAAATGGTGTTGCAGAAAGGCGTAATCGAACTCTAATGGACATGGTTAGGTGTATGTTAAGCAATTCATCATTTACCCTCATTATTGTGGATGCATGCTTTAAAGACCGCTATGTATTTGCTAAATAGGGTTCCTAGTAAGGCAGTTCCAAAGACTCCTTTTGAACTGCGGACAGGAAGGAAACCTATTTGGAGGCATTTACATGTTTGGGGTTGCCCGGCGGAAGTAAGGATTTATAATCCACATGAAAAGAAGCTGGACTCAAGAACAACCAGTGGTTTCTTCATTGGTTATCCAGAAAGATCAAAAGGGTATAAATTTTATTGTCCTAACCATAGTACAAGAATTGTTGAATCTGGAAATGCAAGGTTCATTGAGAATAATGAAATTAGTGGGAGTTTGGAACCACATAAAGTGAAAATTTAAGAAGTTAAGGTGCAAGTTTCTTCACCTATAACTTCTTCTCAAGTTGTTGTTCCTAGAGTTATTGAACCTTTTAATAACTTTCAAGAACAACAAATTAATGATCAAACACCACAGAATGATGATATTACTAATGAACTTACGATAAATGAACCCAATGAAGTAGCATTAAGAAGGTCTCAACGACAAAGAAGAACCGCTATTTCTGATGATTATGTAGTTTATCTACAAGAATCAGATTTTTATCTATAATATGATCCAGTTTCTTTTTCACAAGCCATGCAAAGTGCTAATTCATCTAAATGGTTAGATGCTATGCAAGATGAGTTAAAATCAATGGACTACAATGCATTCTGGGATCTTGTTGAATTGCCTGAAGGTTGTAAAAGAGTTGGGTGTAAATGGGTCTTTAAGACCAAACGCGACTCAAATGGCAATATTGAACGTTGTAAAGCCAGACTTGTTGCCAAAGGTTTTACTCAAAAATGTGGCATTGACTACACATAGACCTTTTCTCCAGTCTCTAAGGAAGACTCATTTAGAATTATTATGGCACTGGTAGCTCATTATGATTTAGAGTTGCATCAAATGGATGTGAAAACCGCTTTTCTAAATGGGAGTTTGAATGAAGAGGTTTATATGGACCAACCTGAAGGTTTTTTATTTGAAGGAAAGGAACACATGGTGTGTAAACTGAAGAAGTCAATATACAGACTTAAGCAAGCTTTTCGATAATGGTATCTTAAGTTCAATGATACCATTACATCCTTTAGATTTAAAGAAAACAATGTTGATCGGTGTATATATCTGAAGGTCAGTGGGAGCAAAATTATATTTTTGATTCTGTATGTTGATGATATCTTGCTAGCTACTAATGACCTTGGCCTATTGTATGAGACCAAGAATTTTCTCTCTAAGAACTTTGAAATGAAATATGGGTGAGGCATCCTATGTGATTGGAATCGAAATATTTCATGATAGATCACAAGAATGTTAGGTTTATCTCAGAAGGCATATATTAATAAAGTTCTTGAGAAATTCAACATGAACAAATGCTCTGCAAGTGTTGTCCCAATTCAGAAGGAGATAAATTCAGCCTTATGCAATGTCCAAAGAATGAATTGGAATGCAAACAAATGGAAGAAATACCTTATGCATCAATTGTTGGTAGCTTGATGTATGCTCAGACATGTACCAAGGCCAGACATCAGTTTTGCTGTCGGGATGCTAGGCAGATATCAAAGTAATCCAGGAATAGATCATTGGAGAGCTGCAAAGAAGGTACTAAGGTATTTGCAAGGAACGAAGGATCACATGCTTACCTACAGAAGATCTAATGATTTGAGGTCAAGGGATATTCAGACTCAGATTTTGCTGGATGTGTTGATACTAGAAAGTCCACATTTGGCTATTTGTTCCTTTTAGCTGAAGGAGCGATCTCATGGAAAAGTGCGAAGCAGTCTGTCATTGCTACATCTACTATGGAAGCTGAGTTTGTGGCATGCTTTGAGGCCACAATTCATGGTTTATGGCTGCGAAATTTTATTTCAGGACTTGGGGTTGTCGACAGTATTGCCAAGCCGCTGAAAATTTATTGTGATAACTCCGCAGCAGTCTTCTTTTCTAAAAACGATAAGTATTCAAAGGGTGCTAAACATATGGAATTGAAATACTTTACCGTTAAAGAAGAAGTTCAGAAACAAAGAGTGTCAATTGAACATATTAGCACCAATCTCATGATTGCAGATCTGCTGACTAAAGGGTTGCTGCCAAAGACATTTCATGAACATGTCGAAAGAATGGGCATTATTGAAAACCATTAGTGATGTTATGTTTAAAGCTTTAAGTTCCTTATGTATTTGACACTCTGAGCTCAATTAATTATTATTTCTGAATTACTTATGGATCCTGTTTACTTATGCTAGTATATATACATAAATGAATTATGAGAATATTAACAGGATTTGTCTTTGATAAAGACATTATTGTTAGACCTTATTGCAATTCCCATTATAGGTCATGTTAATTAGTATAGAACTAGTAATGTGATACATGGAAGGGAGTACGTCGAAATAATAGCATACAACCGCCATGATCCTTATTAGTTTTTTACTTAATAATGATTTTATGTTTGACCAATATTATGAAGGATTAGCTTCTGTTATGCGCATTATGATTGATTATTAAACCAATATGTTTAATATCTCATATGGGCCAAGTAAAAGAATGTGGCCCATATGGATGATATCTAAATGATAATTATGATATCTGATTTTATAGATATTTAAATTTAAGTGATAATGATGGTTTAATAAAGCTAATTTCCTATTGGTTTATCTTTGGGAAGTTGTTATCTGATAACATCTCTTTGATGAAATAGAAACTTATCGTATTATCAGATTGGTCTCTCTCTCCTATATATAAGTCTGTTTGACCATCAAAGCAGATAAGGAAGAGAATTAGGAAAGAGGAAGAAACTCAATATGTCGTTAACACATACGCAGCCTCTCGTTCCTCGTCAACGAAAAACGAATATCAATGGATCAAGGTACGCATTCTTGATTTATGTTTTCATGAAAAATCATTTATTCTAAGATCTTGGCCATTATGTTTATTAGAAAAGATCCTTTAGTGGATCTTACATGATGTGCCATAGTCATTTCGTAGACGCTCGATTCTACCTTTTTTTAGGCCTATTGTTCACCCCGATTTGATTTTGATTTCTCTTACTCAATGCTCCCTTCATTGCTGCCTCTTTCCTCCAAAACGAGGCTGGCTGAGCTGGTCCTCACACCTACACTTCTTCTATCCAGATCAACCTAGGTGAAAGTTTGAGAAGACCAAATATCAGTTGTATGGTCTTATTGATCTAGTTTCTCACTAAATCTTTCATGCTCCTATATCTGGTTCCTTTTATTTGCTGTTTTTAGCTCAATCCTGTTAGTGCTAATTTATTTTAGCTTCTTTGTTAACTGATTTTGTAATGCCTAGCCCATGACTACCTATATTGGGTGCCAGGTCCAATGGACTGGCTCGACACCATAGTAGAGAGGGGGGGAGGCTTCACCTTCTCTCCTATGCGAACACAATACTTCTTTTCTAATTCGATCTATTTATTAATCAAATTAAAAATTTAAATTCGAATCCAATGTTATATTACACAGGTTATACATCACAATCCGTATAAACAGTTTAATAATCAGATTATTTTTAGATTAATATGAACGCATGGCCTATGCAACCCGTGTCACTCCTATAGTCATTGCCGAATTCCCATGATATAAGATGGTTATGACTAATAATTTGGTTTATAAAGCATTGATCTAGATTGTTTAAAGTGACCTTAAAATATATATATATATATATATATATATATATACATATGCATACATATATTCATACATACATACGTACGTATGTATGCTATGTCTCTAAGGGTGTGTTTGATATGATGGATAAGGGGGGATATCCCCTAGATATCCCCCTTTATTTCCAAATGCTATAGCTACAGGGGATAGTGCTGAAAAAGTTTAACCAGAGGGGATAACACATGTTTAACCATGGGTTATCCCCTGAACTTATTCCCTATAGAACCCAGGAATAATTAAAGTTATCCTTGATGGCAGAGTGGTAATTTTAAAAAGATGCTTATCCCCTCACCTATCCCCTGTACATTTATCCAGGGATAACCAAAAAGCTATCAAACATAGCCTAAGACTCGATCAGGCTTGGTCAAAACTATAAGTCCGATGGGTAGTACAGCCGGTCGGAGTTTGTGAATTGAACCCCGCTGTCAATGCATAGCCCAGCTCCTATCTCATCTAGTCTGGCATTTAATTAGATACAGTTTGCAATATATACGTTTAATTGACCAAAAACCCTCCCTATTTTGCTACCTGTTTAAAAATTAGAATGAAACTTTTCACTAGTATCTATTCAGTGAATTGTTCAGAATTTTAAATGATCACTTCAATTTAATATTACGCTGATGGCTGGAGCCTTTCACTAACTTATTCCACGGCAACGGAAGACCACCCAGAGAATGCGTTATGGACAAACCATGGATGACCGCCAAGGCTGCAGAATTGATTACGGGCAACTTGTAACGAAGAGGACATGCCATCTTCTTCCCCGGCTTATTGGCGGATTTGAAAACCAAATCGATAATCAGTTTATTGTTTGTAAGTCTCTTAGTTTCTTACTCCTTTTATTTAAATGTTTGAATAATCTATTATAATATCTTAAAAGAAGTCTCACATCGAAAAAAATTAAAATATTTATAAATCAAGTTCATCTATTATCAATTAGCTTCCACTCAAATTTTTAAAGTCACACAATTTTGATCCGTTAACAGATTAATTGGATCAACAAATGAATTTAAGCATTACAAATGATATGAGACCATAGCATGAAGCCTCTCTTACAGCATCAATGATTTGGCTTAGGGAGATTCTAGCTAGTCGTGACATGGAGCTACTTTTGTAGCACCGATTCAAGATAAATTCTAGCTAACTTGTGGCATGTTATAAAAACGTTACTATCAATTAATTTTCATTCGAGTTGAATTAACGGATGAGCTTGGGGTATTACACCTATACTTATAATAACAATAGATTATGGTATGTTTTGTTGGTAAGAACAAAGCCCGAGACATTCCTATGACCCTTAAGTCCAAATATAATTTATTTGGTTATTTAAATTCACTTAATATTTCTTTTCAACCCTTTTTTTATAGGAGACATCTCTCATGCTAAAATATTTTATAACATTTGTACTCTAATCTTCAAATTTTATTTTGGTCAACGTTGACTCAAACCAGGTACCTGAGAATTTCAGAATTTAAAGAAAATTAAAAATCCCTAAATTCCCAATACAGTATGTTCATGAACAGTACTTCTTAAAATTGAAAACAATATAACTTTCTATACCATGATTACTATGGTTTAATCCATGCAAAATGATATGATCCACTTTTTGCATGTTATTAGGACAATAGTTTGAGATTTTGTTGAAATTGTTTCTTTAACTAAAAATTTGGACCTTAAAGATAAGCACATGTCCCTCTATTAAGCCTTGTTTTCTCCGTCTTTGTTTGGATTGCTTACCCACCAATGTGCCTTCTAATTGCCTTCAACGTTTCATACTGGTCCTCTCATTCTTATAGTGCCCTTACGTAGGGCCAAGTTGGATTGTCAGCTAGTCACATAAAACTTCTTAATCCTGTCATACTAAAAAAAAAAAAAAAAAATCGGAATCCTACCATCAAATTTATACTTAGGAATTATGCATAGTGGCTGACGTCAGTTTGATGGGAAAAGGCATGATACTTGATCTGTATTTGAAAAGGGCCTATTTTCCCTGACTAATGCCATGCTATTTTTTTTTAAATCTAACCTGGTCTCAATTATTTGGTGGCATATTTAATGATACTTAATTTGTAGTTCCTATTAAAGGGTAAAATTGGAGTTGGAAGGTGCTTTTGAGAACCCTCTTCTCCCAGCCTCATCCAGGTTAGTATAACTTGGGTTAACTGCCATAAACCCAAGTTTTGATTTATGTATACCTAATTCTAGTATTGCATTTAGTTTAACAATTGTAGGTGGGTTGCACACTCAGTTGATTAAGCTTAATTCCAGTAATAAGCGATACCAAGGTAAGTATACTTAATCATGATTAAAATGCTTTCTAAATAATTAAGATTTAAATTTATATTTTATAGATGTTTTACTTAATTACACAAAAATCCTAGATTAGTTGATTTTATAGAATATTATATTGGAAGTGTTACCATGCTTAGAATTTAATTTTTTTAATATTTATTCATACAAGACATGTGTTAAAATTTATATGATATAAATTTATATATTCAAAATATTTGCAGATGAGCTTAGGGTGTTGCACCTATACTTGTAATAACAATATATAGATTATGGTATGCTTTGGTTTGTAAGGACAAAGCCTGACCCATTCCTATGACCCTTAAGTCCAAGTATAACTTATTTGGTTACTTAAATTTATTCAATATTTGTTTTCAACCCTGGAGACATCTCTCATGCTAAAATATTTTATCTCATTTGTACTCTAATCTTAAAATTTTATTTTGGTCAATGTGGACTCATACCAACCTACCTGAGAATTTCAGAATTTGAAGAAAATTAAAAATACCTAAATTCCCAAAACAGTATGTTCATGAACAGTACTTCTTACAATTGAAAACAAAATTTCTAAACCATGATTACTATGATTTAATCCATTCAAATAATACGATCCACTTTTTGTATGTTATTAGGACAATCGTTTGGAATTTTGTTGGAATTTGCTTCTTTAACTAAAATTTGGGCCTTAAAAGATAAGCACACGTCCCTCTATTGAGCCTTGTTTTCCCAGTCTTTGCTTGGATTGCTTACCCACCAATATGCCTTCTAATTGACCTTCAAGGTTTCATACTAGTCCTCTCATTCTTATGGTGTCTTTATCTAGGGCCAAGTTGGATCAACAGCTAGTCACAGAAAACTTCTTAATCCTGTCATACTTAAAAATAAAAAAAAAAAAGTCAGAATCCTACCATCAAATTTGCACTTATGAATTATGCACAATGGCTGACGTCAGTTTGATGGAAAAGGCATGATGATCCTTGATAAAAGGACCTATTTTCCCTGACTAATGCCATGCTAATTTTTATCAAGCCTGGTCTCAATAATTTGGTGGCATATTAATTTATGGATACTTAATTTGTAGTTCCTATTAAAATGTACATTGGGGTTGCAAGGTGCTTTTGGGAATCCTCTTCTCCCAACCCTCATCCAGGTTAGTATAACTTTCTTTCTAGTGCCCTTATTTTTTAATGGTTGCTCTTGTTTTATTGTAAAATATATATACTAATCTTTCTTTCTAGTGTCCTTATTTTTAGTGGTTGCTCTTGTTTTGCTATGAAGAATATATTGGCTCCCCTATTTTAAAATAGATTAAGATCATATTCTTATTGCCTGAAACAAACTTCGTCGGACCTTCGTCTTTTTCTCCATTTTACCCCCTTTAGCTTTCTTATATTTGTGTTATTTATTTATTCTATCTTTTGATCATATGAACCCCAGCAAAACCAAATCCACTCTCGATTACGATGCCACGAGGTTTAAGTCTGGGCCACAAGTTTGGGTTAACTGCCTTAAACCCAAGTTCTTATTTATGTATACCTAATCCTAATATTGCATTTGATTTAATCATTGTAGGCAGGTTGCACATCTAGTTTATTAAGCTTAACTCTACTAATAAGCGATTTCAAGGTAAGTAAACCTAAGCATGGTTAAAGTGCTTTATAAATAATTAAGATTTAAATTTCATATTTTATAGATATTTTAATTAAAAAAAAATCCTAGATTTGTTGATTTTATAGAATATATTGGAAGTGTTACCATGCTTAGAATTTAATTTTTGAAATATTTATTCATACAAGACATGTTAAAATTTTATATGATAGAAATTTATGTGTTCAAAATTTAGTAAAATTTATTTGAAATGTTATTATACTTAGTAGAAAATATAGGCATTTCTTATATGTGATAGGATTTTGTAAAATTTTTATAAATATTATTATCAAAAATTGAATCAAGCAAGCATGAAAATACAATGATATGTTACTCCTGTGCCTATTAAATTTCTTATGAGATATTAATTCATATTGTAATTTACTTTTAAATTCATTTACATATGAAACTTGAATATTAAGTTATGTGAACTTGTATGACACTTAAGTAAAGCACAAGTTGTTTAATATGAAACAAGTTATGACAAGTTTAGCCATAAGCTATAAACTCTCAATCAACTATGATTCATGAAATATTGTTCCTACTTTTCGAGGCTTGAGCGAAGACTTATAATTCGAAACCCACCTTTGTAGAAAATATATGCAACGACATATTTTTGACCTATCTCCATAGGGTTAAATGCAGCAACCTATTTTGGCCTCATCATAAGGTTTATATGTAACCATGGTTATCATTGTAGAGTTGTTATCATAGTTTTAAAATTAAAGATATAATTTTAAAATCTATTATTGTTACTAAATGGCATGAAAGAATTACTACTAAAATTATTTATAATATAATATTTAAGTATTTGTATTTTATGCATGTATTTGGTGCTTGATCCCTTTAAGCATGATTAAGGATTACTTACTATACATTAGCTAATTAAATTTTATGGTTGTTTTTATTTTAGAGGTTAAGACATAAGCAGGAGTTAGCTAAAAGCTGACTAAGAATTGATTTCATTTTATTATAGGATATTTAGTATTTTCCATATAGTTGTTCCCCATGTTAACATTGTAGACATTAACGTTATTTGGATATTAATATTATGCTTAATTTCAATTTATTAATTAAAAAAGTTATTTATTTTAATTTAATAGCTCTGAGAAGGTGCCTTATATTCTAGAAATTAATTCGAGGTTATGGTGGATTGTCATGTTCTATATCTATATCCACTTTGGTTTAGAACGTGATAACTCATTGATGGCTCAGATCTGACACCCATGGTGATAGTTGGTTTGTCCACCGTAGCCGCCACCATCACTATATCCGATAGCCATCACTATGATGTTAGATCCTGTTGTTAATAAAACTCAAGATTGGGAGAATGAGCACCAAAATAGTGCCAACATACATACCATGTGCCAGTACAATATAGTATTAATGTGCTGTCTTGTATTGATCAGTTTGGGTCTGGTACCAATTTTATAAACCTTGACCTACAATACAACAAAAAGAAACAAAACATGGTAACTAAATTTCATTGCACATAAAATAATTCCCAGCTGTTAAAACCTACTCAAACTTGGAATGCAATGAATCAATTTGCTAACATCATGGAGCATTCAATTGGATAGAATTTTGTCCATCCATTACGTATGAACGTTTGAAATGAGTCAGCCATTCTTATAAGGCTAATGCTTGCAAATTGACTAACACCCTCTCAACTTTGGTTGTTGTTAAGGCTTGCAAATGGGTCGAATTGACCCATGATCCAACCTGATCCAAACACAATTAGATATGATCTGATCAATAGGTAGATTGGGTTTAGATTCAAAATCAAAATATAAATATAAAATCAAATCAAATTAGAATTAGATATAATCCGATCTGATCCGTCCTATTTGTAGCTGATATGGCTGGCCGATTCTTCTGGATGGTATTATCTTTTGCACGATTTTCGAAAATAATGATATGACAGCAAAACCCAGAAATAGAACTCCAGTGCCGGCCTTTGGCTCCGGCCTCCAGCATCGGCCTCCAGTGCTGGCCTCCAGCGCTGGCTTTTGGCTCCGGCCTTCAGCGTCGGCCTCCAGCGTCGGCCTCCAGCGCCGGCCTCCAGCGCTGGCCTTTGGCTCCGGCCTCCAGCGTCGGCCTCCAGCAACAGCCTCCAACGCTGGCCTTTGGCTCCGGCCTTCAGCGTCGGCCTCCAGCATCGGCCTCCAGCGCCAGCCTCCAGCGCTAGCCTTTGACTCCGGCCTTCAGCACTGGCCTCCAGCATCGGCCTCCAACGTCGGCCTCCAGCAACGGCCTCCAGCGCTAGCCTTTGGCTCCGGCCTTTAGCGCCAGCCTTCAGCGTCGGCCTCCAGCGTCGGCCTCCAGCAACGGCCTCCAGCGCTAGCCTTTCTCCGGCCTCCAGCGTCGGCCTCCAGCGCCGGCCTCCAACAACGGCTTCGGTCCTAACTCGATGCCTTTTTCGCATGCACAATGACCCATCTCATACAATAGATCCCGTGATTCGAGATCTATTGCCATGTACCTCGCTCGTTGAAATCACGGTCCAGTGTTAGCTCGTTCAGCAGTTACCGCTACAAGCGGCCCTCATCCAGCAACGGCATAACCACTTGCCGTTCGGAGAAACTTATCCTAACGAGGAAGATTCGACGGTTCCAACGGAATGAGGTAAACGGGACCCCTAGACAGGTATAAAAAGAGGACCCGAGCTCAATGAAAGGGGATCTCTCTTTCTCTCTATCTCTCAAGTTCTACTCATATACAATTCCTGTTCTACAACCCACTGACTTGGGCATCGGAGGGTCCCCACAGGAACCACCGGTCCGAGACTTTTTGCAGGCTCTAGAAGGAAGACGGTGACCTCTTCACATTCTCGCAGGCCTGTGGAGATCTCAGCCCACCCGACGTCCATCGCAAGTGATTTGGCAGCAACAGATTGGCGCGCCAGGAAGGGGGGCCAGTTCGCACGGAAGGAAGACGAAAAGTTCTCCCTGTCACCCCATCAATTCTACGAGGGAAACGATGGTGACTACACGAGCACAGGAAGCTTCCTCCAGTCAAGCCGCAGAGCGCATTCCACGGGCTGAGCAATCGGAGGCCAACCTCCATGCTCCGCCCCTTGCACAGATAAACCGGCCTGACCGGCTCGAGGTTCTGGCTCACCAGGTCCAGAACCTGATGATAATGGTATGGGGGCTGCAAGAGCATTGTTTGGCTGCTGCACCCCATCCCCCTGCCCCGATGAAGGGGTGCGGGGGACAGTCCAGTCTCACCAAGGCGGGACCCCACCTGAGGTCTCCCACCGTTCACCCCTTGAACCTAATCACCGAGGGGCCTCGAAGCGACGGCGGTCCCCCTCTCGCCACTCCGGTCATTCCCACCACTGGCCGGAGGAGAGAGTCCAGACGGGTGCATTCCTTACGCCGGCGATCTTCTTCGGCTTCTTCTTCTGAATCATCACGAGATGGCACCCTCAGAAAAACTACCCGTCGGGCCGAGCAAAGGCTCGACGAGTATCATCGACGGTTGGAGGAGCTTAGTCGCCGGATTGATAATCCTCACGGGCGGACTATGAGCGTCGCCCCCCACTTTCCCGGTGTATCATGAAGGAACCGGTCCCGCCCTGGTTCTGTCTCCCCCAACTGGATCCATACGATGGAACGACAGACTCCCTGGACCACCTGGAAAGCTACAAAGTCCTCATGCAGGTCCAGGGAGCGACGGACTCCCTTTTATGCGTCGCCTTTCCGGCCACCCTTCGCAAGGCGGCACGCGCGTGGTACTCCCGCCTGCCTCCACGCAGCATCAATTCATTTCGGCAACTCGAGCGATCTTTCCTGGCCCACTTTGATGCCTGTCGAAAGATCCCACGAGTGGCTGATAGCCTCTTTGCTGTCCAGCAGAGGAGTGGCGAGACCTTGAAGGATTTTTTTGCTCGATTTAAGGAAGCAGCATTGGAGGTGTACAACCTGGAAGACTCTGTAGCCACTTTGGCATTAAAACGTGGACTTCGCTCGTCTAGGTTTGCTTATTCTCTGGACAAGAAGCCTCTAAGTTCTTATGCTGAGCTTCTGAGCCAAGCACAGAAGTACATCCGCACCGACGCGGCGGATTCTTCCAGGAGGGAAGTTGACAAGAACACCAGTAAGAAACCACCACCTACTGATCATGCCGGTGCACGACCTCGGAAGCATGAGCCTCCTCACCGCTCAGATCGCCGACCACAGACGCTTGTTCCTAAGGAGCAATTTACTCCCCTCATGGCTCCCATATCTCACATCCTGCTAGAGATCGAGGAGGAACCTCATTTTAAGTATCCGGCTCCCTTGAAGTCTGGGGTCCCCCGCAACAAGGAGTTTTATTGCCGGTACTACCGAGACTATGGTCACGACACCGAGGATTGCCGCCATCTGAAAAAGGCCATTGAGGAGCTGGTTCAGCAGGGCCACCTGGGCAAATTTGTCCGAAGGGGAAACCTTCCCACTTCGGGCCCATCGGCTCCTCTGATTCGTTCGGCTGGCGTGGACCATGCTCCAACAAAAAGACCATAGCTATAATTTTCTGGAGGGCGGGTGGCGGTTCAAAGAGACAGCGAGAGGGAATAGATTCTGTAATTCCTTTCTTTGGAAAGGATTTAGATGGGGTAATTAATAAGCATGACGACAGTGTCGTTGTGTCCATGACTATAGCCAAACACCCTGTAAAAAGAATTTTAATTGATAGTGGGAGTTTGGTGGATGTTTTGAGCTACGAGGCTTTTGTTCGGATGAATCTGTCGAAGTCTTCACTCCGACCTGTTGCCGCGCCTCTAATGGGCTTCACTTGAGACTCGGTGAGCGTTGAGGGGGAGATTGCCCTCCCAGTCACAGTTGGAACCCCTCCATGTCAGAGCACCGTGGTTATAAATTTCTTGGTGGTCCGGGTCCCGCTGGCTTATAACGCTATCTTGGGGAGACCAGGGTTGAATCTGCTAGATGTCGTAATCTCCACTAAGAGATTATTGGTAAGGTTCCCCACCGACGAAGGAGTCGAAGAGATGAAAGGGGAGCAAAGCCCGCCACCGCTCTGCTATCATTTGTCTCCCAGCCCGCTGGAAGCGGCATCGGCAATAGCCTCTGAGCCGCTCGATCCTCGGGAGCTGGGAAGGAGGGGAGAGCTTGGAAGTTAATGGTTGCAGGCCATATCCGGGAGGTCCATTACCCCGAATGGTTGGCCAATGTGGTATTAGTTCGTAAGACCAATGGGAGCTGGAGAATGTGCGTGGATTTCACTGATCTCAATAAAGCATGCCCTAAGGATAGCTTTCCCTTGCCTCGGATCGATCAACTGGTGGATGCTACATCCGAACATGAGGACCTTAGCTTCATGGATGCTTTCTCTGGATACAACCAGATCCGGATGAATCCGACGGATGAAGAAGCTACCTCCTTCATAACTGAGAAGGGGCTGTACTGCTACAGGGTAATGCCTTTCGGGCTAAAGAACGCTGGAGCCACCTACCAAAGGCTGATGAACAAGGTCTTCGAGGGCCAGATAGGACGCAATATGGAAGTGTACGTGGATGACATGTTGACAAAAAGCGTCCACGCCACTGACCATATAGCGGACTTAACGGAGACTTTTGACAACCTTCGTCGGTACCAGATGAAGCTGAACCCACACAAGTGTACATTTGGGGTGACAGCCGAAAAGTTCTTGGGCTTCATGGTAACCCGGCAGGGGATCGAGGTAAACCCAGACAAAGTACAAGCCATCTTGGACATGAGGCCTCCCGCAAACAAGAAGGAAATACAGCGCCTGACGGGAAGGGTGGCCGCCTTAAGTCGCTTCCTGTCCAAGTCTGCTGAGAGATGCCTACCTTTCTTCAAAGCGCTCCGCAAGGTCAATGAATTCGAATGGACGAAAGAATGTCAAGAGGCGTTCAAGGGGTTAAAGGAATTCTTATCTACCCCGCCACTGCTAGCCAAGCCAACAGGTGGAGAAGAACTCCTTCTATACCTCGTGGCCTCTCCTGAAGCCGTTAGTTCTGTGCTGGTCCGCGTGGACACCAATGGCATGCAAAGGCCAGTATACTACACAAGCAAGGTGCTCCATGATGCAGAGACCAGATACTCAAATATGGAAAAGATTATCTTCGCATTGATCATGTCTGCCCAGTGTCTGCGGCCATACTTCCAAGCCCACCCTATTGCGGTGATCACAGACCAACCTCTGAAGACAGTTCTCGCTCGCCCGGATACTTTCGACCGGCTGGCAAGGTGGGCCCTTAAGTTGGGGGAATTCGATTTGTCTTTTCGCCCCCGGTCGGCCATGAAGTCTCAAGTCTTGGCGGATTTTTGGTCGAATGCACTTGGGGAGAGGAGCAACCTAAATAACCTCCTACAGACACTCAGCCCCTCGGAACCAGTGACGATGTCCTTCATGTAGAAGGGCATCGAATTCTCAAGGGAGCGGAGCAGGCCTCATCTTGGCCAACTCGGATGGAGTTGTAACCGAGTGTGCACTTCGCTTCCTCTTTCCAGCCACTATTAATCAGGCAGAATATGAAGCTTTGCTATCCGGGATGAGATTAGCTCGAGAGCTTGGGATGAGATTAGCTCCGCGTCGGTATCAAAGACCAGCTCCACGTCGACATTAAAGATCGGCTCCGCGTCTGCACCAAAGACTGGCTCCGCATCGGCATCAAAGACCGGCTCCACGTCGGCACCAAAGACCGGCTCCGCATGGCACACTAAAGACCGGATCCACGTTGGCACACTAAAGACCGGCTCCGTGTCGGCACTAAGGACCGACGCCCCGCGTCGGCACTAAAGACCGGCGCCCTGCGTCGGCACAAAAAACCAGCTCCCTGCGTTGGTATCCGGGACAATGTTTCATCTCACAATCACATTTCGCGTAACCTATCTGATGAGGCGCCATTGGTTGGTGATTCACGACAGCTTACACAACTAAATCTGATTATAACCAAAGGCACGCAATGAGGGATAAAACATTCATTGATGGCTAAAAGGTTACAAAATTGCCGACCTGAGTCGGGCTTAGAGCAATACAAAAAAAAAACTACTAAGGGTTATTTGGGGCCGGGTCATCATCTTCAGGGACATCATCTGGCTTCAGCCCATCAATGTCCTCCACGTCATAGAGTTCTTAGATTTTTTCCTTGCAATCTTGGAAGCCAGCATTATAAGCAAACGCCTCCGACTTGGCTAGCTCCTTATCAAAGGCTTTAGACTTTTGAAATCCTCTACGGCCTCTACAGCCCTTTTCTCTGCCTCGAAGGCTCTCTGCTCGGACTCGACGGCCTCCCTCTTGGCCTCAGTCACCGCCGCCTCCAAGTCGACAATCTTGGCGTCGGACTGGCGGGCGGCCTCTTTAGCTGCAACTATTTCAATGGAGGCGGAATCCAATCGAGTCTTCAAGATGCACATTTCTGATTCCACCACCTTCAGCCTCTCCTCGGCCATCCTTTGCTTTTCCTCGGCCGCCTAAGCGTTATCCAGCTCATTGGCTGCACGACGCTGGGCAACTTCCAGCGCGTACTCGACCTTCTCGGCTCTCAGTCGGATGGTTTCAACCTCGCCTTTGAGGGTGGCCCGAGTATCCTCCAAATCCATTTCCGCCTTTTCTGCCCTGGCTTGGAGTGATAACATCTCCTCCCGCACCTGGTCGATAGCAGTATCACTCAGGGTCCAAAGTTCCCTCATGGCGATCAGAGAGTTCAGTGCCTAAAGGGAATGTCAATATTAAAAAGCAAAATAAAACAAACGAAACAAAGAGGAAAAATGATAATGGAGCAGAGGCTCACCCAGAGATGTGCCACTGACGCCTCGCGAAAGAAGGTGGCTCTCCCTTGATGCCGCAGAAACTCTTGCACCTCCACCACAGATGCCTCATCTAAGGCCCGCTCAGCCCAGCGACTGTGATTCGCCAACAGTGATTGGAAGGAAGGGTCGACGCCCCTCCTTTCCCTTGGCACGGGGTCCGCGAAGGCGGATTCCGCCTCTGACTCTACTGCCTCCGGCCCCTGGACTGGTGGAGGCGCTTCGGTTGTTGCCCCTACGGGAGTTGGCCCTATTGCTGCAGGAACTTGCTCCGTCTCCATGGCTTTGGGCAGGGGTGACGGTGCTTTTACGACCTGCTCAGGAGAAGGATCAAGCAGGATGACAGGAGGAGCTGGAACTGAAGATCTCCCTTCTACTTGGCTCCGCCCGACTTTCTCGCCGGCCTCGGCCCTTACCGTATCTATCTTGGCGGTCTCATCGGCTTGGGCTCTGGCCGCCTCGCACACGTGCGGGGGTTCCACAATTTTGGCCCTTTTAGCATCGGCCTCCCCAGAGTCGGCCCTTCTAGGGTCGACCTTCTTCAAAACCTTAGCGCGTAGGGGCTTCATAACTCTAGCCCCTCCAGCGTCAACCCTTCCAGCGTCGGCCCTCCCCGCCTCGGCCCTCCTTGGGATTTTGGCAATGGCCCTTCTCTCGGCAAGGGACTCATCCCCCGTAGCCTTCCTCTTCCTAGTGGCCACCTGCCTGAGCTCGCGAAGCGATGGCGCCATCCCTATAAAGGCGGAAGATGAATTAAAAAAAAAAGAAAAAAAAAAAGAAAAAAGAAGGGGGAAAAATGAAAAAGAAGGTGAGTAATCAAGTGCTCACCACTCGAAGGAATTAAGCCGGCGAGACGAAGGTTTTCCTCGGCTAGAAGCTTATTGCACCGAGGGACATCGGCAGTCAGAAGCTGCCCGAATGCCATCCGATCTCTTGGAAGGATGGAGGAATCCATATTGGCATCAATGTTGGGTGTCCCCCAGCTTCCGCACACCCTGTCGATATCAGCAAAAAAGAACTTATCCTTCCACCCCTTGACGGAGGTGGGAAGGTATAACTTAAGGATCCTATTGGACCTAGGGGTGAAGGACCACCAACCTGATTGCTTGCGGAGGGTATAAAAGCTACGGAATAAGAAGATGCTGGCCTCTTTGCCTTGCAGGTGATAGAGAACCAGAAAGCCAACGATGGTTCGGATCGAATTAGGCACTAGCTAGGAAGGTGTCAGAGAATATCGGTCCAGAAGATTGAGAATAAAAGGGTGGATAGGTAGTCGAAGTCCGGCCTTAAAGAAGGCTCCGTACAAGGCAACTCTTCCGGAACGGGAAGAGGTTACCCTGTCATTAGGAGCAGGGTAGAACAAACGAAGGTCTGACGAAAAGCTATATTTGGCTTTCAGATTTACTATGTCTTGAGCAGACATAGTGGAAGCAGTCCCTTCGGGGGACTCCTTGACGATGCTAGAAGGACCAGCAGCCATCGGACGGCTCCGGACGGAAATCCGCCCGCCGGTCAGATGACTCCTGGCTACGGGGCGACTGACCGGCCATTGTTCCGGCAAGGAGTGATCAGAGGAGGGGGTAGACCACTGGCTTGGTAAGGAAGCGGAAGTTTGAGAAGGGGTGGGGGAACACCCCCAGGAATCGGAAATGGAGCAAGAAGGCGAGGAAGCCATGGAGACTAACCTTGAAAACTTGAGATAGGATCGAAGGAGCACGAGGAGAGAACGAACACGGGAGACGAACGGACGCTTGCGGACTTAAGAGGGAGCAGTAGCGTAAGAGAAGGGAGGATGGGAGGATAAGGATGATTTTTCCTCTTATAACCTCATTTCAAATCACCCCACGATCGTCCGTTCTGGCTACATGTCTACCTTCAAATGGAAGGCGCTTCGGTGGCCTACCAGCACGAAAAATACGAAAAGCTCCACCAATAAAGAGATGGCATTGGCCTTACCACAATGATGACGCTCGCCTTTTGTGGCTCGTTGCTCGAGGGAAATCCTCTCCAATCCCAACAGCCTGGACAGGCAAAATGATGGCGCGAAAATTGATCGCCCAGAGGATATTAACACCCATTTCGCGGGTGATTGTGCGCTCACCCATCTTAGGGGCAGGGGGGCATCTGATACGGCTGGCCGATTCCTCTGGGTGGTATTATCTTTTGCACGATTTCCAAAAATAATGATGTGATAGCAAAACCCAGAAATAGAACTCCAGTGCCGGCCTTTGGCTCCGGCCTCCAGCGCCGGCCTCCAGCGCTGGCCTTTGGCTCCGGCCTCCAGCATCGGCCTCCAGCGTCGGCCTCCAGCGCCGGCCTTTGGCTCCGGCCTTCAGCACCGGCCTCTAGCGTCGGCCTCCAGCAACGGCCTCCAGCATTGGCCTTTGGCTCCGGCCTTCAGCGTCGGCCTTCAGCGTCGGCCTCCAGCGCCGGCCTTCAGCGCTGGCCTTTGGCTCCGGCCTTCAGCGCCAGCCTCCAGCGTCGGCCTCCAGCAACGGCCTCCAGCGCTAGCCTTTAGCTCCGGCCTTCAGCGCCGGCCTCCAGCGTTGGCCTCCAGCAACGGCCTCCAGCGCTAGCCTTTCTTCGGCCTCCAGCGTCGGCCTCCAGCACCGGCCTCCAACAATGGCTTCGATCCTAACTCGATGCCTTTTTCGCATGCACAATGACCCGTCTCATACAACAGATCCCATGATTCGAGGTCTATTGCCGTGTACCTCGCTCGCTGAAATCACAGGCCAGTGTTAGCTCGTTCAGCAGTTACCGCTACAAGCGGCCCTCATCCAGCAACGGCTTAACCACTTGCCATTCGGAGAAACTTATCCCAATGAGGAAGATTCGATGGTTCCAACGGAACGAGGTAAACGGGACCCCTAGACAGGTATAAAAAGAAGACCCGAGCTCAATGCGAGGGGGATCTCTCTTTCTCTCTATCTCTCAAGTTCTACTCATATACAATTCATGTTCTACAACCCACTGACTTGGGCATCGGAGGGTCCCCACCGGAACCATCGGTCCGGAACTTTTTGCAGGCTCTAGAAGGAAACGGTGACCTCTCCATATTCTCGCAGTCATGTGGAGATCTCAGCCCACCCGATGTTCATCGCAAGTGATTTGGCAGCAACAGCAGCCCTTATAGTTGGTAAAAAATCAGAAGAAGCTATTCACTAACATTTATTCGACGACTTGCTTGCTAACCTTAATCGATCATTTCAATTTAATATTCCGTATGACTGGAAACTTTCAATAACTTATTCTGCGATTCCCTGAGAATGCATTCTCCAAAGATGATCGTCCAAATCAAGAGGCCAAATTAATTAAAGGCAACTTGTGAAAAAAAAAGAAATATAGTCTTGGTTTGGTGAGAGAGATTAGTTTTGTCGTGAGGTGTCATGGAAATGGAAAGAGGCAACCATTTTCACTGCGGACATCTGAGAAAGTGAGCCCATTCATGTGATGCAAGGCAGATTTCATATTTCGATCATAGCCGTCCGCTCCCTCCAAATCAAACCAAGGCATAGGTGTTATCTTTTCATGATATTATAAAATTTCTAACAAATAACTACGTTAGTGTTGAAAGTTAAAAGCGAGTCTGATTCAATAGGTCTACATTTCATCTCCCTTAATTCGTGCCTTCATGGCAAAGGAGCTAAAAAATTAGAATGGCGTCAGTGATGGTTCCTTGGAAAAAAAGCCATGGTTGGGTCATTTGCTCACACCTACGCATCACAATGTCAAAATATATAATAAGCAGTTTCTAGAGGATGAGGTCTTCATTATTTTAAGGCACAGGGAAGCTGCTGGCTAGGAGTTGCATCATTAGTATGTTAACTGACATGTTATATGTAACCAATTGTACACTGTTTAAAATGTCAATGCATGAGAAAATATGGAGATGATCGATATTGAGTCTTGACTACTACTACATGTGAGTATAATGGATTTGCTATATACTATGCTGTAGGAATTTTCTTTTAGTAGTTTGAAGAATTTGTATAATAATAGGGTATATTTGTATGTAGATAACAAAAGATGAACAATGAAAACTCAAGGCACTAAGTAGGAACAATGGGAAAGCTGAACTTAGAGTTGTAAAGAGTATAGCAAATGCAATAATATTTTTTTAATTTAAGAATATGTATATATATATAAAGAAAGAGAGAGTAGTGCATGCTTGATTTAGTTATACTCAATTGGATCTCTGCTTAGATCCAATCAAATCTAAATTAGAATAATGAAAGTTTCATATCAATGGTTTGAGCCATTAGAATTGACTTACTCTGTTTAAAATACTTATAAATAAAAAAATTATGTGTTAAGTGACTACAAATTTGGATAATCTAATTAATATAAAATAATATTTTTTTATTAACTTGATATATGTTTTGAGAGTATTTTATATTATCTTAATATAAAATATATTTTTTTATACATGATCTTTGATGTATAAGTATTTTAGAGATAGTAGATTCCATTGAATAGTCTAAATCATTGATTTAGGATCCCTATAATCTAAATCTAGACTGGACTAGATGTGAGCAGGATCATTCTAATTTACTTTAACTTCTTTGCAAGTAAATTTTATGATACATATGCTCAATTACTATAAACTTAGGATATTATTAATTCTTTATAACATGCAATTATCAGTTTCTATATAAATTTTTTCGTGGTTACAAATTACTATTCTTTCTGTATAGTTCTCCCCAACCGCTTGAGTTAACTGAATGCAGCATTACCATATTTTACTCATAGTAATATTATATGAATTTAAAATAAAATTCTTGTATTAACTTACCTATCATAGACTACTTAATATAACTGCTAGCACATGGAAATACATGTTGTCTAACTCCCTCTCTATTTCCTAATTGTTAAGATAGAAAAAAAAAATTCAAAGCATAAACTATCCGATGTCTAGGAATAAATTGGCTATAGTTGATCATTCAGTAT
Organism: Calamus simplicifolius; assembly: GCA_900491605.1. NCBI lineage: Eukaryota > Viridiplantae > Streptophyta > Magnoliopsida > Arecales > Arecaceae > Calamus > Calamus simplicifolius. Next base: position 456,561 of record UESW01001461.1, read on the forward strand.
TCAGGAAAAAATATATAAAAAATCAATCAAGATTTCAGATAATCAGAA
>UESW01001462.1:0-38100 GCA_900491605.1 Calamus simplicifolius
CGGCATCAAGCTAACCCCGGCACTTAAAGCCCAAGGCCAGCTTGGCACCAAAGCCCAACCCGGTCGGCACTTAAGCACGAGACCAGCTCGCACCAAAGCTCGACCTCGGTCGGCACTTAAAGCTCGAGGCCAGCTCGGCACCCAAGCCCGACCCAGTCGGTACTTAAAGCCCAAGGTTAGCTCGACACCAAAGCCCGACCCGGTTGGCACTTAAAGCTCGAGGCTAGCTCGGCACTGAAGCCCGACCTAGATCGGTACCAAGGCCCAGAGTCAACTTGGCCCTAGGACCGACACCAGCACCAAACAAAGCCAGCCACTTGGCTGACCCAGTGCTCGTCTTGAAGTCTACTTCAGCCATAGTCCAAGCTGTCATTCCAAGCTCACTCAACCTCACAAGGAACAATGAGCTAGCAAAGCAAAGTACCCAAAAAAACACAAAGATCGACACTTTAACTGAAACTTCTTACTTTTCATTAGTAGTCAAAAGGTTCACAAATGCCGACTCAAGTTAGACTTCAGTACAAAAGAAGAAATAAAAAAGAAAAAGTACAAGATGTTCAGGCCTCGGTCGGTGCTGACCCATTGTAGGCCTATCCCGGTGGTGCAGCCGACTCGTCCGGCACCTCGTGGCTCGATGTCGTCAAGGCCGTGAGGCCGAGGACTTGACTGACCTTTTCTTTGCCATCCTAAAAATCGAGGTGGTAGGCGCCAGCAGAAGCCTCGGCCAGCTCATCCTCGAAGTCCATGGACCTTCGAAAGTCATCCAGCATTGGCCACCCTCTCCTAGCAGCGGGGCCCTCTCCTCTGCCGCCTGAGCTGCAACCTCCTTTTCAATCACCTTGGCCTCAGCCAACCAGGCAGACTCCTCCATGCCGGTGGCCACAACTCGACTGCCCTCACCTCGAAGGTGTACGAGTCGATGCCCAGGTCCCGGATGTTGATCATTGCCCTAGCAGCATCTAGCAACTCGTCAGCTACCGAGCATGATCGAGCTCGGATCGTGCCTAGTGCTTGGCCTCCTTGAGCTCCTCAGCTCGCTCGGTGCGGGCTACTCCCAGCACCCCCTCGGCCCTTTCAGTACAGGCCTGTGCATCAGTCAACTCCCATCGAGTCTAGGAGCACCAACTTGCTTTGGACGAGAACGTCCTTCATGGCAGCTATGGAGTTTACCTTCTGCACCAGAAGGTTATTGTCAGTATGAAGGCAAGCGAAGAAGTGTATGAAGAAAAGAGAAATACTTACCCATAGCTGGGCCACGAAGACGTCATAGAAGAAGGAAGAAGCTCCCTGGCAGTGGAGCTCCCCTTGAAACTCGGGCAGACAGACCCAAGCCATCAGCCGCTCGGCCATCTCGGCCTGGTTCATAAGGGAGGGTCGGAAAGGCATAGCACTGGACCCACCTCCTCGGTGGTCCCGATCGGGTCCGAGGATGCGGGTGCTACGTTGGGTGCCAATGGCCCTCCCCCATCGATGGGCCCGCTGCCATCAAGCCCTCCTCCCTCACCTACCTCCTACGGGCGAGCCTTCCACCAAGGTCATTTTGGCCCCCGGCAAGTCATCTCCGCGTGTGGGGGGGTCAGCTCCGCGGGTGGAATCATCTTGGCCCTCTGCTCCTTCAGAGACATGTCAACGGTGAGGTCGATGGCTAGGACAGGCTTGCGGTCCTCCCGAGGCCGATGAGTTAGAGGAACCGGAGTTGGGGATCGGGTCGAGTACCGAGCTGGAGACCTAGATCGAGGCCGCTTCCTCGATCCCTCGGCATCGTCGGTGGCCTTCCTCTTCTTGGCCACCGCCCTCCTTATGACATGGTCAGGTAGCCTTATGTCTGCACACATCCAAGGTTGGTCAGTCAAAAAAAAAGAAAAAAAAAAGAAGGGAAGGGCCTTTACCACCACTCAAGAAGGCGCCCGCCAGCCGTAGATTCTCCTCTGACAAAAGCTCATGGCAGCGAGGATCTCGGTGGTCACAGCTAGTGGAACGCCTCCTTGTCCCTTGGGACCACCAGCTGGTTTTTGTTCGAGCCCATGTCCGGGTCCCCCCAGCTCAGCTCACCTCGAGGTCTACAAAGAAGAAATGGGTCTTCCACCCTTTGATAGATAAAGGAAGGATGAGTCTAAAGGTTTGGCCGAGCCTGGGATGGAACATCCACCAGCTTGACTGCTGGCGGGATTGTAGAAAGCACGAAGAGGGATACTCTGGCTTTTATGCCTTGGAGGTGGCATAGTACCAGGATTGCACAGATGGTTCGAATGGAATTTGGGACCAACTACGCGGGCACTAGGCATACCTAACGAGAAGATTGGCTACAAATGGATGAAGAGGCAGCCGAAGGCCCCCTTGAGGAATGCCTCGTACAGGGCAACCCTCCTAGGTCGGGAGGAGGTTACCTTGTCATCGGGCTAGGAACGAATAATCGAATATTGGTCGGGATCCTATACTGGGCCCTAAGGTTCGCTAGGTCCTAGCTAGTTACATGGAGGTAGACCCTTCAGGGACTCCCCTCTAGCCCTAGGGGGACCAGCGGAGGTCGACGACCAGTAGTGGCCAGACGACCCCTGACGAGGGCCCCTCTGCGACCTGCCGCTATGATAGGGGAACCTGGTCCTCAGTTGAATCGGAGGAGGACCAGGGGATAGAGGGAGTTGGAGAAGTTCGCAATTGTGAAGAGGAGAAATGGTCAACAGAAGGAGGGATGGAGGACCATGAGTCAGGTGAGGAAGCCATAGAAGGGAGTAAGGAGTCGGAAAGACTGACTTGGGAAGAAGGTGAATAACGAAGACTGAAGGAAGCAGAAGAAGGCTCAGGCAGAAGCAGAAGAAGACCCAGGCATCGGGGGGGGGGGGGGGGAAGAAGGAACTTCAGAAGCACAAGGAGCTGGGCTAAAGGCGATCCTCCTTTTACCCCCTCTTTTCGAAATGTCCCATCCGATTGGACCAGCCACGCACATGCCTCCCATTAGGAGGGTTGTCTCGGCAACCACCCGGCGTGCGATATGCGAGATCCTCAGCCAATGGTAGGACACTGATGATGTTGGTCCAATGATGGCGATCACCTTTTTACGGAGTCCAAAAGGATTTTTTCTATCCCGAGGAGGATCCCCTTCGGGTTAGGCGATGGGAGCAAGCGAGGTAATGGCATTGCGATATCTCGTGCATCCAGCATTAAAGAGCTATCACGTTTGGGGACACATGTACTGCTCAGCGATCAATGATGTATCGAGATCAGCTACAAGCGACATGATGCCCCTTCTGCTGGGCGTGAAGCACACCCACACCATCCAAGGGTCAGAGGGGCATCTAGTGTGGCTAATCAGGCTCCGTTAGTAATAGGCTAACAAGAGGTGCCCGCCATCTTCAATAAAGGTTAGGACCAGTGAGACTTAAGTAACGAATTCTCCTCATCCCAACCTTGGCCTTGGTGTTGACCTCGACCTCGGCCTCCCTCGGCCTTGGTGCCGACCTTGGCCTCGGTGCCGACCTCGGCCTTGGCCCTGACCTTGACCTCGACCTCGGCCTCTGCGCCGACCTCGGCCTTGGCCCCGACCTTGACCTCGGCCTCGCGCTGACCTCGGCCTCGGCCCCGACCTCGACCTCAACCTCAGCCTCGACCCCGACCTGGCCTTGGTCTCTGCGCCGACCCAAGCCTCGCCTCAGCCTCAACCCTAGCCTCGGCCTCGGCCTCGACCGCCTTGATGCCACCCAGCCTTGGCCTTGGCCCCAGCCTCGGCCTTGGTCCCGACCTCGGCCTTAGTGCTCGAGGACCCACGCGACCAGTAGATGCCTGCAACTACCATGTGGCCCACCAATCTCCTGCAACCCTGCATGGCCACTACCGGTTGCAGTACCTACCTGACACGATCAGGCCCACCAACCATCTGTGATGCCACATCTGGCAGAGGGATGGCATACCAGGGTACCTCTGATAACCTCAAAAATGGTTGTGACATGTCCCTCACTAGCCCTGCCATCTGTCCTCTGCTAACGGCGGTGTCTCTGATCCAGCAACCTTCCAGAATGGATAAGAGGGATCCCGAGCAAGTATAAAAATCCCTCGCTCAGGGCGGGGGGATTTGAACTCAAGCTCTCTAGCTATTTTTCAGTAGCTCTTTCTTTACTATTCCTGAGTTGCTTACTTGAGCGACGGAGGGTCCCCACCGTTAAAACTGGTTCTCGGGGACTTTCTTGCAGGAACTCTGTTGAGGAGTAGGCTCTCCGTCATCATGATGTTCAAGGAATGCGATTTGATGGCATACATCCTATTTTCCTTTTTCTATCCACAACCTAAATTTCTCTCCATACCCCTTCTTCTCACACTCATTCCCTTTCCTTCCCAACCGAGAGACTTTCCTTCCTCCTCGGTGAGAGGAGCATTACCTCTAATAGATAAAGTTAAATTTCTATCTTTTATCTGGTAAGAGATAAGTAGCCAACCTGGTGCGGGCACCAGGATCAAGCAGGGATTCTTAACCCTCTGTGGATATCTGATTAGTTATGATTCAAGTCTTGAGTTGGAAATAAAGTTTAGTTTATTTGAGTCTCGTCCAGTTCATTTTATTCTAAATTGAGTCCTATCCAGTTCAGTTTATTTTAATGTGAGTCCTGTAGTAAGTTCATCAGCTTACAAGAGGAGACATCAGTATTGGAGCAGAAGACAAGGCCATCACAGTCAGACAAAGCAGCTGCTAAATTCAAGTTGGTGCCACACCTACTTCAAGCAGCCCACATGCCACCTAGCAGAGCAAGCAACCTTCCCGATCTGGATGATCATTTTCTCATCTAGCCGATGCCGATTTCATCATGCCAAATTAAGCTGCCGCTGATTGCATCTCAATCATATCTAGAAGATCACCTGCCTCATCTGGACGCCATAGATTTCATGCCGAATCTAGCTGCCACTGATTGCATCTAGAAGATCACCTTCCTCATCTGGACGCTGCAGATTTCATGCCAAATTTGATTAGGGCCTTTTTTTCTTTTCTCTCTTTCCATATCTGTATTTTCTTGGGCCCCAAGTCTCTTGCTCTATAAAAGAGACCCTCTTGTATGAATGATGTATCTTTTATTATTAATCAATCAATCCAAGTTTTGAGTTATTGTGATTTTTGTTAATTGGTTCTCTGGTGCTCTTGTTTTCCCTCCTCCTGCGCGTGCCAACATCCAAGTCTCCAGGAGAAACCCTGACCGCCACCTTTGTCTTCCAATAGTGGACGCCCAAGAGCCCTTGGCCGGCCTCCTTTTCTCTACTCCTTCCTTGTCTCTTTGCCTCTATTCTAAATTTTCTCTATTATTCTTTAACCCTTGTATGGTGATCTTGCAGATCCCTCAGTAGCCACGAATCCAGGATTCAAGGTGATCGTCATCCAGGTCAGCGGATACTTGGCCGCAGATCCGTGGGCTCAAGGCTTGTCATCTAGGGCGCATCCGCCAGGCAGAGCAACCCCTTCAATACTTTGATCTTTCCCCTCTTGCCAGGTACACCCCTCTAATCTACTAGTAACTTTATTGTAGGAGAGCAAGCCCTACCGGGGCTTCTTAGCCTCGGCGGTCCTTCTTCTTATTTTTTAGGAACTGTTTCACGTGCGGATTTACTGTGAATTTTTCTGAATCCCTCTTAGGCTATTACTTTAAGAGAATAATCAACTTATTAAACATTAAAAAAAAGAAAAAAAATTACCTGCATGCGAATCGGTCCTGCATCAGTTTGGTATCAGAGCATGGTTAGAGCTTAAGTTTAATTCACATTATTATCAGTATATCATCTGTTAATTAAATTATTTTTGCCTGTATATACATCAAAAAATTACAAAATTTATTTCTCTAGATTCATTATAATTTAAAGTATTTTTTGTTATTTTTTGAGAATTTAATTCAATCTATGAATTAATTGCATGCCTGATTACTCAAAAAAATGTAAATATTCTTGAGATTTGTTAATTTTTAGGATTTAATTCGATCTGTGAAAAAAAAAAATTCTGAGATTTATTACTATTTACAGATTTCTGGATTAGGGTTTATGTTTTAAATGTCATTCATCTGCATTGAATTACTCTTAAGGGCTTTCATTGATGTCAGATAAGGGAGGATTGAGACCCCTTCCTTGGCCCAAAACAACCACCCGTGCATTTCGATCCTAAGCCTCTAATCTAAAACTGAGTAACAACTTAATTGATTTTGCCCTAGAGGGCTAGGGACACCAATAGTCGGTTTAGTGTACTAGAGGAGACTAGTACAAATCAATTTGGCATATGCTCTGAAATTGGTGTCTAGAAGGGAGGTCAAATGTCAAACGACTTAAGCGGAGTGTTGGGGTTATTCTAATTAGGCACCTGCAAATCCTTTACTCTGGATGACTAGGTCTAGCATACCGTAGTCCGAGTTAGTCTGAGTCTTATATGCTTGATTGTGCTTGCATGTGCACTAGATCAGGAGCATCTTTTCGCACATCACCACCTCCATTACAGGCTGAACCCATGGCTAATCAAAGCATTGATGATCACTTAAGGATCATCACTGAACAACTAGCCCGAATGAACCAAGACATAAAGCAATCTGAGGCTAGATTAGGGTCCAGGTTCGATCAAATCGAAACTAGATTGGGCATCCTAGAAGAAGCCCGTGAGCCCTACACTGAGTCTGATCATGAGATCCCACCTCATCCTAGGAGAGCCCAACAGCCTGACCTCTACATAAGGCTAAACCCTAGGAGACCACTTTGACCTGATCCAGTCCTAGATGTCCTCCCTAGGAGACCCAATCATGAGGCAGTAGACCAAGAAGAAAGAGCCCTTAGAAGTGTCAGACTTGAAACACCTACTTTCGATGGCTCTATGGACCCTAAGAACTACCTAGATTGGAGGAAGGGATGGACCAGCACTTTGACTGGTACGACATGTCTGAAGAGCATAAGTTTAAGTTTGCCAAGCTCAAGTTAGTATTGTTGACCCAATTATTGATTTTGATGATTAACAAAAGCCATGAGTATATTCACATTGTTTCTGACAAATTTATGAAGTGTTTCAGGTATTAAGAAAGTTTAACAATTCAAGTATCACTCAAAATTGATTTTAAGATGAGTTTCAAATTGTAATTTTTAAAAGTTCAGACCTTGGAGTCGACACCTATAAGTCAGGAGTCGACACATGAGCGTATCAGAATAGTTCTCAAAATTCAGCGTGGTCTAGAGTCGACACATGAAATTCGGGAGCCGACACCTAAGATTCGGGAGCCACACCTAGAATGAGTGGAGCCGACTCTAACATGAGAACAGAGAGCATATTTTGAGCCATATTTAGAGTCGATACCCTCTATTTCGGGAGCCGACACCTGGATGCGGGGAGCCGACACATAACTTATCGGGAGCCGACCCCTCAACGAAAACTTTTATTACTATTTTTGGATACACGAAGTGGAGCGACATATGAAAAGTTAGAGCCACTCAACCTGACAGAAATGGATTTTCAAAGTGTTAGAACGGCCTCCAATGGTAATATTTTCTTACCTAATTTCTAACGGCTATTTTTTCTTGTGTGTAGGAGCAATCCAAGGATAGAAATAACGGCTAGTTTTCCACCTAATCTCATTAAAGAAAATCTATAAAAAGGAAGAACAGACCGTTTTAAAAAAAGAAAAAGAAAAAAAATGGGAGAAAATCAAAAAAATCGAGATATTCAAGAGAGCCATTTCAAAAAGAGAAATCTCTGTGAGCTCGTCCATCTTCTAAAGAAAGATTCAAAAGAAATCCAAGGCGTACAAAGTTCAATTTGGAGGATTTCAAAGAAGGAAAAGAAGAAGCCAAAACCTATTTTTTCCCATCTTCTCAACAACAAATTTCTGGGTGAAATCTGAGCTGGAGCTTGATTCAACCTTTCAAAGGAGAAGAGGAAAAGAAGAAAAGAACCAAGCCTACATTCAAATCGCTTCAAACAGGCTTTTCTATTCCTTGTCTATTTATATTGCATATTCGCTCATTTGAGGAGCTGTTGTCATTGTAAACATTAATTGATTTCATTTGATTGCTAATTCAATCGGGGGATTGAATTAGTGGAGGTGGTATACCTCGGGTCAAGCTAGATATAGCTTGAGGTTGGGTTTTGTGCTGGTAAGCCCGAAAAACCGGCTGGGTTCGTTGTGATCCCGGGTAAAATAATAAGTTTGAGTTGTGAGCTTGTAAAACAACTCGACTGTAATCAAGAGGATTATAGTGTGGACCCAAGTGGAGCTTGGGAGTGGATGTAGGTGTTGGTTACACCGAACCACTATAAAATCTTTGTGTTTGTAGTGTTTTGATCTCTCTCTTTCTCTTCTTTAATTGCTTGTGCTTAGCTTCGATTAACTCCATCCGCTTGCATACTTTGATATCAATCGATTTAATTTTAAAAAGAGTTAAATTTTTTTAAGAACCCAATTCACCCCCCCTCTTGGGTTGCCATCTGGGCCAACAATTGGTATCAGAGCAAGTGCTCATTTGAATTTGGTCTAACGATCAAGAGCAAAAGATCCAAATGGCAGCTCAAGCTAGTTCATCTTATTTAGAAGGTCAATCCACTAATCGACCTCCTTTATTCAATGGAACTAATTATGGTTATTGGAAAGCTAGGATGAAGATTTTTATTCAAGCACTTGACTATGACTTATGGGGAATCATAGTTAATGGTCCACACACACCCATAATTAGAGTAGACAACATGGTGATTCCTAAACCGGAAACGGAATGGGATGAACATGATAAGAAGTTGGCTCAGCTCAATGCTAAAGCCATGAATGTTTTGTATTGTTCATTAGATGCAAATGAATTTAATCAAATTTCTACATGTATTTTCGTAAAAGAAATTTGGGATAGATTAGAAGTTACCCATGAGGGTACTAATCAAGTAAAAGAATCAAAAATTAATATTTTGGTACATAAATATGAACTATTTAGCATGGATCAAACTGAAACAATTATGCATGTACACAAGATTCACTGATATTGTAAATGGCTTGAAAAGTCTTGGTAAGACTTATACTAATTCTGAACTTGTGCGTAAAATTCTTAGGTCTCTTCCAAGATCATGGGAAGCGAAGGTGACTGCAATCCAAGAAGCCAAGGATTTAAATGTTTTACCTTTGGAGGAGCTACTTGGATCCTTAATGACCCATGAGCTGACTATGAAACAACATCAAGAGGAAGAAGTCAAGAAGAAGAAAACTATTGCTCTTAAGGCTACAGAAAGCGAGGAAAGCTGCAGTGATAATGATGATGAGGAGGAGACTGCACTCCTTGCAAAAAATTCAAAAATTCATGCAAAGAAGGAGACCCTTCCACAAGAAAAAGTCTGGAACAAAAATGGAAGGAGAGAAAGAAAAGAAAAGGACAAAGAAAAGGAAAAAAAGCCCTTAATATGTTATGAGTGTAAGAAACGGGCATTTCAGATATGACTATCCTCAATTGAAGAAAGCCTACAAGAAGAAGAAGAAGGCTTATGTTGCAACATGGAGCGATAGCGAAGAATCCTCTTCCGAGGAAACAAAAAGAAGTTGCAAACATTTGCTTCATGGCAAACAACGACGATGAGGTAAGTACCGAAACCCTCAATGATGATTTTACATTTGATGAATTATATGAAGCTTTCAATGAATTAGTCAATGATTTTAAAATTCTAAAAGAAAAATAAGTTTTTGAAAAATGAAAACTTAAATCTGTGTAAAGAGAAAAATGAATTAACACTTGAAGTTAAGGATTTAAAAGATGAAAAGGAGAGATTTCTAAAAGAAAAGAATCAATCATGAATGAAAACCTTAACTTAAAGAAAGAAGTTGAAAAATACAAGAACATAGTCGATAAATTTACATATAGCTCTGAAAAACTGAAATTACTTTTAAGTAATCAACGGCTTTTTGATAGAGCTGGATTAGGATATAGACCAAACATGAAACAAAAATTTGTAAACAATTTCTTTGTTAAGAAAACAAATGATGTTACATGTTACAATTGCAACAAGAAAGGTCATAAATCTTATGAATGTAATGCAAGAAAAAGTAACAAGAATTTAATGTTGAAGGAAAGAAAATATGGGTTCCAAAAGGAACAATTTTTTTACTAACCATGAAGGACCCAAGAAGGCTTGGGTACCTAAATATAAGACTTGATCATTTTGCAGGAGTATCTTGCGGCCAAAAGATCAAAGCGAAAGTGGTATCTCGATAGTGGCTGCTCAAGACACATGACGGGTGACAAGGATCAATTCATCACCCTTGAAAGCAAAAGAGAGGAGTTGTTACGTTTGGTGACAATGGCAAAGGCCAAATCATGGGGTTTGGTAAAATTCAAATAACTCCCTCCATTTATTGAAAATGTCTTATATGTTAATGGTTTAAAGCATAATCTAATTAGTATTAGCCAATTGTGTGATAAAGGTTTCAAAGTATCATTTGAAGCTTCTATTTGCACTGTTTCTAATCCCATTGATAATAGCATTGTTTATTGGAAATAGAAATGGCAATGTATACTTGATTGATTTAGACAATTTGTCTACTAGTAATCATTGCTTAGTTGCTGATAATGCTAGTATGAATGAGATTGGATGGCTGTGGCATCGTAGATTAGGTCATGCAAGCACACACCTAATTTCAAAATTAATTAGAATGGATTTAGTAAAAGGCCTTCCACAACTAGATTTTGAAAATAACAAAGTTTGTGATGCATGTCAATTTGGAAAACAAACTAGAAACTCTTTCAAAACTAAAAACATTGTTCCACTTCTAGGCCACTTGAACTACTTCACATGGATTCTTTGGACCTACTAGAACCACTAGTCTAGGAGGAAAGAAATATGGTCTTGTGATAGTAGATGATTATTCTAGATTCACTTGGGTATTATTTTTAGCTCATAAGGATGAGACCTTCCAATATTTCTGAAATTTTTAAGAAGGTCACAAATGAGAAAAACAACACCATAGTGTCTCTTAGAAGTGATCATGGCACAGAATTTGAAAATCATTTATTTGAAAACTTTTGCATTGAAAATGGCATCCATCATAATTTCTCTGCACCTAGAACACCTCAGCAAAATGGAGTTGTAGAAAGAAAGAATAGAACCTTAGAAGACATGGCCCGTACCATGCTATGTGAAAGCCAACTCCCAAAGTACTTCTGGGCGGAAGCTATAAACACGGCATGTTACATTCTTAATAGAGCTTTAATTAGGCCAATCCTTAAGAAAACTCCTTATGAACTATGGAACAATAGAAAACCAAACATTAGTTACTTTCATGCATTTGGTTGTAAATGTTTCATTCATAATAATGGTAAAGATAATCTTGAAAATTTGATGCAAAATCAGATGAAGGCATATTCTTAGGATATTCAACATCTAGTAAAGCCTATAGAGTGTTTAACAAGAGAAACTTAATTGTAGAAGAATCTATTCATGTAGTTTTTGATGAATCTTTAGCATCGAGTTCGAAAAGATTGATGATGAGGAAGATACAAATTTACTTGAGAGAGATATTGAAAAATTGAATATAGATGTATCTTCAGATCATGAACAAGAAGCTAAAGATGATGAATCTCCTAGTGTTGATGTTGTTGATACTAATCATAATGATGTAGATCTTCCTAGAGATTGGAGATATGCCTATGGTCATCCAAAGGAATTAATTATAGGTGATCCATCTCAAGGAGTAAGAACTAGATCATCAATGAGAAACATCAATAATCATCTTGCATTTGTATCTCAAATTGAACCTAAAACTATTGAAGAAGCTGAAAAAGATAATAATTGGATGTTAGCTATGCAAGAAGAATTAAATCAATTTACTAGGAACAATGTCTGGACCCTTGTAGATAGACCTAAAGATCATTCAGTTATAGGATCAAAATGGGTATTTAGAAATAAATTAGATGAAAATGGCATAGTAATTAGAAACAAAGCTAGATTAGTGCAAAAGGATATAATCAAGAAGAAGGAATTGATTTTGATGAAACTTTTGCACCTGTAGCTAGATTAGAAGCAATTAGATTATTACTTGCATTTGCATGTCATATGAATATCAATTTATTTCAAATGGATGTTAAAAGTGCATTTTTAAATGGATTTATAAATGAGAAAGTTTTTGTTGAACAACCACCTGGTTTTGAAGATCATAAATTTTCAAATCATGTTTTTAAATTGCACAAAGCACTTTATGGTTTAAAACAAGCACCTAGAGCTTGGTATGATAGGTTAAGCAAATTTCTAATTGAAAATGATTTTTCTAGAGGAAATGTTGATAAAACCTATTTTTGAAAAGAAAAGATAAGGATTTATTAGTAGTACAATATATGTTGATGATATTGTATTCGGTGCTACTAACAATCTCTTGTGTCAAGAATTTGCTAAGTTAATGCAGGGTGAATTCGAGATGAGCATGATGGGAGAACTCAATTTCTTCCTGGGACTCCAAATCAAACAAGAAAGAGGGAATCTTCATCAACCAAACAAAGTACACAAAGGAAATCCTCAAAAAGTTTGGGATGGAATCAATCAAACCCCTCGGAACACCAATGAGTCCTTCATGCAAACTAGACAAAGATGAAGACGGTAAGCCAGTTGATCAAAAATATTATAGAGGTATGATCGGATCACTACTTTACTTAACGGCAAGTAGACCTGATATCATGTTTGCTGTTTGCTTATGTGCTAGATATCAATCTGAACCTAAAGAATCACATTTAATTGCTGAAAAAGAATACTAAGATACTTGAGTGGAACTAAAAATGTAGGTTTATGGTATTCTAGAGACTCAACACTAAATTTGATTGCTTATTCTGATTCTGATTATGCTGGTTGTAAACTAGATAGAAAAGTACAAGTGGAGCATGTCAATTTTTAGGAAGTAACTTAATCTCTTGGTTTAGCAAAAAGCAAAATTCGGTTGCATTATCAACTGCTGAAGCAGAATATGTTGCAGCTGGAAGTTTGTGCTCAAATCCTTTGGATTAAGCGACAACTTGAAGATTATGGCATAACACTTGATAGAACTCCTATTAGATGTGATAATACTAGTGCAATAAACCTAACTAAAAATCCAATTCAACATTCAAGAACTAAGCACATTGAAATTAGATATCATTTCATTAGAGAACATGTAGCTAATAATGACATTTGTCTAGAATATGTTAATACTGAAGAACAATTAGCTGATATATTTACAAAACCTTTGAGTGAAGAGAGATTTTGTTATCTTAGAGGAGAGTTAGGGATTTGTGATCCGTTGGAATGACTCGAAACCCTTAAGTTCAATTATCTAGATTTCATTCAATATCTTGAAATTTCTTCATGATTTTAAGGAAATTCATCTAGATTGTTGAACCAATTGATTCTCCATATTCCAAGGATTTTATCATATTTATTGATTTTTATTTTGATGAGTTTCGGATTTCTGAAACTCTTATCTTTTTTGAATCTGTCTTGGAGTCGACACCTCAATCTTTGGAGTCGACACCTTATTTGTGTCGCTCTCGGTCAGGGACCTTGGAGCCGACACCCGCTTTAGCGGAGCCGACTCCAGTTCGGGCGCTAACCATTTTAGCGAGTTGGAGTCGACACCCGACTTTGCGGGAGTCGACACCTAGTGGACCCTTTTCGACTATTTAGGGCCGAGTCGACACCTCTTCGACCTAATCTTACTCAAATCATCTCCAAATCCTCTCTAAACCCTATCAAAACTTGAGATTCCTTCAATTAATCATTCCCTAGGATTCCATGGCACCTAAGAGAAGGGGAACGATCTATGGAGGTCCGGTGGCAACGAGGAAGTGGACGGCGAGATGCCCAATTCGTCAACCGTCGCCATCTTCGGATTCTTCATCCTCGTCCTCTACTCCTAGTGCGATTCCAGATCCTTCCTCACCTCCTTCACCACACATTGACACTCTAGCCGGACGATGATTACAATGGGAAGAAAGGTCAATTTTGGATTTTTTGAAGATGAGGGATTCGCTATTGGAGACAACTAAAGGAAATTGGTTGGGAAAAGGTGTGTTCTTTAGACATTCCTACATATCCTGCTTTAGTTAAAGAATTTTATCAAGATTTGTCAAGAGGAGACGGTGGCATAGTAAGTGTTGTAAGAGGAAAAAGGATACATCTTACTTCCGAGATTCTTGGAAACCTTCTTAATTCCTACTCTTGGACCTATTGCAAACTTCACAGTGATAGGTCAGGAGCTTTGTCAAGGATGTTAGGAAGAGATGTTGATTTTGAGGAAATCAGGGCAAATCAGTTGCCTCTTGAGCTTAGATTGTTACATAATATTTGTAGTAGGATTTTATTCCCTAAGACTGGTAGGTTCGAGTATGTCTCGGAGCGAGACATTGTGATCATGGATAGTGTTTTGACTGGACAGCCTATTAATCTTCCTGGCATGATGATTTGGTACATGGCAGAGGCTGGTGGCAAGAAAGATATTCCTTACCCTATGGCATGATCCTAACCTTAGCATTCCGAAGTCAGGGTGTAGTTATCTTAGATAATGAACCTAAAAAGAACCTAAGGCACACAGATTACTACAGCATCGCTACTGTTCATCGCATGGGTTCATTAAGGTCAATGGGAACTGGGAAAGGAAAGGTCATTCAGAGGACAGGGCAGCTGAGATTGGAGCTTCAGCACCATCAGAAGCTGGACCATCCATGAGACATCCTTCACCGGAGCCTAGCAGACCAGAGCCTTCACCGACACCTATGCCTGCTTCAGTTCCGAGTGCTTCTGGTTTTTCTGAGTTACAATTAGAGCAATTGAAGACTTTGTTGGCTGAACATGAAGAGAAGATGAATAATAGTTTTGAAATAGACTTTTGAGTTTAAAAGAATCATTTTACTCCTTAGAAGACAAAGTGAAAAATAGGATCCTCTCTTGGAACTTCTTCTGAAGCCCTAAAATATGATTAATGAATATTTTTGATAAGATCAAGGACATTGCTGGTGATTCTGACACATATTCTAGAAGCAATATAGAGCTACAGAGAAATAAGAGGCTGCTAACATTGGTTCAAAAGCTTAAATGATTTTATGAAGATTCAAAGTGAAGGAATGGAAAAGATCTTAGAAGGACTGAAGAAACGCTTCAGTTTTGGATTTTAAAGTTTTAGTTTGCTTTACACTTTGATGTAATAGAATGTTTTGATGCAATGTTTTGATGTAATGTTTTAGAATGTTTTGATGTAATGGAATGTTTTGATGTAATGAAGCTTATGTATTGAAATCTTTTGATGCAATGAAATTTCTTTGAATTAATATTGTCTTATTCAATGAGTTCACTTTGTTGAATGTTAACCTTTTTGTTGACAACAAAAAAGGGGGAGAGAAGAATTGTATATGCATTAAAAACACTTAAGTAATTTGATTAAGTTGATTATTGCATGAGTTTTTGATTTTCAAAGGGAGAGAAATGAAATTAAGGGGGAGAGAAATGAAATTTCAAAATGAAACGGTATATAAGGAGAGAAAATTTTATTTTGAGTTTCATAGGGGGAGCTACCTCATTTAGGGGGAGCTTAACTATGACAACTTAATCATGCATATACTCAATGTTTTTGTCATCAAAAAGGGGAGATTGTTGACCCAATTATTGATTTTGATGATTAACAAAAGCCATGAGTATATTCACATTGTTTCTGACAAATTTATAAGTGTTTCAGGTATTAAGAAAGTTTAACAATTCAAATATCACTCAAAATTGATTTTAAATGAGTTTCAAATTGTAATTTTCAAAAGTTCAGAGCTTGGAGTCGACACCTATAAGTTAGGAGTCGACACATGGGCGTATCAGAATAGTTCTCAAAATTCGCGTCAGTCTGGAGTCGACACATGGAATTCGGGAGCCGACACCTAAGATTCGGGAGTCGACACCTAGAATGAGTGGAGCCGACTCTAACCTGAGAACAGAGAGTATTTTGAGCCATATTTAGAGTCGACACCTCTATTTGGGAGCCGACACCTGGATGCGGGAGCCGACACATAACTTATCGGGAGCCGACCCCTCAACGAAAACTTTTATTACTATTTTTGGATACACGAAGTGGAGCCGACACATGAAAAGTTGGAGCCGACTCCAACCTGACAGAACGGATTTTCAAAGTGTCAGAACGGCCTCCAACGGTAACATTTTCTCACCTAATTTCTAACGGCTATTTTTCTGTGTGTAGGAGCAATCCAAGGACAGAAATAACGGCTAGTTTTTCACCTAATCTCGGATTAAAGAAAATCTATAAAAAGGGGAGAAGACCGTTTAAAAAAGAGAAAGAACAAAAAAGGAGAAAATCAAAAAATGAGATATTCAAGAGCCATTTCAAAAAGAGAAATCTCTGTGAGCTCGCCCATCTTCTAAAGAAAGATTCAAAAGAAATCCAAGGCGTACAAAGTTCAATTTCGAGGATTTCAAAGAAGAAAAAAGAAGAAGCCAAAACCTATTTTTTCCCATCTTCTCAACAACAAATTTCTGGGTGAAATCTGAGCTGGAGCTTGATTCAACCTTTCAAAGGAGAAGAGGAAAAGAAGAAAAGAAGCCAAGCCTACATTCAAATCGCTTCAAACAGGCTTTTCTATTCCTTGTCTATTTATATTGCATATTGCTCATTTGAGGAGCTGTTTGTCATTGTAAACATTAATTGATTTCATTTGATTGCTAATTCAATCGGGGGATTGAATTAGTGGAGGTAGTATACCTCGGGTCAAGCTAGATATAGCTTGAGGTTGGGTTTTGTGCTGGTAAGCCGGAAAACCGGCTGGGTTCGTTGTGATCCCGGGTAAAACAATAAGTTTGAGTTGTGAGCTTGTAAAACAACTCGACTGTAATCAAGAGGATTATAGTGTGGACCCAAGTGGAGCTTGGGAGTGGACGTAGGTGTTGGTTACACCGAACCACTATAAAATCTTTGTGTTTAGTGTTTTGATCTCTCTCTCTTCTTTAATTGCTTGTGCTTAGCTTCGATTAACTCCATCGCTTGCATACTTTGATATCAATCGATTTAATTTTAAAGAGTTAAATTTTTTTAAGAACCCAATTCACCCCCCCTCTTGGGTTGCCATCTGGGCCAACAAGTATGAATCTAGGTTATCTGGGCCACTTAGAGCGAAGGCAATTATTAGAGGGAAGACCCCATAGCACCTCNAAATTTTTGACAAGTTTCAGTTCTTTGAAACTCTCATTTATTTTTTGAAACTATCAATGGAGTCGGCACCCTAGTCAGTGGAGTCGACCCTTGTCTGTGTCGCTCTCGATCTGAGACCTTGGAGCCGACACCCGCTTATGTGGAGCCGACTCTAGTTCGAGCGCTAACCGAGTTAGTGACTTGGAGTCGACACCCGACTTTGCGGGAGTCGACACCTTATGGACCCTTTTTGGCTATATTAGGGCAGAGTCGACACCTATTCAGCCCAATTCACTCTCTATCTTCCCCAAAAATCTCTCCAAGCCTCCCTAAACCAAAAATCCCTCAAATCAACCATTATCTAGGTCTCAATGGCACCTAAGCATAGGGGATCAATCTTTGGAGCTCCTATGGCAATGAGGAAGCGGACCGTGAGGTGTCCTGTCTGTGAGCCTTCGCCAAGCACGGATTCATCTTCTTCTTCCTCAACGCCTAGCGCCGTGCCTGGACCTATTTCTTCTCATGTAGATTTACTAGCTGGTAGAGTCATAACAATGGAAAGAAAGGTTAATTTTGGATTATTTGAAGATGAGGGTTTTTCAATTGGTAGACAAATCAAAGAAATGAGTTGGGAAAAAATCTGTTCCTTAGATGTTCCGACATACCCCACCTTGGTTAAGGAGTTCTATTCAAATCTTTCTAGAGGTGATGGCGGGATTGTCAATTTTGTCAGAGGAATTAGGGTTCACCTTACATCTGAAATTTTGGGAAATCTGCTAGAAATCCATGTTACCGGAGTTATAGCAAATGCCCATAGCAACAGGAGTGTCGCATTGTCAAGGATGTTAGGCAGAGATGTAGAAGAGTTTGAAGAAATAAGAGCTAACCAACTGCCTTTGGAACTAAGATTGCTTCACAATATTTGCAGTAGGATCTTGTTTCTGAAAACAAAACATTTTGAGTATGTCTCGGAAAGAGACATTGCTGTTATGGATAGTGTGATTACCGGTCAGCCTATCAATTTGCCTGGCATGATAATTTGGTATATAGCTAAAGCCGGTGGTAAAAAGAGATCCTCCCTGCCCTACGGTATGATTTTGATATTAGTATTCCAAAGCCAAGGAGTGGTAATTTCTGACAGTGAACCCACAAAAAATCTTAGGCATACAGTCTACTACAGCCTTGCCACTATTCATCGGATGGGCTTTGTAAAGATTAATGGTTAGTGGGAGAGGAAAGGTCATTCTGAAGACAGAGTAGCTGAGACTTCTGAGCCTGGCCCCTCTGAGGCAAGACCATCATTGAGGCACAGCTCACCTGGCCCCAGTCATTGTGTACCTCTTGCTCCACCTGCTCCTTCCTCTTCAGTTCAGTCATCTATTGGTTTTTCTGCTATCCAATTAGAGCAACTTAAAGGACTGTTTGCCACTCATAAATAAGAGATGAAGACTGAGATAGATGGTAGTCTAATGAGCTTGAGAGAATTATTTTATTTCTTGGATGAAAGGGTAAGCAAGATTGAGTCCTCTTGGATCTTCTTCAGAATCTTTAAAGAATGATCTCATGCACATATTTGAGGAACTCAAAGAATTTGGAGGAGATTCCGAGACTTATTCTAGATGCAATGCAGAACTTCAGGAAAAAGCATAGTGGCATCTGCATTCTTTGATAGAAGGTTAAATGAATTTATCAGAGTTCAAAGTGAAGGAATGAGAACACTCTTAGAAGAACTCAAGAGACGTTTTAGAATTTGATGTTTTTACCTTTTTGTTGTACTGAAGTTTAGTTTGAATTTTGATGTAATGAAGCTTTTCTTTTGATGTAATTAGAATTTGATGCTTAGGATTTTGATGTAATGAAAGCAACATTTTGATATAGTTGAAAGTATTTATGATGTAATGATTTGATACTCTAATGAATATCATATTTGCTATCCTCGAACTTTGATATTGAGTGACTAAATTGAGTTTTGATTCACTTATGTTTAATGCATTACTACTTGCAACTTCTTAACCTTTTTGTTGATTATAAAAAAGGGGGAGAAGTAAATGATATTTGTATATGCATAAAAGTTATAATTGAATGTACAAAGGGGAAGAAGATAATCATATATACATTGAATGAATTTCTTTAATTAATTGGTATCAAGCATTGAATGAACTTAATTGATAAGGAGAAAATATGTTAATTTAAGTATCAAAGGGGGAGCTACCACGTTCAGGGGGAGCTTAACTATGAGAACTTATCTGCTTTGAAAATTTCATTAATTAATCACGCATATACTCAATGTTTTTGTCCTCATCAAAAAGGGAGAGATTGTTGACCCAATTATTGATTTGATGATTAACAAAATCCATGAGTATATTCATCATGTTTCTGATATATTCGATAAGTGTTTCAGGCATTAAGGTTGATTAATTAATCAAAAGGAATAAGGAATAAGTTTTGAATCAAATTTGAAAGGAAATTATTTAAGTTCAGAACTTAGAGTCGACACCCAAACAGTCAGGAGCCGACCCCAGGGCATATCAGAACTTTTCTAGGATTTCGGCACGGTCCGGAGTTGACACTTGAAACTCTGGAGCTGACTCCAACCTGAGATACAGAGAAATGGTTTCTGCGTCAGTTTTTGGAGCCGACACCTGGAGTTTGGGAGCCGACACTTGAGAGTTGCGGAGCAACACCTGAGTTTCTAGAGCTGAATCTAACCTGAGTACAGAGAGCATGTTTTTTGGACATTGTTAGAGTCGACACCTTTGGATTCTGGAGCCGACTCCCAAAAGCGCCAAGCCGACACTTAACTTTTTCGGAGCCGACTCCTCAATGAACTTTTACGTACTATTTTTGGACACCCCGACTTGGAGCCGACACATGAAAAGTTGGAGCCGACTCCAACATGTCATATGCGGATTTTCAAAAGTGACAGATCAGCTCTAATGGTAATATTTTTCTCACGTAACCTCTAATGGCTATTTTTCTTTGTTGTAGAACATCCAAGCATCTCACAACGGCTAGTTATCCATCAAAAAACCTTGGATTAAGAAGTCTATAAAAAAGGGATTCGTCCGTTTGAAAAACAGTAACAGAAAGAGAGAAATATCTTGTGAAAATCGAAAAATCGTGTGAAAGAAAGAGAGAGAAATCAAAAGAAAAAACTCAGAGCTCAAATCCATCAATCCTAGAGAGTCCAAAGAGAAATCCAAATCATTCAAAGCTCAAAATGGAGGATTTCCCAAGTGAAAAGGAAGAAAGCAAAAGCCCTGTTTTTTTTTCCAACTTCTCAACTACGATTTTGTGAGGAATCTGAGCTGAGGCATGATTCAATCATTCAAGGAAGAAGAGGAAAAGAAGAAAAGCACACATACAAATCGCTTCAAACAGGCTTTTCTTACCTTTGTTCATTTAATTGCATATTTGCTTATTCTGTTTTGTATTCAAAACTATATTTTTCATTGTTATTTGCTAATTCAATCGGGGATTGAATTAGTGGAGATAGTATACCTCGGGACAAGCTAAGGTTAGCTTGTACTTGGGTTTTGTACTGGTGAGCCCAGAAAAACAAGTTGGGTTCGTTGTGATCCCTGGGGAAAGAACAAGTTTGGGTTGTGAGCTTGTAAAACAACTCGACTGTAATCAAGTGAATTATACTGTAGACCCAAGTGCGGCTTGGGAGTGGACGTAGGTGTTGGATACACCGAACCACTATAAAATCTTTGTGTTTGTCATGCATATTATCTCTCTCTCTCTATCAATCTCATTTGTGCTTTGCTTCAGTTAATTTAGTTTATTTGAGCATCTTTATATCAATTGAAATATTTTCAAAGAGTTAAATTTTTTTAAAGAACCCAATTCACCCCCCCTCCTTGGGTTGCCATCTGGGCCAACACGGTTTATTTTTTTTCCTTGCAAAGCAATTTCACAACCATCCTTGATCAATACCGTTTGCATCTTCATCTTTCAAAGTGCAAAGTTTGATCCATCAAACCTTGGTACTTCATATTTAGTTGTCATTACCTTACCCACCGTTGTTTCAAAAATAATCTCTCAAAAGATCAACCTTGCTCTGATATCAAACTGAAGGAACCGATCAAGTAATAACTTAGCACACCTTAGATTACACGGTACACAAATGCAGCAATAATTCAAGTCATTTTCTAGAGAAAAGTAATTGAACAAACAAATAATATTGCAAGAGAGATAATCAAGCAACAAATAAAAAAAATCAACACACCAGATGTAACGTGGTTCGGCCTTTTATCCTTGGCCTACGTTCACAGGCAAAACCTCCTCGATGGTTCTTTTTTTTATTAATCCATGGTATAAAATTACAAGAGAAAAATGATAAGAACTTACCTCTCAAAAGCCCCAAAACCTCTCATAAGAACTCTAAAAATATCACCAATAGGATCATCTCCAAAGCGTACCCCTAATCCATGCTCACAACCTTCTTTTATAAACCAAAATGTACCCTATTCCTGCATGAATTGGGACAATAGCCATTGGATCAAAACAAAAAAGGATGGTTTGGATGTATAGAAAAGTAAACCCTATTCCTATATGAATTGGGACAATAACTAGCCGTTGGATCAAAATAAAAGGATGGTCTGGATGTATAGAAAAGTAAACCCTATTCCGACATGAATTGGGATAATAACTAGCTGTTGAATTAAAACATGAAAGGATGGCATGGATGTATAAGAAAGTAAATCTGTGCGAGTATAATGGATCGCATACAGGTCTGCATCTCAACACTCATCGCCTGAGCTATTTGTTTTGAGTCGTCATTGGGAAAGCCATATTACATATTCTGGATCCCCTAATCCATGCTCACAACCTTCTTTTTATAAACCAAAATATACCTTATTCCTACATGAATTGGGACAATAGCCGTTGGATCAAAACAAAAAAGGATGGCTTGGATGTATAGAAAAGTAAACTCTATTCCTGCATGAATTGGAACAATAACTAGCCGTTGGATTAAAACAAAAAGGACGGCCTGGATGTATAGAAAAGTAAACCCTATTTCAATATGAATTGGGATAATAACTAGTTGTTGAATTAAAATGAAAAGATGGCATGTATGTATAAGAAAGTAAATCTGTGCAAGTATAACGGATCGCATATAGGTCTGCATCTCAACACTCATCGCCTGAGCTATTTGTTTTGAGTCATCATCTGGAAAGCCATATTACATATTCTGGATCCTTGGACCCTTTGAAGCTCTGTACCAGATTTTCCAAGTGATGTAAGTGAGAGGCCCTCGGTATTTTACTTGAGACAATGTCCAAGAAGACCAGACTATGCACAATTAGCGGGGGCCCAAAGAAATGAAGGCACCAATTAATATAAGAAAAGAATGAAAGATTCGTTTATTTATTATTACTTGTCTCATACATATACAAATGCACACAATGAATTTTTTTCATTGTTGAAAGTGCTAAAATCATTGTAAAAAAATTTTTAGCAATAATTTTCAATTCGTAACTATTCGTTACAGAAAAATCGAACGTTTCTAAAGCCCAAATAAATGCTTTTAGCAACAAATAAAATTCATCATAAAAAGTCTACCTTTTGCAATGAAAAAATATTTTGTTGCTGAATCTAGAAAATTCGTTGCTACTAATTCCTAAAAAAAATGATAATTCGTTACTGAAGTCAAGTTTTCCGCAACGAAGTTATTTCCGTTGCTAAAACAAATTTGTTGCTAAATGTTTTCTGCAACGAATATTTTATTTAGTTAAATTCATTACTGAATATGAGTTTCTACAACGAATTTAGTTTCATTGCAAAAAAGAGATTGTTGCTAAATTTTTTTTTCATTGCAAATTAATTTAAAAATATTGTAAATATAATTTATTCCTAATATTAAATTCATTGTGGAAAATCAAATTTGTTATGAATGACTCTAAATGGCATCGCTAAATAGTGATGCCATATTTGGCGTCGCTTGGCATCGCTAAAAAAGGTAAAACATTTACTCAATAATGGCAATTTAACGCAAAATTTACCATACGATATTCTAGCAAAAATAGATTTTTTTTCCAAGAATTTACATTAAATATAGCACCATAAACATGGTTACAAGCCAAAAGCAAAGAAAATAAGAACTAAATATATAAAAATATTAGCATCAAGAGTGATAATGCCCACCCAACCAGTTCCATCCGCCATTTTTCTTAACATCTGCAAGAAAGCTAATAAGAACACATCTCAAAACAAAATAGGGATTATCTAGCTCTTAGGGAGGGACAAAAACAAACATTTGTTTCCTACAATTCTCAATTCCTAATCACAATCTGAGAATAAGGAATGCTTTAGGAACAACTATCAAGAACATCCGACTAATTTAGATGTTAATCGAAACTATCATCATCGTTGCGGCAGTCTCCGTTCAGTTGCCATGAACCCACATCACAATGCTTCCCTCGTTATAGAACTGGCCCATGAAAAAGATCCAACCTGTCGCTAAGAAACCAAAAATCAAACCTAAAAAAAAATTAGGATTAATTTCATAGTCAAGATTCAATTTAGGACCAAGCAACTGACACCAAAACAATGAATGAATATAATAAAGTCAACATAATTTCGTAGGAAAAACTGTATGGTGAAATAAATCTCAGAGATGAATCAAATCTCAGACACAACAATTTACATTGTAAAGTTGGGAGATTTTTTTTTTTTTTTTGGTTTTGCATGCATGGACGATTGAGCCATCACGTAAGATTCAGATATAAACTCCATAAAACATCAAGGATATGAAAGTCTCCAATATTATTTTGATGGTCTTATGGTAATAAACATTTAAAAATACATTCAACAAACGATGGATTGGATTGGATGTATAACAATCTTATGTTTCTTATACATGGTGATTTATCACAAGATTTTAGTACCATTACTGCTATAAAACAATCTGACAATGCATAGAGATGAGTTGTAAAGAACTCCATTCATCTTACTTGTGTTTAAACAGAGTCGCAAGATCTCACCTTGATGATTATCTCATAGACATCATCGGCAATCAAAGAGGCCTTTTGCTCAGATCTCTCATTGCAATGGTTATACATATCCTTGATCCTGTAACCATAACCATGAATTCATAAGTCAACAACCATGGATCTAAAATTGTGAATGCATAATCACCAATGCTAAATGTCCCAAAGAAAAATATAAAATAATCCAAGGAAAAGCGGGCATCTTATATCTTCGAGAATGACTTCTTCGTGTTCTTATGCAGATTCGAGACCACAATCCTAGCTGTAATTGTAAGAAATTAATTATGTTTCTAATAGAAACTCAAATCAAATCATGGAAGCGGATCGGAATCACATACCTCTAGCCATTGTTTACATTTACTTAATTTCTTTCTTTTGTTTACTTAGTTTCTCACACTTGTCTCTCATGTTTTCTATGAAGAGTAGTGTGTGGACCACGAAAAAATGGAAGCTTTATATAGCCATTTCTCTATATCTTTACCATACCTTAAGGACTATTGAATGATCATTGGTAACTAAATCACCATTACACATGTTAATAACCATTTCAGTTACAAAAGATGAATGGACCAAGAGTTTGCACCGGAATGGTCATAGAAGACTAAGAGTTTGCACCACTTAACGTAACAAACTGTTACATTCTTCCACTTGGTGCAAACATTGATCTACAACTTTATTGAAAAAACGAAACAAATGAATCATAGAGATAAGTCCTCTAAATGCAACTAATATCAACTTTGTATTACGATATATTTTACTTCCTAAGTTCTTATGTGGTAACAACTTAATGAGCAAACCTTATGTTTATTCTTGATTCAAATATAAAATATATTTTCTCAAATAAAATAAAGTTGCACTTATAAATATGAGACAATATCTAAATACATAAGAGTTTCATTAATAAACTGAATGTATATACAATTACAAGGTGGAACCAAGTCCCATTCTTTCTACATGATCCTTGAATTTCATTGGTGGCATGCCTTTAGTCAAGGGATTAGCAATCATCAACTCAATGCTAATGTGCTCAATGACCACTTTCTTTCTTTGACACATTCTCTAATAGCTAAGTACTTATTGTCGATATGCTTGCTTCAACTCCCACTTTTATAATTCTTAGCCATAAAGTAACTCCCACTTTTATTACTCTTAGCCACAAAAATAACAGCTGAGTTATCGCAAAAAATCTTTAATAGCGTAAAAATAGAATCTATAACTCTAAGCCCAGAAATGAAACTCTTAAGCCATACACCATGTGAAGTAGCCTTAAAATAAGATACAAACTCGGCTTCCATGATAGAAGTGGCAGTCAAAGTTTGTTTGACACTTTTTTATGAAATAGCTCCATCGACCATAATAAAAATGTACCCAGATGTTGATTTGCAAAAATCAATACAACCAGCAAAGTTTGCATCTGAATAGCCAATCACATCTAGATTATCCATCTGTCTATACATAAGCATATAATCTTTAGTTCCTTGAAGGTACCGCATGACTTTCTTTGCAGCTCTCAGTGGTATATACCTAGGTTACTCTGATATTGCACTAATATCGTAACAGCATATACAATGTCGAGTCTTGTACAAGACAAACATAAGGCTTCCAACTATGGAAGCATATAGAATATTCTTCATAGATTCTCTCTCAAGCTCATTCTTTGGGCATTGGTTCAAACTGAACTAATCACCCTTCAAAATAGGAGCAATACTTGATGAACAATCTTTTATCCGAAATCTCTCCAAAACTTTATTATATAGGTTTTTTGTGACAGTCTAAATACACCGCGAGGTCTATCCCTATAGATCTTTATACTAATGACATAAGATGCCTCACCCATATCTTGCATGTTAAAATTTTTAGAAAAAAATTATTTCACCTCATGCAGCAAACCCTTATCATTTGTTGCAAGCAAATATCATCCACATATAAAACAAGAAAGAAAATTTTACTTTCACTGACCTTCTGGTATATACATTGATCCATGGGATTTTCAACAAAACCAAATAAAGAAATTACACTATGAAATTTGAAATATAATTGACAAAAAGCTTATTTTAAACCATATATGGATTTCTTAAGTTTACAAACCAAATGCTCACCATCACTAGAAGAGAAACCTTCAGTTGTTTTATATAAACCTTCTCTTCTAGACCACCATTAAGGAAAGCTATTTTACATCCATTTATTGCAACTCAAGGTCAAAATGCTCAACTAATGCTAAAATGATATGAAGAGAATCTTTCTTAGATACAGGAGAAAAGGTCTCAGTGTAATCAATCCTTTCTTTTTGAGTGAACCCCTTAGCAACGAGTCTTGTTTTGTATCTTTCAATGTTGCCTAATGAGTCCTTTTTGGTCTTAAAGACCCATTTACAACCAATAACTCTTTCCCTATTAGGCAACTCTACAAGGTCTCAAACTCTGTTGCTCTTCATGGAATCCATCTCTTCCTTTATAGCATCATGCCATAAATCAAACTCTTTGCAACTCATGGCTTGTGAAAACGTTTTAGGATCATTTTCGGCTTCTATGTCAGATTCTTACAGATACACAATATAATCACTAGGAATGGCTGATCTTTTCTCTCTAGTAGATCATCTTAATGTTGGACCACTATCTCCTTGAGGAGCTTGTGATTCAACTATTTGTTTAGAAACTTTAGATAAATCTTGAACTGATTGATCCACTGAAAAGTTCTTAGTAACTTGTGAAAATTCAATGATTGGTTGTTCAGCACTAATTTGAACTTGTGGAGTACTGTGAACCAATCTTTCTGGTAAAGTGAAAGGTTGAGATTCTGTATAATCATGAGCAGGAAGTAAATTCCTGAATCGATCCCTTTCACTGATCATATATTTTCAAGAAACTTAATATTCCTTGATTCCATAATCCTAGTAGTGTGAGATGGACAATAAAATCTATAACCCTTAGAATTTTCAGTGTATCCAATAAAAAATCTACTTATAGTCCTTGGATCAAGTTTCTTTTCTTTTAGATTATATATTCTCACCTCAGACGGACATTTCCAAATGCACATATGTTGCAAACTCGGTTGCCAACCTTTCCATAATTCAAAAGGTATTTTTGGGACAACCTTGGTTGGAACTCGATTTAATATATACACAGCCATCTTAAGTGCTTCAATCCATAAAGATTTAGGAAGATTAGAGTTTCTAAGCATACTCCACACCATGTTCATTAGTGTTCAATTTCTTCTTTTTGCAACACCATTCATATCTGGTGAACTAGGCATGGTGTATTAGGCTATAATCCCATAGGCATGGTGTATTGGGCTATAATCCCATATTCTTGAAAAAACTTAGCAAATGGACCAGATGCTTCTCCACTCTCAGTGTATCTACCATAATATTCTTCATCTATCTGATCTCATAATTTTTATTCACTTTTCACATTGGTTCTCAACTTTAGCCTTGAAGGACTTGAAGGCATCCAATGTTTTATTTTTATTATTAAGTAAATAAATATATATAAAACATGAGTAATCATCAATAAAAAAGATGAAGTATTTCTGACCTTGTGCATCCATATCAGGACAACATATAGTATGGATGATCTCTAGTATATTAGAACTCCCATTAGCATCTTTCTTGGACTTATTCGTATGCTTTCCCTTAATGCAGTCTACACAAGTCATGAAATCAGTATAATCGAGAGTACTAAGTACTCCATCATTTACTAATCTCTTAATTCTATTTATCGAGATATGACCTAACCTCTGGTGCCATAACATAGAGGAGTATTCCCTTTTAGTGCCAGTGCATACATGCATTGAACTATTAGTGGCATCATTTTGTAAGAAAATATGGTAAAGATCATCGTACAAAGTACCAGTCCTAATATATCATATTTATAAAATAAACTAAAAGTTGTGTCTTTAAAATTAAAGGAGTATCCAAATGGTACAAGTCTAGAAACAAAAATCAAGTTTTGTGAGAAACTTGGTACATAAAAGGTTCTTTCCAAAACTAAAACAAAGCCACTACTTAATGTCAAGGTGCATGTTCCTATAGCCTTTACATGTGAGCCCATCTTGTTGCCAGATAAGATCCTCAGCTCACTTCTCACTGGCTTCCTTAGGTTTTGCATACCCTGCAAGGAGTTTGCAATATGGATTGTAGAACCAGAATCAATCCACTAGGTGCTAATATTAACATTGACCATATTAGATTCATAACAAACAAATGATGATAGATTACCTTTCTTCTTAAGCCATTTCATAAATTTGATGCACTCCTGCTTTTGATGTCTTTTCTTTTTATAAAAGAAACACATATTGTTTTTCTTAATGTCAGTTAGAGATGGTATTTTACCCTTTCCCTTGTAACTGGCCTTAGAAGTGGTGGCTTAAAACTTGTCATTTTTCAGCTTTGTTCTTCTTCCGGACCATAACCAACATGGCGCTTTCTCACAATTCCATCACAAGCCTCTCCTCTTTTTGAATGCACATGGTCATTAACTCATTAATGGACCATTTATCCTTATGTGTGTTATAGAAGATCTTAAAAGGCCCATATTGTGGTGGAAGAGTGTTCAGAATGAAGTTCACAAAGAAGGAGTTTGACATATCTACCTCAAGTTTCTTAAGTTGAGCTGCTATATCCGGCATTTTCATGATGTGCTCCCGCATACCTTTAACACTTGTGAGATGAAGAAAAAAAACTTCATGATTAGGGTGCTTGCCAAAGCTTTTTTGAAGTAATGATTGATCATCAATGGCTTTAAGAAGATCACGGACCTTTTTATGTTGATTAACAGAACCACGAATGCCAGCAGAGATTTTGGTCTTTATGAACATAACTGATAGGCGATTGGATTGCTTACATTTTTCATAAAGATTAACTTGATCTGACATATTTTTTTCAATAATAGCAGGTGATTCATCCTTCCTAATAGTATAATCAATGTCCATCCATCCTAAATGAAGGAGAATCCTTTCCTTCCAAATTTTATAGTTATCATCTCTAAGTTCTGGAATGTCTAGATGAATATCAGAGTAACCAGTAGGTTGAGAAGCTGTAAAAGTTCAAAAAGCTTATGTAAGAATTTGAGGCCTATAAAATTTAATTGCACATTTTACCAATGTAAAACATGCATAAAATTAGATCTCATAACATAAAAATTACCTGTGGGATAAATTTTTAGTCAAATAGATCCAAATTATCTATTTGATAGAAATGTCAAATTTGCTATATGGATACAAAATAAAAAATAATTTAATTTTCTATCCAAAATATGATAAAACTACCAAACTATATTCCAATTCATAATCCTTGTGGGTAAATTATGAAAATAGTTTGATATTTTATCCTAATTAATTATATAAATAATAATTTTTTGTGAAATAATTTTATATTAAGTATAATTAAATTCTAATGTGATCCAAAGAATTAATCACACTTATGTCTAATCCTTATGTGATCCAAAAAGAAATTAACTTAATATATAATTTTAATTGATCAAAAATGTTGTGGCTACTCTCAAATTAATTAAAATTATATTGATCACTAGACAATTAGGTTATCATGCTGTAGGCTAGACTTAATGCCTAAAAATAACTATGCAATAACAATGATTGGCATTAAGAGTGCTCCCATGAAGGACTAGTGGAACTAAGGTGTACTTAAGACTAGCTTCTTTAGACAGAACTCTCTCAAATCATGCTTCTTGAGTTAACCACATAATTATTTATAAATAATTCATAACTTTATAGTTCACCTAAATAATTATCTAAATTTTATTTACTGAACATCTTATGAATCTTAATGTGCTAAAATTTAACACAACTTAATTATATGCACAAAATGAAGCTTTATGAAAGCAATCTTAAATTTCACAAATTGTAACAACATCTAGACTAAAAGATATGTCATAATTTGTAAATAAAATTTCTTATTAAAACATAAATGTTATGCAATTTCTCATCAATAAAACATAAATTGCATAATTAAAACATAAATATTATGCAATTTCTCATAAATAAAACATAAATTGCATAATTTGAGCTTAAAGCTATATATATATATATATATATATATATATATATATATATATATATATATATATGCATATAAAATCATACATTTTGCATAGATTAATTAGAGCAAAAATAACCAAAATACCCATTTTAATAATTTATGTGCTAAAAGAATTTAAACCTAATTGTATGTATTAATCCAAAATATACATACAACATCACTAAATTATGCACAAAATAGTCATTTTGCAGATATTGAATTTCAATAATACAATTCCTTAAAAAATATCATAAAATTGTACACTAATCTTATAGTGATTATTTGCAAAATGACATATAATCAATATTTGGTGTATTATGCATATATTTATTTTGATTAAGTCATAAGTAGAAACCAAGCTTTAACAAAATCCAGTAACTATATATGTACGTGTGTATATATATACACACTTTACCCCAAAATCAATTTTGATCTCAATTAACAAAACCCAAATGCTAAAGGAGAAACCAAAAAAATGATATTTTGTAAAGTATAGCTGCCAAAGAGCAAAAGAAACGACATGTTGTCTAGCTAGACCAGATGCTAAACAATATGTCGTATAAGGTTGTCTTTAAACTCTGGATGGGTTGAAATCGCCATTAACTAATGATTTCTCATATCAAAATTTAACAATAAAAGCTTAAGCTAAGAACCCAAATCAGGCCTACGGATATATATATATATATATATATATATATATATATATATATATATATATATATATATATATATATATATATATACACACGTAAGCATGATCAATATGCAATAAGGTAGAGGTTGAAAAAGCTCTGATACCAAATGTAAGAAATTAATTATGTTTCTAACAGAAACTCAAATCATGGAAGAATTATGTTTCTAACAGAAACTCAAATCATGGAAGCGCCTCCTGCCATTGTTTACCTTTACTTAATTTGTTCCTTTTGTTTACTCAGTTTCTTACACTTGTCTCTCAACTGATGGGTATGTTTTCTATGAAGAGTAGCATATGGACCCAGCAAAAAATGGAAGCTTTATATAACCATTGCTCTATCAACAATGACTTTTCAATTACCTACTATTACCACACCTTAAAGACTATTGAATGGCCATTGATAACTAAATTGCCATTACACATATTAATAACTATTTTAGTTGCAAAAGATGAATGGTTACAGAAGACCAAGAGTTTGCATTCTGATTATAGAAGACCAAGGTTTGCACCGCTTAATGTAACAAATGGTTACGGTAATAAGAAAGAGAAACGTAAGATCGCGTAAAATATCATCACTTTTTCTTTCCCAAATGGGCGATCAAGATCGGAGGGAAAGGGAGGGAGAGAGGGGAAGGATCGAGGCATAGTCAGGATGGTTGCAGTCTCAGCAGCAAGTTCATCAAGCTGGCTGATGGTGATGCCCTTGTAGACCCCGTCGCAGACCTTCTGGGCCACGAGAACTGGATCGCAATGATCGTGGCTCAGGCCGTAGCTTAGCTTCTTCAGCCTGGCTGTGATCTTATCAAAGTGGACCGACTTATGCCGGCCGTCTCTCTTCACGATGTACATATTGGAATTGGAGGAGAGGACACGATGTACATATTGGAATTGGAGGAGAGGAGAGATCGAGGCTTCCTCTAAGTGGGGAAGAGGATGGTAGTAAAGAGAGGGCTCTGAGGATTTTAAGGGGATTGGGGGTCCAGTTTTGGAGTTAATGCTTACAACTTGGGTTCAAAATCTTTTGGCGTGAGCACGAATAAGAATGGATGAACTGCTTCAAACCTTTCCTGCGCGCTTCGAGGGTGACGGTAAAAATTGGTAAAACATAAAGTGTTAAGTGCGGATAACTTTACACATAATCGGAGATAGCTATCCGGGTTTGAAAGCTGTTAAAGCGCATTCGAGGTGTGATTTAAAATATTTTAAAGATAAAAATAAAATAAAATAAATGTAAATTAATTTTTAAAATTTTTAAAAAATTAAGATAAAAATATAAATTACCGTGGATTAAGAGAGTATTATAGCTACATATTTGGATTTTTTTTTAAAAAAAATCAGTTGTAGAATTACCGGTACTAGTTAGGGAAATAGGTTTTAAACCCTAATTGGATTATTTTTAGGTTTTAAAGCCAGGCAACTTGGAAATAGGGTTTAACACTTCTTTCTCTCTTGGGGTTTAGTAATGTCTTCCGAAAGTTATTATGTAGTTTTCCTGGGCCATAGATGAGGGATCTATATATGAATCCTGGCCTGACCGTCAGCATGAGGTTACCGAGTTCAAGCATGCCTTATACAAGAAGTTTAAATGTAGACAAGAGGCAATTGATGCATTTCAGAATTATCATCACCCTCCCGATCATCGATATATCAGAAAAAATTAATGATATAAAATATCAACGACAAAAAAAGGATGTAGACATTGTCAGGAATGTGGGTGCACCATTAAAAATATTTATGCTAGTTTTCATATCCTTCTTGTAGGCTTTGTACATGGATTTTAGTGTGGGCAGACTCCGTTAATGCTTTGAGATGGTTATGACTACTATATTGTTATTGTCATCGTTATGTCAGTACTCATTTTAATACTTCAATTGTATTGTTGGGAGAATATTAGCAGGCTTGCACTTGTTTGAAGTAACATATTTTGATCTTGAAGTTTAGATAATATTTTACTGAATTAGAAAATGAACCTATGTTACTTTTTGGTAGTTGTAGTGCCATTGACGTAAAAGACAAATGTTTGCTTTATTCTTTTGATATTGAAGTGTCGGCTATGAAATCATGACTTGAATGGCATTTTTAAATGCAACCGTTGTGAAACTCATGACTTGGAAGGGAATTTCTAACTGCAACCATTGCGATTGATTACAGTTTGGCAATCTATCAAAGCCAAGGGCCATGATGTTATGCAGACGCATAGCATTTCCTGAATTGGATGCATGCAAATTGTGACCGTAAGGAAATAAGTGCCGATAATGCTTTCCTGAGCCAACTCAATATATGCCCATATATCTCGCAACTCGATTATGTGGGTAGGTAGTTTGAACAATGATGAAATTGGATTTAGAATCAATCATCCATTAAATAGTAGGTAGCTGTGTCGTATTGTTGACCCAATTATTGATTTTGATGATTAACAAAAGCCATAAGTATATTCCTTATGTTTCTGATAAATTTGATAAGTGCTTTAGGAATTAAGATTGGTTATTCATCAATATGTTACTTAGAAAATCAGTTTCAATTGAATTTAAATGAAATTTATGTAAGTTCAGAACTAGAGCCGACACCCTAAGTCCTCGGAGCCGACTCCAAAGAATATCAGAACAGTGTTGATTTTCGGCATGATTCAGAGCCGACACCTAAATTTCTGGAGTGACACATGAAAAGTTAGAGTCGACACCTGCAGAGTGTGGAGCCGACTCCAGACCGGTTACAGAGAGTGATGTTTTCAGACGCTGGTGGAGCCGACACCTTCAGAAAGTTGGAGCCGACTCCAGATCTCGCCGAGCCGGCACTTCAAAATCTTGGAGCCGACACCTTGAGGGACCGTTTATTACTATTTTTAGGATCCCGATTTGGAGCCAACACCTAAAGACCTGGAGCCGACACCTGCACGTCAAAACGGATTTTTAAGTTTTTAACAGATATATTTTTCTTACCTAATCTCTAACGGATATATTTCTTTTGGTAAGGTACATCCAAGGAGATCTCCAACGCTATTTTTCACCTACTCATGGATTGAAACGCCTATAAAATGGGATTGAATCGTTAAAAAAAAAGGAAAAAATAGTGAAA
Organism: Calamus simplicifolius; assembly: GCA_900491605.1. Lineage (NCBI taxonomy): Eukaryota > Viridiplantae > Streptophyta > Magnoliopsida > Arecales > Arecaceae > Calamus > Calamus simplicifolius. Next base: position 33,910 of record UESW01001462.1, read on the forward strand.
CGAAAAGAAAAGGAAAAATAAAAATCTCTCTTCAAAAAATTTTCTGAGCCAAAGCCTATCCACTATTGAGAGTTAGAAGAGGAATCCAAAAGCGCCAAAAGAGCTATTTCAAAGGATTTCCCTAGTTTTGAAGAAGAAGGAGAAAAGCCCTAAATCTTCAACCGTTTCTTCACCAAAATCTCTTCAAGTGCTCTAATTCCATTCAATTCAGAAGAGAATGAGAAGAGAAGAAAAAGAAAAGCTCAAGCCCTACATTGCTTTAAAAATAGGCTTTTCTATTTCATTTACTTACATTGCTTATTTGCTCAATTAAGGAGCTATTATTGTTGTAAACTCTTAATTGATTTGTTGTTTGTCTAATTCAATCAGGGGATTGAATTAGTTGAGGTTGTTACCTCGGGGTAAGCTAAGTGTAGCTTACATTGGGTTTTGTGCTGGTGAACCAAAAAACCAGCTGGGTTGTTATGACCCCGTGTAAACAATAAGTTAGAGTTGTGAGATTGTAAAATAACTCGACTATAATCTGGATGATTATAGTGTGGACCCAAGAGTTGCTTGGGAGTGGACGTAGTGTGGGATACACCGAACCACTATAAATCTTTGTGTGTTTATCGTGCCTTTGTCTCTATCTCTCAATCTCTCTCATTTAAATTGTGTTCTTTACTTACTGCATCACCTTCACTTGTACACCTAATTGACTTTAAGTTTTAAAGTGTTTAAAATTTTAAAAGAACCCAATTCACCCCCCCCCCTCTTGGGTTGCCATCTGGGCCAACAATTGATATCAGAGCTAGTGCTCATTTTTTTGTTTGATCAACGATCAAGAGTTAAAGATCCAAATGGCAACACAAGCTGGATCATCTTTTGCTGAAGGTCAATCCATAATAGACCCCTTTATTTAATGGTTCAAATTATTCTTATTGGAAAGCTAGAATGAAAGTTTTATTCAAGCTTTAGATTATGAACTATGAGTGTAATCATTAATGGACCTAGCATACCCAACACGTACTAGATGGTTCAATAGTTCTAAACCCGAAAGGATTGGAATGAGAACGATAGAAAAATGGCTCAGCTTTAATGCAAAAGCCATGAATGTTTTATATTGTGCTTTAGATGCTAATAATTTAATAGAATTTCTACATGTATTTCTGCAAAAGAAATTTGGGATAGATAGAAGTTACCCATGAGGGTACTAATCAAGTAAAAGAATCAAAAATTAACATTCTAGTGCACAAATATGAATTGTTTAGCATGGAACAAACTGAACAATCACTGCATGTACACTAGATTCACTGATATAGTTAATGGTCTAAAAAGTCTTGGTAAGACCAATACTAATTCTGATTTGGTGCGTAAAATTCTTAGGTCTCTTCAAGATCATGGGAAGCAAAAGTAATGCCATCCAAGAAGCCAAAGATTAAATACATACCTTTGGAGGAGCTACTTGGATCATTGATGACCAATGAGCTGACTATGAAGCAACATCAAGAGGAAGAAGTCAAGAAAAGAGAACAATTGCCCTCAAGGCTGCAGAAAATGAAAAGAGCAGCAGTGATGAAGAAGATGATGATGATGAGGAAGACTAGACTCCTTGCTAAGAAGTTTAAAAGATTCATGCAAAGAAGAAGACCCTTCCACAAAAGAAAATCTAGATTCAAAATGGAAGAAGAAAAAGAAAAGGACAAGGACAAGGATAAAAAAAAAGACCCCCTCATATGTTATGAATGTAAGAAACCGGGGCACTTTAGATTAGATTGTCCTCAATTGAAGAAAGCCTACAAAAAAAGAAGAAGGCTTATGTTGCAACATGGAGTGATAGTGAAGAATCTTTATCCGAAGAAGATCAAAAGGAAGTTGCAAACATATGCTTTATGGCAAAAGATGACAACGAGGTAAGTTCAAAACTCCCAATGAAGATTTTACTTTTGATGAATTATATGAAGCTTTCAATGAGCTAATTAATGATTTCAAAGTTTTAAGAGTTAAAAATAAATCTTTGAAAACTGAAACTTAAATCTAATCAAAGAGAAAAAAGAACTAATTTTTGAGGTTAAAAATCTGAAATCTGCAAAGGAAGATGTTTTAAAAGAAAAAGGAATTGATTTCAAATGAAAACCTTAATCTAAAGAAGGAAGTTGATAAATATAAGAATGTAGTTAATAGATTCACTTATAGCTTGAAAAACTTAATTTATTGTTAAGTAGCCAAAGAGCAGTATTTGATAAAGCTGGTCTAGGAATATAGACCTCATATGAACAAAAGTATGTAAACAATTTCTTTATTAAGAAACCAAGCAAAAATGATATTATATGTTTTCATTGCAACAAAAAGGACATAAATCTTATGAATGCAATAAGAATTTAAGTGTTAAAGGAAAGAAAATATGGGTTCCAAAGAACAATCTTTATTGCTACTAACATGAAGGACCCAAGAAAGCTTGGGTACCTAAACAAAAAGTTTGATTGTCTTGCAGAGTGTCTTGCGGCCAAAAGATTAAAACGAAAGTGGTATCTTGATAGCGTTGCTCAAGGCACATGACGGGTGACAAGGAGCAATTTATCACCTTGAAGATAAAAGAGGAGTTTGTTACATTTGGAGACAATGGTAAAGGTCAAATTATGGGATTTGGTAAAATTCAAATAACTCCATCCACTTTTATAGAAAATTTTTATATATTGATGGTTTAAAATATAATTTAATTAGTATTACCAATTATGTGATAAGGTTTCAAAGTTTCCTTTGAAGCTTCATCTACACCGTTTCTAATCCACTGACAATAGCATTATATTTATTAAAAAGAAATGGCAATGTATACTTAATAGATTTAGACAATTTATCTACTAGTAATCATTGCTTAATCACTGATAATGCTAAAGTTAATGAGATGGTTGTGGCATCGTAGATTAGGTCACGCAAGCACAACTTAATTTCAAAATTAATTAGAATGGATTTAGTTAAAGGACTTCCAAAGTTAGATTTTGAAATAACAGAATTTGTGATGCATGTCAATTTGGAAACAAACTAGAAACTCTTTCAAATCTAAAAATATTGTTTCCACTTCTAGGCCACTTGAACTACTTCACATGGATTTTTTGGACCTACTAGAACCATTAGTCTAGAAGGAAAGAATATGGTCTTGTGATAGTAGATGATTATTATAGATTCACTTGAGTATTGTTTTAGCTCATAAGGATGAGACTTTTCCTATATTCATGAAATTCTTCAAGAAAGTCACTATGAGAAAAACAACACATAGTGTCTCTTAGAGTGATCATGGAACGAATTTGAAAATCATTTATTTGAAAATTTTTGCATTGAACATGACATACATTATAATTTTTTTGCACCTAGAACACCACAACAAAATGGAGTTGTAGAAAGAAAGAATAGAACATTAGAAGACATGGCCCGTACCATGCTATGTGAAAGCCAACTCCCAAAGTAACTTCTGCGGAAGCTATAAATACAGCATGTTACATCCTTAATAGAGCTTTAATTAGGCCAATTCTTAAGAAAACTCCTTATGAACTATGGCATGATAGGAAACCTAACATTAGTTATTTTCATGCATTTGGTTGTCGATGTTTTATTCATAATAATGGTAAAGATTATCTTAAAAAATTTGATGCAAAATCTGAATGAAGGCATATTCTTAGGATATTCAACAACTAAAGCCTATAAAGTATTTAACAAGAGGAACTTAATTGTAGAAGAATCTATTCATAGTAGTTTTGATGAGTCTTTAGCATCAAGTTCAGAAAAGATTGATGATGAGGAAGATACAAACTTGCTAGAGAGATATTGAAAAATTGAATATAGATGTATCTTCGGATCATGAACAAGAAGCTAAGGATGATGATTCACCTAGAGTTGATGTTATTGATACTAATCATGATGAGGTAGGTCTTCCTAGAGATTGGAGATATGCCTATGGACATCCAAAGGAATTGATTATAGGTGATCCATCTCAAGGTGTAAGAACTAGATCATCTATGAGAAATATCAATAATCATCTTGCATTTGTATCTCAAATTGAACCTAAAACTATTGAAGAAGCTGAAAAAGATAGTAATTGGATGCTAGCTATGCAAGAAGAATTAAATCAATTTACTAGGAATAATGTATGGTCCTTAGTTGATAGACCTAAAGGTCACTCAGTTATAGGATCTAAATGGGTATTAGAAATAAATT
>UESW01001462.1:38844-72802 GCA_900491605.1 Calamus simplicifolius
TGCGGCGATCGATCCGATCACCGACGATCCGACGGTTGCGATCGATCCAAGCCCTGATTTCGATCGGCCATGACCGATCTCGGACTGATCGCTATTTAACATAATTAATTTTTTAAAAATATTGCGACGCAAAGGGTTGCATCGTAATTTTTAATATGATAATTATATTATATAAAAATTAATTTTATTTAAAATAATTGTGACGCAACAATGCATTGCTAAATTAAAACATAATTTTTTCTAATTTTTTGGTTTATTGCGTCGCTAATGCGTCGCTATTTAACATCATTAATTTTTTAAAAATATTACGACACACTGATTTGCATCGCAATATTTTTTTCATAATTATATTTTATAAAAATTATTTTATTTAAATAATGTGATGCAATTATTGCGTCGCTAAATTAAAAATATTTTTCTAATTTTTTGGTTTTTTTGCGTCGCTATGTGTCGCTATTTAATATAATTAAATTTGTTAAAAACATTGCGATGCACTGTGTTGCGTCACAATTATTTTTTCTCATATTTATACTTTATAAAAATTAATTTTATTTAAAATAATTGCGATGCAATTATTGCGTTGCTAAATTAAAAAATAATTTTCTAATTTTCTAGTTTATTGCGTCACTAATGCATCGCTATTTAACATATTTAATTTTTTTAAAAACATTGCGAGCACTGAGTTGCGTCGCAATATTTTTTTTCTTATATTTATATTTTATAAAAATTAATTTTATTTAAATTATTTGCGATGCAATTGGTACGTCGCTAAATTAAAAATAATATTTCTTTTCTAGTTTATTGTATCGCTAATGCATCGCAATTTAACATATTAATTCTTTTAAAAACATTGCGACGCACTAAATTGCATCGCAATATTTTTTTTCCCATATTATATTTTTATAAAAAATTAATTAAAAATATTGCGACGTATTATTTGCATCGCTAAATAAAAAAATTAATTTTTTTTTGATTTTATGGTTTATTGAGTCGCTAATGTGTCGCTAATTGCGTCGTAATGTTTTGTTGTCACGGAGGCGTCGTAAGGTGGTCGCAATTTAGCGCCGCAATGATGCGTCGCTATTTCAATATTTTCTTGTATGCTGGATGCCTTGAAATCACCATTAACTTAATGATTTCTCATATCAAAATTTAAAATAAAAGCTTAAGCTAAGAACCCAAATCAGGCCTACGGATATATATATATATATATATATATATATATATATATATATATATATATATATATATATATATATATATATATATATACACACGTAAGCATGATCAATATGCAATAAGGTAGAGGTTGAAAAAGCTCTGATACCAAATGTAAGAAATTAATTATGTTTCTAACAGAAACTCAAATCATGGAAGCATGGAAGCGCCTCCTGCCATTGTTTACCTTTACTTAATTTGTTCCTTTTGTTTACTCAGTTTCTCACACTTGTCTCTCAACTGATGGGTATGTTTTCTATGAAGAGTAGCATATGGACCCAGCAAAAAATGGAAGCTTTATATAACTATTGCTCCATCAACAATGACTTTTCAATTACTACTATTACCACACCTTAAAGACTATTGAATGGCCATTGATAACTAAATTGCCATTACACATGTTAATAACTATTTTAGTTGCAAAAGATGAATGGTTACAGAAGACCAAGAGTTTGCATTCTGATTATAGAAGACCAAGGTTTGCACCGCTTAATGTAACAAATGGTTACGGTAATAAGAAAGAGAAACGTAAGATCGCGTAAAAGATCATCACTTTTTTCTTTCCCAAATGGGCGATCAAGATCGGAGGGAAAGGGAGGGAGAGAGGGGAAGGATCGAGGCATAGTCAGCCGTCATGGTTGCAGTCTCAGCAGCAAGTTCATCAAGCTGGCTGATGGTGATGCCCTTGTAGACCCCGTCGCAGACCTTCTGGGCCACGAGAACTGGATCGCATGATCGTGGCTCAGGCCGTAGCTTAGCTTCTTCAGCCTGGCTGTGATCTTATCAAAGTGGACCGACTTATGCCGGCCGTCTCTCTTCACGATGTACATATTGGAATTGGAGGAGAGGAGAAGATCGAGGCTTCCTCTAAGTGGGGAAGAGGATGGTAGTAAAGAGAGGGCTCTGAGGATTTTAAGGGGATTGGGGGTCCAGTTTTGGAGTTAATGCTTACAACTTGGGTTCAAAATATTTTGGCGTGAGCACGAATAAGAATGGATGAACTGCTTCAAACCTTTCCTGCGCGCTTCGAGGGTGACGGTAAAAATTGGTAAAACATAAAGTGTTAAGTGCGGATAACTTTACACATAATCGGAGATAGCTATCCGGGTTTGAAAGCTATTAAAGCGCATTCGAGGTGTGATTTAAAATATTTTAAAGATAAAAATAAAATAAAATAAATGTAAATTAATTTTTAAAATTTTTAAAAAATTAAGATAAAAATACAAATTACCGTGGATTAAGAGAGTATTATAGCTACATATTTGGATTTTTTTTTAAAAAAAATCAGTTGTAGAATTGCGGTACTAGTTAGGGAAATAGGTTTTAAACCCTAATTGGATTATTTTTAGGTTTTAAAGCCAGGCAGCTTGGAAATAGGGTTTAACACTTCTTTCTCTCTTGGGGTTTAGTAATGTCTTCCGAAAGTTATTATGTAGTTTTCCTGGGCCATAGACGAGGGATCTATGATCCTGGCCTGATCAGTATGATACCTCAAGCATGCCTTATACAAGAAGTTTAAATGTAGACAAGAGGCAATTGATGCATTTCAGAATTATCATAACCCTGGCCTGATGTCAGTATGAGATTACCGAGTTCAAGCATGCCTTATACAAGAAGTTTAAATGTAGACAAGAGGCAATTGATGCATTTCAGAATTATCATCACCCTCCTGATCGTCGATATATCAAAAAAATTAATGATATGAAATATCAGCGAAAAAAGGATGTAGACATTGTCAGGAATGTGGGTGCACCATTAAAAATATTTATGCTAGTTTTCATATCCTTTCTTGTAGGCTTTGTACATGGATTTTAGTGTGGGCAGACTCCGTTAATGCTTTGAGATGGTTATGACTACTATATCTTGTTATTGTCATCGTTATGTCAGTACTCATTTTAATACTTCAATTGTATTGTTGGGAGAATATTAGCCAGGCTTGCACTTGTTTGAAGTAACATATTTTGATCTTGAAGTTTAGATAATATTTTGCTGAATTAGAAAATTAACCTATGTTACTTTTTGGTAGTTGTAGTGTCATTGACGTAAAAGATAAATGTTTGCTTTATTCTTTTGATATTGAAGTGTCGGCTATGAAATCATGACTTGAAGGGCATTTTTAAATGCAACCGTTGTGAAACTCATGACTTGGAAGGGAATTTCTAAATGCAACCATTGCGATTGATCACAGTTTGGTACTCTATCAAAGCCAAGGGCCATGATGTTAGGCAGACGCATAGCATTTCCTGAATTGGATGCATGCAAATTGTGACCGTTAGGAAATAAGTGCTGATAATGCCTTCCTGAGCCAACTCAATATATGCCCCTATATTTCGCAACTGGATTATGTGGGTAGGTAGCTTGAACAATGATGAAATTGGATTTAGAATCAATCATCCATTAAATAGTAGGTAGCTATGTCGTATTGTTGACCCAATTATTGATTTTGATGATTAACAAAAGCCATGAGTATATTCCTTATGTTTCTGATAAATTTGATAAGTGTTTTAGGAAATTAAGATTGGTTATTCATCAATATGTTACTTAGAAAATCAGTTTCAAGTTGAATTTAAATGGAATTTATGTAAGTTCAGAACTTGGAGCCGACACCTTAAGTCCTCGGAGCCGACTCCAAAGAGTATCAGAACAGTGTTGATTTTCGGCACGGTTCGGAGCCGACACCTAAATTTTGGAGCCGACACATGAAAAGTTAGAGTCGACACCTGCAGAGTGTGGAGCCAACTCCAGACCAGTTACAGAGAGTGATATTTTTGGACACTGGTGGAGCCGACACCTTCAGAAAGTTGGAGCCGACTCCAGATCTCGTCGAGCCGACACTTCAAAATCTTTGAACCGACACCTTGATAGACCGTTTATTACTATTTTTAGGATCCCGATTTGGAGCCGACACCTAAAGACCTGAGCCGACACCTCTACGTCAAAAATGGATTTTCAAGTTTTCAACGGATATATTTTTCTTACCTAATCTCTAACGGATATATTTTCTTTTGGTAAGGTACATCCAAAGATATCTCCAACGACTATTTTTCACCTACTCATGGATTGAAACGCCTATAAAATGGGATTGAATCGTTTGAAAAAAAGGAAAAAATAGTGAAACGAAAAGAAAAAAGGAGAAATCAAAAATCCATCTTCAAGAAATTTTCTGAGCCAAAGCCTATCCACTATTGAGAGTTAGAAGAGGAATCCAAAAGCGCCAAAAGAGCTATTTCAAAGGATTTCCCTAGTTTTGAAGAAGAAGAGAAAAGCCCTAAATCTTCAACCATTTCTTCACCAAAATCTCTTCAAGTGCTCTAATTCCATTCAATTCAGAAGAGAAGGAGAAGAGAATAATATAAGAAAAGCTCAAGCCTACATTGCTTCAGAAATTAGGCTTTTCTATTCCCATTTACTTACATTGCTTATTTGCTCAATTAAGGAGCTGTTATTGTTGTAAACTCTTAATTGATTTGCTGTTTGTCTAATTCAATCAGGGGATTGAATTAGTTGAGGTTGTTATCCTCGGGGTAAGCTAAGTGTAGCTTACGTTGGGTTTTGTGCTGGTGAACCAGGAAAACCAGCTGGGTTCGTTGTGACCCCATGTAAATAACAAGTTAGAGTTGTGAGCTTGTAAAACAACTCGACTGTAATCTGGATGATTATAGTGTGGACCCAAGAGTTGCTTGGGAGTGGACGTAGGTGTGGGATACACCGAACCACTATAAATCTTTGTGTGTTTGTCGTGCCTTGTCTCTATCTCTCAATCTCTCTCATTTAAATTGTGTTCTTTACTTACTGCATCACCTTCACTTGTACACCTAATTGACTTTAAGTTTTAAAGTATTTAAAATTTTTAAAGAACCCAATTCACCCCCCCCCCTCTTGGGTTGCCATCTGGGCCAACAATTGGTATCAGAGCTAGTGCTCATTTTTTGTTTGATCCAACGATCAAGAGTTAAAGATCCAAATGGCAACACAAGCTGGATCATCTTTTGCTGAAGGTCAATCCACAAATAGACCTCCTTTATTTAATGGTTCAAATTATTCTTATTGGAAAGCTAGAATGAGAATTTTTATTCAAGCTTTAGATTATGAACTATGGAGTGTAATCATTAATGGACCTAGCATACCCACACACGTAGTAGATGGTTCAATAGTTCGTAAACCCGAAAGGATTGGAATGAGAACGATAGAAAAATGGCTCAGCTTAATGCAAAAGCCATGAATGTTTTATATTGTGCTTTAGATGCTAATGAATTTAATAGAATTTCTACATGTATTTCTGCAAAAGAAATTTGGGATAGATTAGAAGTTACCCATGAGGGTACTAATCAAGTAAAAGAATCAAAAATTAACATTCTAGTGCACAAATATGAATTGTTTAGCATGGAACAAACTGAATCATTGCATGTACACTAGATTCACTGATATAGTTAGTGGTCTAAAAAGTCTTGGTAAGACCTATACTAATTCTGATTTGGTGTGTAAAATTCTTAGGTCTCTTCCAAGATCATGGGAAGCAAAAGTAACTGCCATCCAAGAAGCCAAAGACCTCAATACATACCTTTGGAGGAGCTACTTGGATCATTGATGACCATGAGCTGACATGAAGCAACATCAAGAGGAAGAAGTCAAGAAGAAGAACAATTGCCCTCAAAGGCTGCAGAAAATGAAAAGAGCAGCAGTGATGAAGAGATGATGATGATGAGAGACTGCACCCTTGCTAAGAAGTTTAAAAGATTTATGCAAAGAAGAGACCCTTCCACAAAAGAAAATCTGGATTCAAAATGGAAGGAGAAAAAAAAAGGACAAGGACAAGGATAAAGAAAAGACCCCCTCATATGTTATGAATGTAAGAAACCGGGGCACTTTAGATTAGATTGTCCTCAATTGAAGAAAGCCTACAAAAAAAAAGAAGAAGGCTTATGTTGCAACATGGAGTGATAGTGAAGAATCTCATCCGAAGAAGATCAAAAGGAAGTTGCAAACATTTGCTTCATGGCAAAAGATGACAACGAGGTAAGTTCCAAAACTCCCAATGAAGATTTTACCTTTGATGAATTATATGAAGATTTCAATGATTAATTAATGATTTCAAAGTTTTAAGAGTTAAAAATAAATCTTTGAAACTAAAACTTAAATCTAATCAAAGAGAAAAAGAACTAATTCTTGAGGTTAAAAATCTGAAATCTGCAAAGAAGATGTTTTAAAAGAAAGAATTGATTTCAAATGAAAACCTTAATCTAAAGAAGAAGTTGATAAATATAAAATATAGTTGATAAATTACTTATAGCTCTGAAAAACTTAATTTATTGTTAAGTATCAAAGAGCTGTATTTGATAAAGCTGGTCTAGGTTATAGACCTCATATGAAACAAAAGTATGTAAACAATTTCTTTATTAAGAAACCAAGCAAAAATGATATTACATGTTTTCATTGCAACAAAAAGGACATAAATCTTATGAATAAATAAGAATTTAAATGTTAAAGGAAAGAAAATATGGGTTCAAAAGGAACAATCTTTATTGCTACTAACCATGAAGGACCCAAGAAAGCTTGGGTACCTAAACAAAAAGTTTGATTGTCTTGCAGGAGTGTCTTGCGGCCAAAAGATCAAAACGAAAGTGGTATCTTGATAGCGGCTGCTCAAGGCACATGACGGGTGACAAGGAGCAATTCATCACCCTTGAAGATAAAAGAGAGGAGTTGTTACATTTGGAGACAATGGTAAAGGCCAAATTATGGATTTGGTAAAATTCAAATAACTCCATCCACTTTTATGAAAATGTTTTATATTGATGGTTTAAAACATAATTTAATTAGTATTAGCCAATTGTGTGATAAAGGTTTCAAAGTTTCATTTGAAGCTTCTATCTACCGTTTCTAATCCATTGACAATAGCATTATATTTATTGGAAATAGAAATGGCAATGTATACTTAATTGATTTAGACAATTTGTCTACTAGTAATCATTGCTTAGTTGCTGATAATGCTAAGTTAATGAGATTGGATGGTTATGGCATCGTAGATTAGGTCATGCAAGCACACACTTAATTTCAAAATTAATTAGAATGGATTTAGTTAAAGGACTTCCAAAGTTAGATTTTGAAAATAACAAATTTGTGATGCATGTCAATTTGGAAAATAAACTAGAAACTCTTTCAAATCTAAAAATATTGTTTCCACTTCTAGGCCACTTGAACTACTTCACATGGATCTTTTTGGACCTACTAGAACCACTAGTCTAGGAGGAAAGAAATATGGTCTTGTGATAGTAGATGATTATTCTAGATTCACTTGGGTATTATTTTTAGCTCATAAGGATGAGACTTTCTCTATATTCTGAAATTCTTCAAGAAAGTCACTAATGAGAAAAACAACACCATAGTGTCTCTTAGAAGTGATCATGGAAGAATTTGAAAATCATTTATTTGAAAATTTTTGCATTGAACATGACATTCATCATAATTTTTCTGCACCTAGAACACCACAACAAAATGGAGTTGTAGAAAGAAAGAATAGAACTTTAGAAGACATGGCCCATACCATGCTATGTGAAAGCCAACTACCAAAGTACTTTTGGGGAAGCTATAAACACAGCATGTTACATCCTTAATAGAGCTTTAATTAGGCCAATTCTTAAGAAAACTCCTTATGAATTATGGAATGATAGGAAACCAAACATTAGTTATTTTCATGCATTTGGTTGTAAATGTTTTATTCATAATAATGGTAAAGATAATCTTGGAAAATTTGATGCAAAATCTGATGAAGGCATATTCTTAGGATATTCAACAACTAGTAAAGCCTATAGAGTATTTAACAAAGGAACTTAATTGTAGAAGAATCTATTCATGTAGTTTTTGATGAGTCTTTAGCATCAAGTTCAGAAAAGATTGATGATGAGGAAGATACAAATTGCTAGAAAGAGATATTGAAAAATTGAATATAGATGTATCTTCAGATCATGAACAAGAAGCTAAAGATGATGATTCACCTAGAGTTGATGTTATTGATACTAATCATGATGAGGTAGATCTTCCTAGAGATTGGAGATATGCCTATGGTCATCCAAAGGAATTGATTATAGGTGATCCATCTCAAGGAGTAAGAACTAGATCATCTATGAGAAATATCAATAATCATCTTGCATTTGTATCTCAAATTGAACCTAAAACTATTGAAGAAGCTGAAAAAGATAGTAATTGGATGCTAGCTATGCAAGAAGAATTAAATCAATTTACTAGGAATAATGTATGGTCCTTAGTTGATAGACCTAAAGGTCATTCAGTTATAGGATCTAAATGGGTATTTAGAAATAAATTAGATGAAAATGGCATAGTAATTAGAAATAAAGCTAGATTAGTTGCAAAAGGATATAATCAAGAAGAAGGAATTGATTTTGATGAAACTTTTGCACCTGTAGCTAGATTAGAAGCAATTAGACTATTACTTGCATTTGCATGTCATATGAATATCAATTTATTTCAAATGGATGTTAAAAGTGCATTTTTAAATGGTTTTATAAATGAAGAAGTTTTTGTAGAACAACCACCTGGTTTTGAAGATCATGAATTTCCAAATCATGTTTTTAAATTACACAAAGCACTTTATGGTTTAAAACAAGCACCTAGAGCTTGGTATGATAGGTTAAGCAAATTTCTAATTGAAAATTTTTCTAGAGGAAATGTTGATAAAACCTTATTTTTGAAAAGAAAAGATAAAGATTTATTAGTAGTACAAATCTATGTAGATGATATTGTATTGGTGCTACTAACAATCTTTTGTGTCAAGAATTTGCTAAGTTAATGCAGGGTGAATTCGAGATGAGCATGATGGGAGAACTCAACTTCTTCCTAGGACTACAAATCAAACAAGAGAGAGGGGATTTTCATCAACCAAACAAAGTACACAAAGGAAATTCTCAAGAAGTTTGGAATGGAATCAATCAAACCTCTGGAACACCAATGAGTCCTTCATGCAAATTGGATAAAGATGAAGACGGTAAGCCTGTTGATCAAAAGCATTATAGAGGTATGATCGGATCTCTACTTTACTTAACTGCAAGTAGACCTGATATCATGTTTGCTGTTTGCTTATGTGCTAGATATCAATCCGAACCTAAAGAATCTCATTTAATTGCTGTAAAAAGAATACTAAGATATCTAAGTGGAACTAAAAATGTAGGATTATGGTATTCTAGAGACTCAACACTGAATTTGATTGCATATTCTGATTCTGACTATGCTGGATGTAAACTAGATAGAAAAAGTACAAGTGGTGCATGTCAATTTTTAGGAAGTAACTTAATCTCATGGTTTAGCAAAAAGCAAAATTCGGTTGCATTATCTACTGCTGAAGCAGAATATGTTGCAGCTGGAAGTTGCTGTGCTCAAATCCTTTGGATTAAGCGACAACTTGAAGATTATGGCATAACACTTGATAAAACTCCTATTAGATGTGATAACACTAGTGCAATCAATTTAACTAAAAATCCTATACAACATTCAAGAACTAAACATATTGAAATTAGATATCACTTTATTAGAGAACATGTAGCTAATGGTGACATTTGTCTTGATTATGTTTGTACTGATGAACAATTAGCTGACATATTTACAAAACCCCTTAGTGAAAAAGATTTTGCTATCTTAGAGGTGAATTAGGAATTTGTAATCCTTTAGAATGGTCTAAACCTCCAAGGATCAATTATCTAGATTTCAATCACTTTTCTTAAAAATTTTATCATGATTCTAAGGAAAACTTATCTAGAAACATGATCCCTTGATTTATTCAAATTTTGATAACCTTTTTGAAAAGTTTCGGATCATTTGAAACTTTCAATTTTTTACTAAAACTTTCTTGGAGTCGACACCATAGTTAGTGGAGTCGACACCTATTTGTGTTGCTATGTCTGTGTTTCTGGGAGCGACACCTGGCTTTGCGGAGACTCCATTTGAGCGCTGACTGTTTAGCGAGTTGGAGTCGACACCTCGCTTTGCGGAGTCAACACCTGGTGGACCCAATTTGACTATATTAGGGCAGAGTCGACACATTTTATTTCTAATTTTCTCAAATCATCTCCAAATCCTTCCCCACTTCACTCAAATCCTGAATCCTTCAAATCTACCATCCCTTTGCTTCCAATGGCACCAAAGCGTCGTGGATCATCCTTTGGAGCGCCATTACAACCGGGAGAAGGACCGAGGCGTCCGGTTCGTCAACCGTCGCCCAGTTCATCTTGACCTCCTCTTCTTCAACCCAAAGTGTGAATCCCTCTACTTCATCCCCTCAAGTTGATTTGTTAGCAGGAAAGATCATTACAACTGGTAGGAAAGTAGATTTTGACTTTTTGAATCAGAGGTTTTTCCCTAGGAAGACAATTAAAGGAAATGGGTTGGGAACGTATTTGCTCATTGGATATCCCAACCTACCCAAGTCTAGTAAAGGAATTTTACAACAATTTGTCTAGAGGAGATGGTGGGCTTGTAGCTCAGTCAGAGGTACCAGAATCCATTTGACAATGAAATTTTGGGGAATTTATTAAAATTCATGCTATTGGTTTGATAGCGAGCGCACATAGTGAGAGAGGTGTAGCACTTTCTAGATTACTTGGCAGAGAGATGACGATTTTGAGGAAGTGATGCTAATCAGCTACCCCTAGAGCTTAGATTGCTTCACAATATTTGTAGCCGGATTTTGTTTCCAAAAACTGGATTTTGAGTATGTCTCAGTGAGACATTGTAGTTATGGACAGTGTGATTACGGGACAACCTCTTAACCTACCAGGGATGATAATTGGATATATGGCAGAGGGGGCAGCAGGAAGAGAGCTACACTTCCTTATGGCATGGTTTTGACAAGAGTATTTCGAAGCCTTAGCATTATGAAAATGAGCCCCTAAAGAGACTTCGCACACTGACTATTACAATTCTGCTACTTTGCACCGGATGGGTTTTAAGAAAGTGAATGGCATTTGGTTAAGAAAGGTCAGGATGAGTTGAGAGCCACTGGAGCTGACTCTGTGGTCCATGGACCTTCCGAGGTAGGACCCTCAGATAGGCATCACTCACCTGCACCGGATTGTTCAGTACCCCCAGAGGCACCCCCGGCGACTCCAGCTCCTGCACCTATAGTTGTACCTGATTCTGCACCCTCTTCTTATAGTTCTTCTAGATTTTCTGATATTCAGTTAGAGCAGCTTTAAAATCTTTGGCTAGTCACAAGAAAGGATAAAAGCTGAGTTTGATGCTAAATTTTTGAATATTAAGGAGATCCTTACACTATAGAAGACAAGGTTACCAGATTTGTTCATCTTTTGAAACTTCTTCAGAGGCTTTGAAGTCGGACTTAAAGCTTATTTTTGAAAAGATCAAAGATATAGGAGGAGACTCAGATATTTATTCAAAGTGCAATGCAGAGCTTCAAGAAAAATTGTTACTGCATCTGCTTTCATTGATGACAGACTAAAAGACTTCATGAACATTCAAAGGAAGGAATGGGAAAGATTTTAGAAGAATTGCAAAGACTTCTTAGATTTGGTTATTAGAATTTTGTTTGCTTTTGATGTAATTAGAAGTTGATTTAGTTTAATCTATTTTGATTTTTGATG
This sequence comes from Calamus simplicifolius, assembly GCA_900491605.1. Taxonomy (NCBI): domain Eukaryota; kingdom Viridiplantae; phylum Streptophyta; class Magnoliopsida; order Arecales; family Arecaceae; genus Calamus; species Calamus simplicifolius. The sequence continues at coordinate 50,673 of UESW01001462.1, forward strand.
TAATTAGAAATTAATATTTAGTTTATTATGTTTTGATGTTTTTAGAGTAACATTTTGTTATACTTCAATGATGTATGAACAATTATGATGTAATGTTTTGATACTTTAATGAAATCATATTTACTATCTTTGAACCTTGATATTGAGTGACTTGAATTGAATTTTGATGTTTAATGCATTGATTTTAATCTATATTATTTGCCTCTTCTTAACCTTTTTGTTGATTACAAAAAAGGGGAGAAGTAAATGATAGTTGTATATGCATAAAAGGGAGAGAAGATAATTATATATATACATTGAATGAATTTCATTAATCAATTGGTATCAAGCATTGAATGAACTTAATTGCATAAATTTTAATGATAAAAGAAAAGATGTTAATTTGAGTATCATAGGGGGAGCTACCTCATTCAGGGGGAGCTTAACTATGAGAACTTTCTCTGTTTTAAAATTTTATTGATTAATCATGCATATACTCAATGTTTTTGTCATCATCAAAAAAGGGGGAGATTGTTGACCCAATTATTGATTTTGATGATTAACAAAAGCCATGAGTATATTCCTTATGTTTCTGATAAATTTGATAAGTGTTTCAGGAATTAAGATTGGTTATTCATCAATATGTTACATAGAAAATCAGTTTCAAGTTGAATTTAAATGGAATTTATGTAAGTTCAGAACTTGGAGCCGACACCCTAAGTCCTCGGAGCCGACTCCAGAGAGTATCAGAACAGTATTGATTTTGGCAGGTTCGAGCCAACACCTAAATTTCTGGAGCCGACACATGAAAAGTTAGAGTCAACACCTGCAGAGTATGGAGCCGACTCCAGACCAGTTACAGAGAGTGATTTTTCGGACACTGGTGGAGCCGACACCTTCAAAAGTTGGAGCCGACTCCAGATCTCGCCGAGCCGACACTTCAAAATCTTGGAGCCGACACCTTGAGGGACCATTTATTACTATTTTTAGGATCCCGATTTGGAGCCGACACCTGAAGACCTGGAGCCGACCCACGTCAGAAACGAATTTTCAAGTTTTTAACGGATATTTTTTCTTACCTAATCTCTAACGGATATATTTTCTTTTGGTAAGGTACATCCAAGGACATCTCCAACGGCTATTTTTCACCTACTCATGGATTGAAACACCTATAAAATGGGATTGAATCATTTGAAAAAAAAAAGAAAAATAGTGAAACAAAAAGAAAAAAGGAGAAATCAAAAATCCCTCTTCAAGAAATTTTCTGAGCCAAAGCCTATCCACTATTGAGAGTTAGAAGAGGAATCCAAAAGCACCAAAAGAGCTATTTCAAAGGATTTCCCTAGTTTTGAAGAAGAAGGAGAAAAGCCCTAAATCTTCAACCGTTTCTTCACCAAAATCTCTTCAAGTGCTCTAATTCCATTCAATTCAGAAGAGAAGGAGAAGAGAAGAAAATAAGAAAAGCTCAGCCCTACATTGCTTCAGAAATCAGGCTTTTCTATTCCCATTTACTTACATTGCTTATTTGCTCAATTAAGGAGCTGTTATTATTGTAAACTCTTAATTGATTTGTGTTTGTCTAATTCAATCAGGGGATTGAATTAGTTGAGGTTATTAACCTCGGGGTAAGCTAAGTGTAGCTTACGTTGGGTTTTGTGCTGGTGAACCCGAGGAAACCAGCTGGGTTCGTTGTGACCCCGTGTAAAACAACAAGTTAGAGTTATGAGCTTGTAAAACAACTCGACTGTAATATGGGTATTATAGTGTGGACCCAAGAGTTGCTTGGGAGTGGACGTAGGTGTAGATACACCGAACCACTAAGATCTTGTGTTTGTCGAGCCTTTATCTCTATCTCTCAATCTTCTCATTTAAATTGTGTTCTTTACTTACTGCATCACCTTCACTTGTACACCTAATTGACTTTAAGTTTTAAAGTGTTTAAATTTTTCAATAAACCCAATTCACCCCCCCCCTCCCCCCTCTTGGGTTGCCATCTGGGCCAACACGTATTGTAGACAATTTTAATCAAATCTAATTTTTTTTGGGGGGGAATTGGTCTATTTCTTGTAATTGCAAAGTCTATGAACTTAAGGCGTATCTACATTCTTGTATCGACATTCTAACTACATTGTAGGTAATTATAAAGTCTCTGAAATCGAAGATTGTATCATGTCAAGTAAGTTATTTCTTCTATTTCTTGTTGAAATCGATGATGAATGAACTTAGTTTAGGGTAACTTATGCTGATTGTCTCATGTCAGGTGAAATCGATGATGATGAAATCGAAGATTGTCTCATGTCAGATGAGTTATCCCAGAATCATAATGTTTCACTGCAACTTATGCTTTACCTGATACTATTTCTAGCAATATTGCCATGAGAAATATCAAAATATGATGTTTTCATTTCTTGATGAAAATTAATGAGTTTTCACTTCTTGAGTTTGCCTATGAACTGTGCATATGTTTTGGTGCCATTAAGTGTCTGTGCATCACCGTTTCAGATGTCATATATTTTGGTGCCATTAAGTGCCAATATGTTTTGGTCCTCCAGCAACCACTTCTTCAACAAAGATAGAGGAGGAAGTTGTTCACTGTCCGGTCTAAGCTTGGCCTCAACATCAGCTACCGTAAACTGAGGACCATACAACGTCGAGTCAACAGATGATTTCTCCCAGACAATGACACTCGAGTGCTGGTTCTTCCTTGCATTGATCTTTATTGCATGTCTATTATGCCATGAACTAGGGATACTAGGCAAACATATTAGTGACTACTGGCCTAGTTACTGCAGGCATTTAATTGTTAGACATTCAACATTATCTATTCTTGAATTTTGTGACTCTTCTGTTCAGGATGCTGGTGATGTTACTGCAGACATTTAAATGTTAGACATTTGACATTATCTAATGAAACCAATTTTTTTAAAAAATTAGACATGGATGACTTCACTTTATTTTGTTTTTGTTTTGACTGCATGGGGAATGTGTCAACAATCTTTTGTCACAAAAGCTTAGTTCTTTCAATTCAGCTTTGTTGATTTTGGACCAAGTGAAATTGGTTCTCTTGAATGTTTGTGAAATTGGTGATGATTACTGTTTCAATATCTATTGGCTTTTTATGACTCGATGGTATTACTGTGGAGCAATGAAATTCTTGTCTCAAGAAGTAGATAACATTTTTTGGGACTAAAGCATGGAGATGCGAAGGCTCTTAGATTATGGCTGCTCTGTTGTTCATCATAGCCTAATTATCTAGCAAATTTTGGATTTGATTGTTGCGCAGATGCGTACGAGTTTGATGACTCTGAATGGATACTGCTGTGGTAGATTAGTGCAGCTATTATCTCATGTTGTTATGATTTGAGATGGGATGGGTCTCAACTTTATGCTTGGCAGAGGCTTGCTCTGTTTAAAAAGATAGCATTTTTTGAGATATCAAGACTAGATCAAAAACAACCGCGATCCCGTCTCATCAATCACTGTATGAGGCTGAATAAACGGGTATCATTTTTTCAGGCAGTTCATCATATACTCCGTGTGTAGTTACACTTTGTAGCACCGACTTCGTTGACTCCATTAATTGTTTATCCATGTCTTAGAGCCACATGATATGTTCCAACTCGCGATTGAAGTTATTAACAATTTTATAATAGATTCATATTATCACCTGTGGAAAGATAAGGAAATTTAATCATCCATAGAACGAAATCCATGCGGTTATAAGTTGTACAAATTGCCAAACAAGTATACAGTTTAGGAAGAGGTCGAAGAGCAATGGCCCTAGGCAATGTTCAGGTGCTGGACCACTTAATGATGGTTTTGTTGACCCAATTTGGATCCAACTCTTTCAATTGTTCCTTCGTTTTGCTAAGCTATCAAGTTAAACTAAGCTCATAGTTATATAATTCTTTTTCAAGCAATTATTTTTTCTATTCATTGAGATAAATGTGCTGCGAACCAACGAAGTCTGAGAAATCCACAACTGGCTTCTGATTCCCAAATTGTAAGTTTTTCCCAAATAGTTATTTCTAAACTTTTTGATTTGTCATATTATACGTTAAGTTCAAGCCCCAGTCGCTATTCAAAATCGTGTTAGGTACAGATTTTTAAAATTATATTAATTTATTTTTACATTTATGTATAATGTTATTTAAAATTAGATTATTTTATTTTAAATAAATTTCAAATTTAATAATTAATATGTCAATTTTTAACAAAATAATTTATTTAAAGCTATAGATTAGAAAAGGATGAGACATATGTTTTCAAAACATGAAGATTGTTAGTATAAAATTAAAATAAAATAGAACTCTCATTAATAGTATCCTTTTTGGAACATACTTAAACAATATTTAAAAGTTATACATTATATTAAAATAAAATAGTTAATTTATTAATAGAAAATGCTTTATTAGTATGTTCTTATTGCAATGTATTAATATAAAATAATTTATTAATTATGTTCTTATTTTATTTTATTTATAACTTAGCAAATGTATTACTTAATTTATTAATAAAAAATAATTTATTCAAGTCATAACATAAATATTAAATAGATAAACCATTTTTATTCAAGGGGTATGTTTGGAATTTCTAAAAAATTCTTTATCTATTCCTAGTGAATACATGCCTATTCCTATGTCATCCAAACACTATTTAGAATAACAATGCATTAATTACACTGGAATAACATGGAATACCAGATTTTCATCCAAACAGAAATCTGGAATAACAAGATGAATAAGCTATTCCTGGGAATTCGTATTCCTATTATCGGAATAACTTTTTGACATCCAAACACTACCATTAGGTATTCATTGCAGAAAATAAACTATTCATTGCTGAATTTATTATTTTTAAAAAAAACTTTTGCAATGAATTAAATTTATTGCTAATAATCAGAGTTTTAACATGAATTTATTCGTTGTAGAAATTATAATTCGTTGAAAAAGCTTTTGGTGTGAAAAATGTTCTCGCAAAAGCGAATATTTTATGGTGCTAAAATATTCTGCAATAATTTTTTTAATAACCATAAAAAAAATTCATTACAAAAAGTCCTTCCTAATTATTTAGGAATTTTCAATCATGAATATTTGTATTCCTTGCAAATATCAACTTCTAGCAATGAATTTTAAAATTTATTGCAAAAAAATCATTGCTGAAAGCTAAAAATCTTGTAGTGATATATTAAGAAAGCCTTGATCTAATTTATAATATCCTGTAAAGTTTACCTGATTTATGATATAGCTCGAGACATCTCTAATAGCTTGATGGTTGGTTGGTTTAAGATTTTTTTTTATCATAATTTCTCAAATCATGGATCATGATTTGAGAAGGAAGTCTTTGCCTGAAAGTCTTGTATTGTCACGTCTGATTTAACGTTTCTAAACATCTCTTCTAATCATGCATGATTTGATAAGAAAATTTTGACCTAATTTGTAGCATCCTGATGTGATAATGCTTGATTTGAAGTTTTCTTAACAGGCCTACCATGCTTAATTTCCTTTGCAATTTCACCGACCCAAAAACAAGTCATTCCACCCATCCCGGCCACCGAGCTGCCTACCCATATTCCTGGCAGTTAGATTTTCTTTCTTCCCTCAAAACAAGAATTTTCGATCATCTCAGTCTAGTATTGACTTGGTATGGTATTTCATTTTCAGTCGCGAATCCAAAGCCATAACCTCTCAAGATCTCAACCACAAGTTGCTGATTTTCTTTAGGCTTACAACTTTGAATTTTTTTTTTTTAATATCCTTTCAATATGGACCGGTACGATTACTAGTGCTCTCGACCATCGAAGCATTTCCTGTAGAAGTGATCCCAGGAAAAGAAGACGAAAGATCGCGGGGGTGGTTGGAATGGACTGCCGGCGACAAGTGATGGTCGTGGAAGCGGCCGTCGACGAGGTCGAGCTGGTGTTTCCAAAGTGGTCGTGGCTCTCGGAGAAGTCTCGAAAGACAAGGCCCTGGAGACGAACGTGGCACGGCAATGGCTCATGACCAGTCGCGGATCGGGAAAACTCAAGGAAGTCACATGCATCGCGGATGAAGTACAACGCTAGCTCGCCTCCTCGTACGTGTTTGCGTGTGCTTGCCTCCATATCGTATGAGACGAAAGGGAGGTACGTAGCAAAAAGACCTCGGATGCGGAGAGAACCAGACTGGACAAGTCCCATCTCGGGTGTTGTAGCTCTCCAGGATGGTCATGTCGCTTCTAAGGAAGAAGACAAGCCGTGGCTGAGGTGAACATGGAGGATGGCCGTTAATTAGACACTCCCAGGCCCCAGCCATTGTTGAAGAACCCCAGTGGAGGAAGTCATGAATCCAGATCATGCGGCTGCGTTAGCGGACCGTCATGGGAAACAAACTGAAGCCACTCTTTCTCGGCAACGGCGTCCCTTCACCAGAGCTGGACAGAAACCAGGAGGGGACCTTGTACCAATGTCTCAGGAGAACAGACCTCTTACTCCTACCAGTTTCCATTCCAAGGACCCAGAAAAGCCCTGTTGACTTTTGACTCCTCCCCTCCGAAAAGAGGTGGCATTGTGTCAAACGAGGCCGGCACGAGCCTGATTCGGTCATGCTAGACCTGGTCTTAATGGCGCCCCATGCCGGAATATATATATATATATATATATATATATAGCTGATCTAGCACCATTAGGGTTAACGGTAAAGAAGACTGACGGCGTCCGCTTGGCCTTTGGGGCATCATTCAACCTCCGAGGCCCGTTTCGGTCTCCGAGGCATCATTCAACCTTCGAGGCCGCTTCAGCCTCCGAGGCATCATTCAACCTCCGAGGCCCGTTTCGGCCTCCTTCAGCCCCGAGCTTCAGCCTGGCCTGGGCATCCGTCATGTCTGGCCCTTGGGACAAGTAGCTTATAGCAACGGCCACCTGGCACGCCCACGTGGTCCACTACTCGCCTGCTACGGTGCATCGTCATGTCTCATTAAGGGTATGGTCCATCACGCGTCCATAACAGTGCATGGCCAAAACCCGTTAAGGTGTGGCCCACCACTCGCCTGCGACTACGTATGCCATATCCATTACGGCGTACGACACACCACTCGCCTGCGCTGCATGTGGCCATACCTCTTAACGCGCGCACCTGATGCAGTCGCGGCCGCCCGACACTTGTAAGGCCGTACTGGCGGGTGGCAAATCAAGCAGGACACCTCTAACGCACAGTAACGATACGGCTCGTCACTGTCAGCCCCTCCTTTTTGTCCGTTATCGGACGGGGATATTTGAAATCGGTAACCTTCTGGAAGCATGGAAAGGGGAGATCTTTAAACAGGTATAAAAGCCTGCACTTGCGAAGAGGGAAGGATTTGAACCCTAAATCTCTAGCTTTCTTCTACTAGCTAACTCTTGTCTGTGAGTGACTGACTTGAGCGTCGGAGGGTCCCCACTGGAACTCCGGTCTTCGAGACTTTTCTACAGGAGTCGGCGAGGAGGACCTCCGTTTCCTGGCGTTCAAGGAAGGTGACTCGGCGTCAACAAATTGGCGCGCCAGGAAGGGGAGAAGAAAAAGCTCTGAACCTGTCAGCGACAACTTCTCTTTCCCCGAGCTCTCAAACAATGGTGACGACTCGTGCGCGAGAGGTCTCCACCAGTTGTCCTGGGGGGCAGCGTCAAGGGGCTGATCCGCTAGCGGTTGGTCCCTCAGCTCCCCTAGTCGACGTTCCTGCACCACCACCACAGCAGCTTCAAGAAGACCGGCTTGCCGCCCTCGCCGCACAAGTCCAATCTTTGGCAACGGTGGTCCAAGGCCTGCACATCAAGCGGTGGCTGCGTAGCAACCGGAGCCCCTCCCATAGTGCCAGAGTCATCCAACCCAGCCAGCACTCTTTTCGGAGGAGGTCTCTGCCTGAGAAGCTTGCCACCGCCCGCTTCACCCAAGCCTCACCGCGAAGCCTCCAAGAGGCCCCGGTCACCCTCTCGCCGCACTAGTGCATCTCCCAAGCGGCGGAATGGGAAGAGGGAGCGCCTTGTCAGCATCGCCGCCACTCTTCCCCTCCTCGGATTCTCGAGGGAGGGGTCCTTCGAACAGAATAGCCACCGAGCTGAGCATCGGCTCGATGAGTACAATCAGGGTTGGAGGAGCTCAGCGCTGGATCACCAACCATCAGAGGGACTACGACAGCCGGCCACCGCTGTCCCGCCGGATCATGGAGGAGCCTATCTTCAACCGGTTCCGCCTTCCTTAGCTGGACCCATATGACGGACCACGGACCCCTGGACCATTTAGAAAGTTACAAGTCCTCATGCAGGTCCAGGGGCAACCGATTCGCTTCTATGCATCGCCTTCCCTGCCACTTTGAAGAAAGCTGCTCGGGCTTGGTACTCCCGCCTGCCGCGCGGAGTATCGACTCCTTCCAGCTGGAGAGGGCCTTTCTGGCCCATTTTGATGCATGTCAAAAGATTCCAAGGGTGGCAGACAGCCTCTTCTCCGTCAGCAGAAGAGTGGCGAGTCCCTGCGGGACTACGTCGCTCGGTTTAAGGAGGCAGCCCTGGAGGTCTACAACCTCGAGGATTCGTGGCCACCTTGGCCTTAAAGCGAGGGCTCCGCCCTTCGCTTCGCGTACTCCCTCGACAAGAAGCCGCCGGCTCCTACGCCGAGCTCCTGAGCCGGGCCCAGAAGTACATCCTGCTGACGAGGCTGACTCCTCGGCGCGAGGCTAGCGAAGCACCACCAAGAAGCCAGCTCCAGAGTCTGCTGAAGTTCGACCCAGAAGGCCTGAGCCTCCTCGCCGACCAGACAACCGTCCCTGAGCTCCTGCACCAAGAGACGGGCCCTACACTCCTCTGCTCGCCCGATATCGCACATCCTACTCAAGATCGAGGGCGAGCCCTATCTTCAGCGCCCTCCTCCAATGAACCCAAAGATCCCCCACAACAAGAACCTCTACTGCCGCTACCACCGGGATCATGGCCACGACACCGACGACTCTCCAGCTAAAGAAGGCGATAGAGGACCTTATCCAGCGTGGCCACCTAGGGAAGTTCAGAGGAGCAACCTGGGTGCTCCTGGCCCATCAGCGCCTCCACCGTCGATGATCGAATGCTCCAACCGAGAGGATGGTGGCTATGATTTCCTGGGGGGCAGGTGGCCCGTTCAAGAGGCCAAGGGGGAGGAGAGTTAGATTCTGTAATCCCATTTTCTAAAAGGGACTTAGAGGGGGTAGTCAACAAAAATGATGATAGCGTTGTGTCTATGATGATAGCTAAGCACCTGTAAAAAGAATTCTGGTTGATAGTGGGAGCTCAGTGGATGTTTTGAATTATGATGCTTTTGTTCGCATGAACCTGTCACTCGACCTGCTTCGGCCTGTTCCCACTCCCCTGATGGGGTTCATCGGAGATTCCGTGAAGGTCGAGGGGGAGATCACTCTTCCTGTCACGGCTGGCACAGTCCCACGCCAAAGTACAGTCTTCATGAGCTTCCTAATGGTCCGGGTGCCCCTCGCCTATGATGCCATACTCGGAAGGCCCGGACTTAACCTCTTGGATATCGTAATCTCCACCAAAAGGCTCCTAGTGAGATTCCCAACCAGCGAAGGGGTCGGGGAGATGCGGGGGGAGCAGAACCTATCACCACTGTGCTGCCACATGGCCCCTAGCCCTCAGGGGTGATGCCCACACCTGCACCAGAAGCACTGGACCCCCAGACTCAAGAGGAGGGGAGAACTAGCCGAGCATCTGCTGACCTTACCCCTGGAGAGGAGGTGCAGACCATTCAAATTGGGGGGCTTGCTTCCGGAGGAAGCTCGTAGCCAGCTCCTTGCTTTCCTGCGAGCCAATGCTGATATCTTCGCCTGGTCGGCATCCGACATGCCAGGAATTCCGAGGAGGTGATTACCCACCAACTCAACATCAAGCCGGAGTGCCGACCCGTTCGGCAGAAGAAGAGGAGCTTTGCTTCAGACAGATAGAAGCCATAGATGAAGAGGTGCGTAAGCTGATGGCGACCAGACACATTCGCGAGGTGCACTACCCCGACTGGCTGGCGAATATCATGATGGTCCGCAAGGCCAGTGGGAGCTGAGGATGTGTGTAGACTTCACCGACCTCAATAAAGCATGCCCAAGGATAGCTTCCCGCTACCTCGGATCGACCAGCTGGTAGATGCCACATCCGGCCATGAGACCCTTAGCTTCATGGACACATTCTCGGGGTACAACCAGATCAGGATGAACCCAGCTGATGAAGAGGCGACCTCCTTTGTCACCGAGAAGGGGATATACTGCTACAAGGTGATGTCGTTCGGGTTGAAGAATGCGGGAGCCACCTACCAGAGGTTGATGAACAAGGTTTTCGAGGACCAGATCGGGCGCAACATGGAGGTGTATGTGGATGACATGCTGACCAAGAGCACCCACACCATGGACCATGTTGCCGACCTTGCGGAGACCTTCGCCAACCTGCGCCAGTACCGGATGAGGCTGAACCCCCGCAAGTGCGCCTTTGGAGTTGCGGCGGGCAAGTTCCTGGGCTTCATGGTGACGCAGAAAGGAATTGAAGCCAACCCAGACAAAATCTGAGCCATCTTGGATATGAGGCCCCCAGCTAACAAAAGGGAGCTGCAGCGTCTGATTGGGAGGGTGGCAGCCTTGAGCCGCTTTATGTCAAGGTCAGCAGAACGGTGTCTGCCCTTCTTTAAGGCTACGCAAGGTCAACAGCTTCGAGTGGATGAAGGAGTGTCAGGAAGCCTTCGAGGAGCTGAAGAAATTTCTATCCACTCCTCCACTACTATCCAAGCCGAGGGGCGGGAGGAACTCTTTTTGTATCTTGCAGCCTCCCCCGAGGCTGTCAGCTCCGTGCTTGTCCACATGGACATCGACGGGGTCTAGAAGCCGGTCTACTACACCAGCAAAGTACTCCACGATGCCGAGATGAGATACTCTAAGATCGAGAAGATCATCTTCGTCCTGGTGGTCTCAGCCTAGCGCTTCCAACCCTACTTCCAAGCTCATCCAATCGTGGTGCTCACGGACCAACCACTTCGGACTATCTTGTCCCATCCTGACACTTCCGGTTGGCTGGCCAAATGGGCCATCAAGTTGGGGGAGTTTGATTTGTCCATTCGGCCAAGGCCTGCAATGAAGTCCCAAGTGTTAGCCAACTTTCTGGTCGAGTGCACTTGGGCAGAGGAGCATCCGGAGGAGTTGCACTCGGAGGCACGCATGGAGTCCCCTACGGTCGAGGGAGTGGGGAAGGAAGACTGGATCCTTCACGTGGATGGAGTAGTAAACTCTCAAGGGAGTGGAGCTGGACTTATTCTTGCAAGCCCCGAGGGGAGGTAGTGGAGTATGCCCTCCGGTTTCTGTTCCCAGCCACCAACAACCAGGCAGAATATGAAGCCTTGCTGGTAGGGATGAAGCTATCCAAGGAGCTCGGTGCGGAGCGTCTGAGGCCTTCATGGACTCCCAGTTGGTCTCTGGGCAGGTCGCCGAGGAGTATGAGGCCAGAGATCCAGTCATGTCCCGTTACCTGAGTAAGGTGCAGTCCCAAGCCTCTCGATTTTCATATTTTTGCATCAGCTACATACCCCAAGTGGGGAATAACAGGGCCGATGCATTGTCCCACTTGGCCACTTCGGCCGACGGGACCTTGGGAAGGACGTACGTGGAGCATCTACAAGTCCCAAGCATTGAAGCGGCAGTGGAGGAAGCACTGCCGGTCGAACAGGAGCCCTCCTGGATGGATGCCTACATTCGATACTTGACCGATGGCACCCTCCCTGAAGTCCCGGCTGAGGTCAGACTACTCAGGTGACGGGCCCCAAGGTTCCTGATGATAGACGGGAAGCTCTACCGAATATCGTTCTCATACCCAGTACTCAAGTGCATCGGGCCTATTGAAGCTGATTACATCCTGCGAGAAATCATGAAGGCATATGCGGGAGTCATCTGGGGGGCAGAGCCCTAGCGTACAAGGCCTTGCTGCAGGGGTATTATTGGCTGACCATGAGGGAGGACACGGCCGAGCTTGTCAAGAAGTGTGATAGCTGCCAGCGCCATGCCAACATCCAGTGGCAGCCGACGTCTCAGCTGACCCTCCTGGCAGCACCTTGGCCTTTGCCCAGTGGGGTATGGACATCTTGGGGCCGTTCCCTCCAGCCTCCGGTCAGCGCAAGTTCCTGCTGGTGGCCGTCGACCACTTCACCAAATGGATCGAGGCTGGGGCACTTGCCAAGATCACTGATAGTAAGGTGAGGTCCTTCTTTTGAAAGTCTATAATATGTTGGTTCGGGCTCCCACATACCCTGGTCACTGACAACGGCCGGCAGTTCGACAACGCATCCTTCCGAGTATTCTACGCCGAGCTAGACATCCTTCAGCGATTCACCTCGGTAGGCCACCCTCAGACCAACGGTGCGGCCGAGGTGACCAACCGCATTATCCTCCAAGGACTGAGAGCCCGGCTAGATGACTACAAAAGGTGCTGGGTGGAGGAGCTTCCCGACGTGCTATGAGCCTACCACACAACACCACGAGTCCCCACCGGAGGGACCCCCTTCAGCCTCGTCTTCGGATCCGAGGTCGTCATTCCTATGGAGATCGGCGCCCGAGCCCTAGAGTGGAAGCCTACAGCGAGGAAGACAACCCGAGCCAGTTGCGGGCCAACCTCGACTTGGTGGAGGAGGTGCGGGACCGGGCACGACTCCGGATGGCAACCTACCGACAGCGGACGGCCAAGTATTACAACGCTTACATTCGCCCTAGAACCTTCTTGCTGGGAGATCTAGTCCTCCAGCGGGCCAAAGTCTCAAAACCGATGGAAGGAGGCAAACTAGCACCAAACTGGGAAGGGCCATATCGGATCACCGAGGTGCTCCGCCATAGAGTGTACAAAATAGAAGAGCTGAACGGAAAGTCGCTCCCGCGGACGTGGAACGCCGACAACCTTCGTCGGAATTAGCAGTAGCGTACCCTTTTCTTTACATAAAATTTCACGCTTGTATTCTTTTAGGGCCCTTGCCCCACACTTGAAATTAATAAACATGAGTTTAAGCATCTCAGCTCCTCAACAAAAAGCCCAATGTACTATTGGCACCGAAGACCCAATGTACCATCGGATTCAAAAAAGCCCAATGTACCATTGGCATCGAAGACCCGATGTACCATCGGATTCAAACAAGCCCAATATACCATTTGCAACGAAGACCCGATGTACCATCAGATTCAAAAAAGCCCAATGTACCATTGGCATCGAAGACCCGATGTACCATTAGATTCAAAAAAGCCCATATACCATTGGCAATGAAGACCCGATGTACCATCGGATTCAAAAAAGCCCAATGTACCATTGGCATTGAAGACCCGATGTACCATCGGATTTAAAAAAGCCCAGTGTACCACTGGTAGACCGATGTACCATCGGCTCTCAACAAAAAGCCCAATGTACAATTGGCATCGAAGACCCGATGTACCATCGGATTCAAAATGCCCGAGGCTAGCTCGGCATAGAAAGCCCAGTGTACTACTGGCAGACCATATACCATCGGCTCTCAACAAAAAGCCCAATGTACCATTGGCAATGAAGACCCAATGTACCATCGGATTCAAAAAAGCCCAATGTACCATTGTCATCGAAGATCCAATGTACCATCGGATTCAAAAAAGCCCAATGTACCATTGGCATCGAAGACCCGATGTACCATCAGATTCAAAAAAGCCCATGTACTATTGGCAGACCGATGAACCATCGGCTCTCAACAGAAAGCCCAATGTACCATTGGCAACAAAGACCCAATGTACCATTGGATTCAAAAAAGCCCATGTACCATTGGCATCGAAGACCCAATGTACCATCGGATTCAAAAAAGCCCAATGTACCATTGGCAACGAAGATCCGATGTACCATCAGATTTAAAAAAGTCCAATGTACCATTGGCAACGAAGACCCAATGTACTATCGGATTCAGAAAGCCCGAGGCTAGCTTGGCATGGAAAGCCCAATGTACCATTGGCACTGAAGACCCGATGTACCATCGGATTCAAAAAGTCCGAGGCCAGCTCGGCATGGAAAGCCCAGTGTAGCACTGGCAAATTGATGTACCATCGGCTCTCAACAAAGAGCCCAATGTACCATTGGCAGCGAAGACCCAATGTACCATCGGATTCAAAAAAGCCCAATGTACCATTGGCACTGAAGACACGATGTATCATCGGATTCAAAGAGCCTGTTGTCCCCTCGGCACTCCGAGGCTGATGTTCCATCAGTCCCCGGAGGTCCGGATCCTTGGGGCACATGCGGCCCCAGTCTCGACCTTGGCGCTCCTAGAGGTTCGGTCCTACATGGATAAGTCGCTCGTGAGTGGGGAGAAGCTACCCTCGGTGCCAACGAAGCCCCTAGGGGTCCTACATCAGCAACCCAAGGGCTCAGAAATGAGACGTTATTGAATAAAAATAGTTTCATTAATGAAGTGTCTACAAAATGCCGACCGAGTCGGACTTGATACAAACAAATGTAAAGTAAAAGAACAAGATCAAGGTCCGACCGCGGGCTCGCCATCCGAGGCCTCATCAGACTCTTGGTCCAGCTCGATGTCCATGATCTAGGGGAGGTTCAAAACTTGGGCTACTTTCTCCTTGGCATCATCAAACCCCTGGATGTAGAAATCCGCATTAGCTTCAACTAGCTCGTGGGTGAAGTGCTCCAATGCCTTGAACTCCTCCACGGCCGCGACAGCCCTGGCCTCAGCGGCTGCCTCCGCCTCAGTGGCTCGGGCCTCCCTCTCCGCAGCTAGAGAGGCTGCCGCCACCCTCTCGGCCTCCTTGGCGTTCACCTCTTCCTCAGCCCACTTCGCCCGATCCTCGGTTGCCTGAATGGCTAGTTCAAGTCGGATATATGAAGGTTTCGGGCCTCAATCGCACCCTCGGCCTCTATGAGCTGGTTGAACGCCGCCCGCAGTCGGTTGGCCTCGGCCTCGGTTATACTCTCAGCCTCCTTTATTTTGTCGGCGCACTTGGCCCTTACCAATTCCAAGGCCTTCTCCGCAGCCTCGGCTCGGGCCTAGGCATCCTCGGCATCCTGTTGGACTTGGCGGGTGACAGCTTCCCCCTCGCCGATGGCCTCCTGAGTGAGCACAAAGGAGTTGGTCACCTGCACTCAAGGTGTCAGCTATGCAAATTGTTTAAGAGCTCTAAATCAAGGGTAAGGGAAAAGCTACTTACTCGGACGAGGGCTGAGAAGACCTCCCGGAAGAACATATTCGCTCCTAGATTCCAGAGCTCCTCATGAATGTCGAGCTGAACGACGTGGGACATGAGTTGTTCAGCCCGACGCCCATCGTTTGTTAAAGAGAAACCACGAGGGGTCAGCTCAGCCCTGCTCCCCTCGGCATTTCTGACGTGCTTGGCTCGGCACACAGAGGGCTGCTCGTCGGTATCTATTCGGGGGGTGGACTTGTTGTCCCCAATGGCCCCTCCCCCCAACTCTTGTCTGCTTTGGCCGAGGGTGGTTCGTTGGAAGCTGGGGGGCTCCTCCACCGTCGCCGGCTCCTCCATCGTCGTCCCCTCGTCCCCCGCCCTTTTTTGCAGGGTGTCGGCCATCAGATCCACCTCCAAAACTGGTGGAGACTCGTGCTGCTCGGCCTGCTGGGACACCCGCACAATAAGGCGCTTGGGGGCCGATGCCTACTGCCCCTCTCTCGGGCCATCCCGAGCCCTCATCCTCTTGACTGCGGCCTTCCTGACCATGGCGGTCGAAGGCTTCATCGCTGTGCAACGTCGGCCGGAGTTAGTAAAAAAAAGAGAGAAGAAGAGAGAGAAGAAGAAGAAGAAGAGGGCAATTTGGCTAAGTGATGGGGCATCTATTACTCATCGCTCTGTGTGGTGAGGCCTGCCAGCCGGAGGTTGTGCTCCGACAGAAGCAAGTTGTATCTGGGGATGTCGGCAGTCAATAGTTTCCCCAGCGCTTCTTTATCTTATCGGAGAACCGTGGAGTTCATGTTGGGTCGAAGGTCAGGATCCCCCACTGAGGCTTGACTTGATCAAGGTCAACAAAAAAGAAACGGGATTTCCATCCCTTGACCGAGGAAGGGAGAAGTAACTTAAGGATGCGACCGGGTCGGGGCTGGAATAGCCACCAACCCCTCTACTGCCTAAAGATGTAAAAACAGCGAAAGAGGGAGAGTCGGGGGTGATTTGGAGGTGGTGACAAAGGATAAGAAAGGCACAAACAGTCCGAAGTGAGTTTGGGACCAGCTGAGAAGGAGTTAAGGAGTAATAGTCTAAAAGGTTGATAAAAAAGGGGTGAAAGGGTAGACGGAGACCTAACTTAAGGGATATCTCATAAATGGCCACTCTACCAGGCCGGAAGGAGACCACCCTGTCATCGGGGGTCGAAAGGAAGAGCCCGACATCTCGGGGTACCTGGTAGCGGGCCCTAATATTTGCTAAGTCTTGGCCCATCATTGTGGTGGTGGTCCCCATTGGGGATTCCGCCCCCGCCTCGTGGAGGTGCCGGCCACCGCCTGGCACCTCCTCGCTGGGGCCCGGCCGGTCACCGCCGAGCGTCCTCTTGCAGCAGCCCTGTCAGCAACCGGTCGTTGGGACAAGGGAAGACGGTCCTCCGGATTGGAGGACCATGAAGAAGAGGGAGATGGAGAGGCACGAAGCCTCGAGAGAGAAATACGGTTGTCGGAGGGAGAAGAAGAAGTCCAAGATGACGAGGAGGCCATGACAAAATTTGGGAAAGAAGAAGGATCGGGAAAGACAGAAGGCTAACCTGGAGAAAGAAATGGCGGGGGGTGATTCTCAGGTTGCAGAGGGAGCAGAGGACTAGAGGAAGAAGATAACTAAAGCAAAGTGACGGGTATTCAGCCTTCGCTTGGGTTTTGTCAAGTTTCAAATCGTCCTACCTCGATTTGCCAATCATGCGGACTCCCGCTATAGGCTGGGCCGCCTCAGCAGGCGTCCGGCGCGTGAAACAAACCACCTCCGGCCAATGATGAGACACCGCTGACGTCAGTGCCATGATGGCAATGATGGTGGCTTTTTTCGTGAATTTCAAAAGGACAACCCTGCCTCAAGGGCGATCGCGGTAGATCGGACGGACAGTAGCGATTGCCCCTTCACATCCCCCAAGTTGCCCGCGCTAAGTTATCACAGCATCCAAAGACACGTGTCTGGGAGCAGTTGGCAGCGGACGGGGATCAGCCACTAGGGAGGTGACACCCTTTCTCTTGCCAAGGTGGACCCGCTCCATCTCAGGGGCGAGGGGGCATCTGATGTGGCTGATCCAACACCGTCAGGGTTAACGGTAAAGGAGACTGATAGCGTCCCGCTTTGGCCCCCGGGGCATCATTCAACCTCCGAGGCCCGCTTCGGCCTCCGAGGCATCATTCGACCTCCGAGGCTAGCTTCGGCCTCCGGGGCATCATTCGACCTCCGAGGCCCGCTTCGGCCTCCGGGGCATCATTCAACCTCCGAGGCCCGCTTCAGCCTCCTTCAGCCCCGAGCTTCAACCTCGGCCTTGGGCATCCGTCATAGTCTGGCCCTTGGGACCAATAGCTTATAGCAACGGGCCACCTGGCACACCCACGTGGCCCACTACTCACCTGCTATAGTGCATCGCCATGCTCATTAAGTCATATGGTCCAACACGCGTCTATAACAGTACGTGGCCATACCCCGTTATGACGTATGGCCCACCACTCGCCTGCGACTATGTTTGGCCATATCCCGTTACGGCATACGACACCACTCGCCGCGGCTGCATGTGGCCATACCTCTTAATAGTGCGCACCTGATGCAGTCGCGGCCGCTCGACACTTGTAAGGCCCATACTGGCGGATGGCAAATCAAGTAGGACACCTCTGACGCACAGTAACGATACGGCCCGTCACTGTCAGCCCCTCCTTTTTGTTCGTTATCGGACGGGGATATCTTGAAATCGGTAACCTTCTGGAAGCATGGATAGGGGGAGATCTTTAAACAAGTATAAAAGCTCGCACTTGCGAAGAGGGAAGGATTCTGAATCCTAACTCTCTAGCTTTCTTCTGTAGCTAACTCTTGTCTGTTCCCAAGTGACTGACTTTTCCGGGCTCACCAGCACAAAACCCAAACCACAAGCTAACCTTAGCTTGTCCCAAGGTATACTACCTCCACTAATTCAATCTTCTGATTGAATTAGCAAACAACAATTTGAAAATAAATTTACAATACAAGACAACTCCTCAAATGAGCAATATTTAATTTAAATAAATAAGGATAGAAAAGGCCTGTTTGAAGTGATTTGAATGCAAGATTTTATTCTTTTCTTCTTTTCCTCTTCTCTCTTGAATGGTTGAATCAAGCTCCAGCTTTGATTCTTCACAGAAGGTTGTTGTAGAGAAGTTGAGGAAAGAGGGGCTTTGAGCTTCTTCTTTCTTTCTTTGTGAATCCTTTGAAAATGATCTTGAAAGCTTTGGATTTCTTTTGAATCTCTCTCTTAAAATGGACGTGGATTCGAGATTTCTCTTTGAAAATATATCTCTCTTTTTTCTCTTGATTTTTCTGATTTTTCTATATATTTTTCAAACGGACGGTTCTCCCTTTTTATAGATCTCTTAATCAAGATTATGTGAGAAAAATAGTCGTTACAGAGTAGTTGGATTGCTTCTACACACAAAGAAAAATATCCGTTAGAGATTAGGTAAAAAAATATTACCGTTGGAGTCCATTCTGACATTTGAAAATCCGTTCCTGACAGGTTGGAGTTGGCTCCAACTTTGCAGGTGTTGGCTCCAACTTGGGTTTCTAAAAATAGTAAATAAAAAATTAGTTGGGGAGTCGGCTCCAAAAAAGTGATGTGTCGGCTCGCCGCATATAGGTGTCGGCTCCCAAAACGAGGGTGTCGACTCTGCCGATGTCCAAAAATACGCTCTATGTTCTCATGTTAGAGTCAGCTCCAGAAATCCCAGGTATTGACTCTCGAACTTCAGGTGTCGGCTCCAAAAACTGATGCTGAAAGCACTTCTCTGTATCTCAGGTTAGAGTTGGCTCCAGAGTTTCAGGTGTCGACTCCAAACCATGCCAAAATTGTAGAAATGTTCTGATACGCCCTGGTGTCGGCTCTAGACACAGTAGGTGTCGACTCTAAGGTCTGAACTTAAATATTTTCCATTTAAAGCTTAATTCTAAACTGATTTTGTGTGTCATTTGAATAATTAAACATTCTTAATGCCTGAAACACTTCTCAAATTTGTTAGAAACATAATGAATATACTCATGTCTTTTGTTAATCATCAAAATCAATAATTGGGTCAACAATCTCCCCCTTTTTTATGATAACAAAAACATTGAGTATATGCATGACTAAACAATGAAAGTTTCAAAGCAAATTTTATATTCTCATAGTTAAGCTCCCCCTGAATGAGGTAGCTCCCCCTATGATACTCAAATTAACATCTTCTCTCCCTTTATCATTAAAACTCATGTGATTAAGTTTATTCAATGCTTGATATCAATTAATTAAATTCATTCAATTTCAATTCATTCATTACATATGCATATGCATATACAAATATCTTCTCTCCCCCTTTTTTGTTATCAATAAAAATGTTAAGAAAATTTATTTAGCTTAAAGTTGAAACATAAGAAACATAACTTCGAATAGAACAATATTAATTCAAAATCAAAGTTCAACTATGATATTCATTGAGTACTCAAAATTTCATTACACATTTCAAAGTTAAACACTTCATTACATCATACTTCATTACATCAAACTTAAAAAAACTTCATTATATCAAACTTCATTACATCAAAGATTCAAACTATACTTTAATACAAGAGGTAAATCAAAAAACAAAATCTAAAAGCATCAAATTCTAAGACGTTTCTTGAGTTCTTCTAAGATTTTTCCCATTCCATCACTTTGAACCCTGATAAATTCATTCAATCTTCTGTCAAAGAATGCAGATGCCACTGTGATTTTCTCCTGTAATTCTGCATTGCATTTAGAATATATCTCATAATCTCCTCCAATTTCTTTGAGCTTCTCAAATATATGCATGAGATCAGTCTTCAAAGCTTCTGAAGAAGATCCAAGGGTGGATTCAATCTTGCTCACTCTATCATCTAAGGAATATAACATTTTCCTCAAGCTCATAAGGCTATTGTCTAGCTCAGTTTTCATTTCTTCTTTATGATTCAAAAGTAAATATTTCAATTGCTCCATCTAGGTGTTAGAAAAACTAGTAGAAACTTGAACAAATGAACTGGTAGCTGGTGCAGGAGTTGCTGAAGGTGCTGGGCTACTAGGTCCTGGTGAATATGTCTCACTGAAGGTCCAGGTGCTGTAGCTCCAACATCAGTTGCTCTTTCATCCAAGTGACTTTTCCTTTCCCAAATTCCATCCTTCTTCACGAACCCCATTCGATGCACATTGCTAAACTATATAATCTGTGTGCCTTAAATTCTTTTTGGGTTCATTGTCTGAAATAGCTACACCCTGGCTTTGGAATGCTAAAGTCAAGATCATGCCATATGGAAGTGTAGACCTCTCTTACTTTCCTGCCTCAGCCATGTACCAAATTATCATACCCGGAAGGTTTATAGGCTGGCCGTCACAATAGAGTCCATAACAAGAATATCTCTTTCCGATACATACTCAAAACGATCAGTCTTGGGAAAGAGTATCCTACCACAAATATTGTGTAACAGTCTAAGCTCAAGGGGCAATTGGTTAGCCCTAACTTCTTCAAAATCAACAACATCCCTCCAAGCATTCTAGATAAAGCTGCTCCTCTGTCACTATGAGCATTGCATGGGTCCAGCAATAGGAATATCTAACAGTCTACCCAAAATCTCGGAGGTGAGATGAATCCTTGTTCCTCTCACAAAGCTAATCAAACCTCCATCTCTCTAGATAAATTCAAGTAAAAATCTTTGACAAGAGCAGGATAGGTCGGAACATCTAAAGAGCATACTTTATCCCATCCCATATATTTAATTTGCTTGCCTATGGAGAAGCCTCATCCTCAAAAAATCCAAAATTTACTTCCTACCCATTGTAATCACTTTTCCCGCTAATAAATCTACCTGTGGTGAAGATGGACCTGGAATGGCACTGGGCGTGGAGGATGAAGATGAGGAATCAGAGCTGGACGATGGTTGAGGAGCCGGACGCCTCTCACTCCTTCCTCGTCGCCACGGAAGCTCCAAAGATTGATCCCCTACGCTTTGGTGCCATTGAATCCTAGGGAATAGTGGAATTGAGGGATTCTAAGTTTTGGAAGGCTTGGAGAGAATTTTTAAAGATTTGAAATGATTAGGGATGAAAAGGTGTCGACTCTGCCCTAAAATAGTCAAAATGGGTCCACAAGGTGTCGACTCCTGCAAAGTCAGGTGTCGACTCCAAGTCGCTAACACTGTTAGCGCCCGAACTGGAGTCGGCTCCGCTAAGGCGGTGTCGGCTCCAAGGTCTCAGACCGAGAGCGACACAGACGAGGTGTCAACTCCACTGATTGGGGTGTCGACTCCACTGACAGTTTCAGAAAAAAAAATTGAGTTTCAAAGGATCCGAAACTTGTCAAAAGAAAATCAATAAATTTTGGATAAAATCTTTGGAATGTAGTGAATCAAATGGTTCAAATATCTAGATGAATTGTCCTTAGAATCATGAAAGAATTTCAAGAAATTGATTGAATTCTAGATAGTCATTCTTAAGGGTTTCAAAATCATTCCAAAGGGTCACAAATCCCTAACTCTCCTCTAAGATAACAAAATCTCTCTTCACTCAAAGGTTTTGTAAATATATCAGCTAATTGTTCCTCAGTACAAACATAATCAAGACAAATTTCATTATTAGCTACATGTTCTCTAATAAAATGATATCTAATTTCAATATGCTTAGTTCTTGAATGTTGGATTGGATTTTTAGTTAAGTTTATTGCACTATGTTATCACATCTAATAGGAGTTTTATCAAGTGTTATGCCATAATCTTCAAGTTGTCGCTTAATCCAAAGGATTTGAGCACAGCAACTTTCAGCTGCAACATATTCAGCTTCAGCAGTAGATAATGCAACGAATTTTGCTTTTTGCTAAACCAAGAGATTAAGTTACTTCCTAAAATTAACATGCACACTTGTACTCTTTCTATCTAATTTACATCCAGCATAATCAGATCAGAATAAGCAATTAAATTAGTGT
>UESW01001462.1:77037-307789 GCA_900491605.1 Calamus simplicifolius
CAGGTGTCGAAGGTCTCAGACAGAAACACAGTCGACTCCATAACTCCAAGACAGTTTCAGAAAAAATAAGAGTTTCAAAGGATCCGAAACTTGTCAAAAAAAATCAAAAATTTTGGATAAATCTTTGGAATGTGATGAATCAAATGTTCAAATATCTAGATAAATTTCCTTAAATCATGAAAATTTAAGAAATTGATTGAATTCTAGATAATCATCTTAGGGATTTCAAAATCATTCCAATGGATCACAAATCCCTAATTCTCCTCTAAGATAACAAAATCTCTCTTCACTTAAGGGTTTTGTAAATATGTCAGCTAATTGTTCATCAGTACAAACATAATCAAGACAAATGTCATTATTAGCTACATGTTCTCTAATAAAATGATATCTAATTTCAATGTGTTTAGTTCTTGAATGTTGTATAGGATTTTTAGTTAAGTTTATTGCACTAGTGTTATCACATCTAATAGGAGTTTTATCAAGTGTTATGCCATAATCTTCAAGTTGTCGCTTAATCCAAAGGATTTGAGCACAGCAACTTCCAGCTGCAACATATTCAGCTTCAGCAGTAGATAATGCAACCGAATTTTGCTTTTTGCTAAACCAAGAGATTAAGTTACTTCCTAAAAATTGACATGCACCACTTGTACTTTTCTATCTAATTTACATCCAGCATAATCAGAATCAGAATAAGCAATCAAATTTAATGTTGAGTCTCTAGAATACCATAATCCTACATTTTTAGTTCCACTTAGATATCTAAGTATTCTTTTTACAGCAATTAAGTGAGATTCTTTAGGTTCAGATTGAAATCTAGCACATAGACAACAACAAACATGATATCAGGTCTACTTGCAGTTAAGTAAAGTAGAGATCTGATCATACCTCTATAATGCTTTTGATCAACTTTCTTACCATCTTCATCTTTATCCAATTTGCATGAAGGACTCATAGGTGTTCCAAGGGGTTTGATTGATTCCATTCCAAACTTCTTGAGAATTTCCTTTGTGTACTTTGTTTGGTTGATGAAAATCCCTCTTTCTTTGTTTGATTTGAAGTCCTAGGAAGAAATTGAGTTCTCCCATCATGCTCATCTCGAATTCACCCTGCATTAACTTAGCAAATTCTTGACACAAAAGATTGTTAGTAGCACCGAATACAATATCATCTACATATATTTGTACTACTAATAAATCTTTATCTTTTCTTTTCAAAAATAAGGTTTTATCAACATTTCCTCTAGAAAAATTATTTTCAATTAGAAATTTGCTTAACCTATCATACCAAGCTCTAGGTGCTTGTTTTAAACCATAAAGTGCTTTGTGTAATTTAAAAACATGATTTGAAAATTCATGATCTTCAAAACCTAGGTGGTTGTTCTATAAAAACTTTCTCATTTATAAAACCATTTAAAAATGCACTTTTAACATCCATTTGAAATAAATTAATATTCATATGACATGCAAATGCAAGTAATAGTCTAATTGCTTCTAATCTAGCTACAGGTGCAAAAGTTTCATCAAAATCAATTCCTTCTTCTTGATTATATCCTTTTGCAACTAATCTAGCTTTATTTCTAATTACTATGCCATTTTCATCTAATTTATTTCTAAATACCCATTTAGATCCTATAACTGAGTGACCTTTAGGTCTATCAACTAAGGACCATACATTATTCCTAGTAAATTGATTTAATTCCTCTTGCATAGCTAACATCCAATTACTATCTTTTTCAGCTTCTTCAATAGTTTTAGGTTCAATTTGAGATACAAATGCAAGATGATTATTGATATTTCTCATTGATGATCTAGTTCTTACTCCTTGAGATGGATCACCTATAATCAATTCCTTTGGATGACCATAGGCATATCTCCAATCTCTAGGAAGATCTACCTCATTATGATTAGTATCAATAACATCAACCTAGGAGAATCATCATCTTTAGCTTCTTGTTCATGGTCTGAAGATACATCTATATTTAATTTTTCAATATCTCTTTCTAGCAAATTGTATCTTCCTCATCATCAATCTTTTCTGAACTTGATGCTAAAGACTCATCAAAAACTACATGAATAGATTCTTCTACAATTAAATTTTCTTGTTAAATACTCTATAGGCTTTACTAGATGTTGAATATCCTAAAAATATGCCTTCATCAGATTTTGCATCAAATTTCCAAGATTATCTTTACCATTATTATGAATGAAACATTTACAACCAAATGCATGAAAATAACTAATGTTTGGTTTCCTATTATGCCATAATTCATAGGGAGTTTTCTTAAGGATTGGCCTAATTAAAGCTCTATTTAAGATGTAACATGCCGTGTTTATAGCTTCTGCCCAGAAGTACTTTGGGAGTTGGCTTTCACATAGCATGGTACGGGCCATGTCTTCTAATGTCCTATTCTTTCTTTCTACACTCCATTTTGTTGGGGTGTCCTAGGTGCAGAAAAATTATGATGAATGCCATTTTCAATGCAAAAATTTTTAAATAGATGATTTTCAAATTCTGTGCCATGATCACTTCTAAGAGACACTATGGTGTTGTTTTTCTCATTTGTGACTTTCTTGAAGAATTTCAGAAATATCGAGAAAGTCTCATCCTTGTGAGCCAAAAATAATACCCAAGTGAATCTAGAATAATCATCTACTATCACAAGACCATATTTCTTTCCTTCTAAACTAGTGGTTCTAGTAGGTCCAAAAAGGTCCATGTGAAGTAGTTCAAGTGGCCTAGAAGTGAAAACAACATTTTTAGATTTGAAAGAATTTCTAGTTTGTTTTCAAATTGACATGCATCACATATTCTATTATTTTCAAAATCTAATTTTGGAAGTCCTTTAACTAAATCCATTCTAATTAATTTTGAAATTAGTGTGTGCTTGCATGACCTAATCTACGATGCCATAGCCATCCAATCTCATTTACATTAGCATTATCAGCAACTAAGCAATGATTACTAGTAGGCAAATTGTCTAAATTAATTAAGTATACATTGTCATTTCTATTAACAAATGCTATTGTTAATGGGATTAGAAATAGTGCAGATAGAAGCTTCAAATGAAACTTTGAAACCTTTATCACACAATTGGCTAATGCTAATTAAATTATGCTTTAAACCATCAACATATAAAACATTCTCAATAAAGGTGGATGAAGTTATTTGAATTTTACCAAGGCCCATATTTGACCTTTGCCATTATCTCCAAAAGTAACAACTCCTCTTTTATCTTCAAGGGTGATGAATTGATCCTTGTCACCCGTCATGTGCCTTGAGCAGCCACTATCAAGATACCACTTTTGTTTTGATCCTTTGGCCGCAAGACACTCCTGCAAGATGATCAAACTTTCTGTTTAGGTACCCAAGCTTTCTTGGGTCCTTCATGGTTAGTCGCAATAAAATTGTTCCTTTTGAACCCATATTTTCTTTCCTTTAATATTTAAATTTTATTAATTTTCCTAAAATTGCATTCATAGGTTTATGTCATTTCTTGTTGCAATGATAACATGAAACATCATTTTTAATTTGTTCCTTTATAAAGAAATTTTTAATAACTTTTGTTTCATGTTAGGCCTATAATCTAATCCAGCTTTATCAAATACAACTCTTTGATTACTTAATAGCAAATTCAATTTTTCAGAACTATATGTAAATTTATCGACTATGTTTTTATACTTATCAACTTCTTTCTTTAAATTAACATTTTCATTGAAATTAATTCTTTTTCTTTTATCAAAATTTCATTTTTAGATTTAGTTTTTCAACTTCATGAGTTAGTTTATCCTTTTCTTTGACAAGATTTAATTTTTATTTTTCAAAGATTTGTTTTGATTCTCAAACTTTTGAAATCATTGACTAGTTCATTAAATGCATCATATAATTCATCAAATGTAAAATCATGAGTTTCAGAACTTACCTCATTGTCGTTTGCCATAAAGCAAATGTTTGCAACTTTTTTTTGTTCCTTCCTCGGAAAGGATTCTTCGCTATCACTCCATGTTGCAATATAGCCTCTTCTTCTTCTTGTAACCCTTCTTTAATTGAGGACACTCATATCTGAAATGCCCCGGCTTCTTACACTCATAACATGTCAAGGGTTCTTTTTCTTTTTCTTTGTCCTTCTCTTTCTCCCTTTCTCCTTCCATTTTTGTTCCAGACCTTTTCTTATGGAAGGGTCTCCTTCTTTGCATAAATTTTTTAAATTTTCTAGCAAGGAGAGCTATTTCTTCATCATCATCATCATCATTCTCACTGCTGCTTTTCTAATTTTTGCAGCCTTAAGAGCTATGGTTCTCTTCTTTTTGACCTCTTCCTCTTGATGTTGTTTCATTGTTAGTTCATGGGTCATCAATGATCCAAGTAGCTCCTCCAAAGGTAGAGCATTTAAGTCTTTAGCTTCTTGGATTGCAGTCACCTTGGCTTTCCATGATCTTGGAAGAGACCTAAGAATTTTGCGCATCAATTCTGAATTAGTATAAGTTTTTCCTAGACTTT
The DNA here is from genome assembly GCA_900491605.1 of Calamus simplicifolius. Taxonomy (NCBI): domain Eukaryota; kingdom Viridiplantae; phylum Streptophyta; class Magnoliopsida; order Arecales; family Arecaceae; genus Calamus; species Calamus simplicifolius. The sequence continues at coordinate 81,535 of UESW01001462.1, forward strand.
TTAGACCATTCACAATATCAGTGAATCTAGTGTACATGCATGTGATTGTTTCAGTTTGTTCCATGCTAAACAATTCATATTTATGCACTAAAATATTAATTTTAGATTCTTTAACTTGATTAGTACCCTCATGGATAACTTCTAATCTATCCCAAATTTCTTTTATAGAAATATAAGTAGAAATGCTATTAAACTCATTAGCATCTAAAAAACATTACAAAACATTCATGGCTTTAGCATTGAGCTGAGCCAACTCTCTATCATGTTCATCCCATTCCGTTTCGGCTTAGGAATCATCATGTTATCTACTGTTATTGTGGGTGTGTGAGGACCATTTACTATGATGCCCCATAGTTCATAGTCAAGTGCTTGAATAAAAATTTTCATTCTAGCTTTCCAATATCCATAATTTGTGCCATTAAATAAAGGAGTAGATTAGTGGATTGACCTTTTGAAAAAGATGATCCAGCTTGAGCTGCCATTTGGATCTTTGACTCTTGATCGTTAGATTAAATTTAAATGAGCACTAGCTCTGATACCAATTGTTGGCCCAGATGGCAACCCAAGGGGGGGGGGGTGAATTGGGTTCTTTAAAAATTTTAACTCTTTAAAAATATTTAGATTGATATGAAGGTGCTTAAGTGAACTAAATTAATTAAAGCTAAGCACAAATAAGACTGATAGAGAGAGAGATAAATGCACGATAAACACAAAGATTTTATAGTGGTTCGGTGTATCCAACACCTACGTCCACTCCCAAGTAACACTTAGGTCCACACTATAATCCCACTGATTACAGTCGAGTTATTTTACAAGCTCACAACTCCAACTTATTATTTTACCCGGGATCACAACGAACCAGCCGATTTTTTGGGCTCACCAGCACAAAACCAAACCACAAGCTAACCTTAGCTTGTCCCGAGGTATACTACCTCCACTAATTCAATTCCCTGATTGAATTAGCAAATAACAATTTTAAAAATAAAGTTTACAATACAAAAAGCTCCTCAATTGAGCAAATATTTAATTTAAATAGACAAGGGTAGAAAGGCCTGTTTGAAGCGATTTGAATGCAAGCTTTTCTTCTTTTCTTCTTTTTCTCTTCTCTTTTGAATGGTTGAATCAAGCTCCAGCTCTGATTCTTCATAGAAGGCTGTTGTAGAGAAGTTGAGGAAAAAGGGGCTTTGAGCTTCTTCTTTCTTTCTTTGTGAATCCTTCGAAAATGATCTTTGAAAGATTTGGATTTCTTTTGAATCTCTCTTCAGAAGATGGACGTGGATTCGGAGATTTCTCTTTGAAAATATCTCTCTCTTTTTCTCTTTTTTTTTGATTTTTCTCAGTCTTATTTTTCAAACGGACGGTTCTCCCTTTTATAGATCTCTTTATCCATGATTAGGTGAGAAAAATAGCCGTTACAGAGTACTTGGTTTGCTTCTACACATAAAGAAAAATAGCCGTTAGAGATTAGGTGAAAAAATATTATCGTTGGAGTCCATTCTAAGATTTGAAAATATGTTCCTGACAGGTTGGAGTTGGCTCCAATTTTACAGGTGTCGCTCCAACTCGGGTTTCTAAAAATAGTAAATAAAAAGTTAGTTGGGGAGTCAGCTCCGAAAAAATGATGTGTCGGCTCGCCGCATCGGGTGTTGGCTCCCAAAACTGAGGGTGTCGGCTCTGATGATGTCTCAAAAATACGCTCTCTGTTCTTAGGTTAGAGTCGGCTCTAGAGATTCCAAGTGTCGGCTCCTGAACTCCAGGTGTCGGCTCCCGAACTCAAGGTGTCGGCTCCAAAAACTGACACAGAAAGCACTTCTCTGTATCTTAGGTTAGAGTCGGCTCCAGAATTTTAGGTATCGACTCCAAACCGTGCTGAAAACTTAGAAATGTTCTGATACTCTCTGGTGTCGGCTACGGACACTGTAGGTGTCGACTCCAAGATCTGAACTTAATAATTTCTATTTGAAACTTAATTCTAAACTGATTTTGTGTGTCATTTGAATAATTAAACATTCTTAATGCCTGAAACACTTCTCAAATTTGTCAGAAACATAATGAATATACTCATGTCTTTTGTTAATCATCAAAATTAATAATTGGGTCAACAATAGCCTATATGCAAACCTTAAGAAGTGTGATTTCATGACGCATAGGGTTATCTTTCTAGGTTTTATGGTAACCCCAGAAGGTATTTCAGGGATCCTGAAAAGGTTAGTCGGTCGTAGAGTGGCCGGTACCCATGAACGTCCATGATGTCCGCAGCTTCCATGGCCTAGCAACCTTTTATAGGAGATTCATTAGGGGATTTAGCACCATCGTCGCACTCATCACTAATTGTATTGGGAAGGGTAATTTTGAGTGAACTAAGTCAGCTAATAAGGCCTTCCTAAAGCTTAAGGATAGGATGACTCATGCACCCATACTTAGACTTTCAGACTTTTCTAAGGTGTTTGAGGTTGCGTACGACGCGTCGGGAGTAGGCATAGGTGGAGTGTTAAGCCAAGAATCACTCCATCTTTCTTTAGTGAAAAACTAAATGAAGCTAAACTTAGATATTCCACCTATGATAAGGAATTCTATACGGTAGTACAAGCCCTTAAGTATTGCAGACATTACTTACTACCAGGAGTTTGTCTTATTTTCTGACATGAGGCACTCCGATTTCTGAACTCTCAAAAGAAGCTAAATTATAGGCACGGCAAATGGGTTGAATACATTTAGGCATACACTTTTGTCCTGAAACACTGTGCTGGTATAGAAAATAAGGTAGCAGATGCCCTAAGCCATAAGTGTTTGTTGTTGAGTATTGTTAGCACCGAAGTTATAGGATTCGACCTAATAAAGATGAGTATGAGACCTGTCATGACTTTGGTAAAATTTATAAGATCCTTCAGCTAGGGCCATCCAGTACCAGTGGAGATTATACCATCCAGGATGGTTACCTTTTTAGGGGCAATAGACTTTGTATTCCTAGGACATCACTTAGAGAATTCCTAGTCTGGGAAACGCATGCTAGGGGATTAGCTGGTCATTTTGGAAGAGATAAGACTATTCTAACGATAGAGGACCAATTTTATTGGTCAGGATTAAAAAGACTCGTTGCCCTGATAATAGCCCGATGTCGAACTTGTGCCATTATAAAACAGCAGAAGTAGAACACCGGTCTATATACTCCTTTGCCAGTGCCTGATCATCTTGGCAAGACCTTAGTATGGACTTCATTCTAGGATTACCTAAAACCCAGAAGAAGCACGACTCCATCTTTGTAGTGGTCGATAGGTTCTCTAATATGGTTCATTTCATCCCTTGTTCGCAAACCTTTGACGCATCTAGAGTAGCCCGACTTTTCTTAGACAGTGTGGTCAAGCTCCATGGCCTACCTAAGACCATTGTTTCTAATAGGGATGTTAGGTTCACCAGCTACTTTTGAAAACACTATGGCATCTGTTAGGGACCAAACTTAATTTTTTCACAGCCTTTCATTCCCAAACGGATGGGCAAACTGAAGTGGTGAATCGTAGCCTAGGAAACCTTCTTAGGTGCCTTGTAGGCGAACACCTAGGGACGTGGGATTTATTACTGTCTCGTGCAGAGTTCGCCTACAATAGCTTAGTGAACAGGTCCACGGGCAAGAGTCCATTTGAGATAATCCATGGGTACAAGCCTAATCGTCCACTTGATTTAATTCCTTTACCCCTTCACACATGAGTCTCAGAGTCCACACAAGCATTTGCACAGCATATCAAAGGCTTACATAAGGACATTAGCCAAAAAATAAATCTAAGTAATGAAACTTATAAAGACTGGCCAACTCCCGAAGAAGAGCCAAAGAGTTCGGTGTAGGGGATTATGTCATGGTTAGGCTTAGGTCTGAACGTTCCCACCAGGTACCGTTAAGAAACTTCACGCTCGCGGAGCTGGTCCCTTTAAAATAATAGAGAAGGTAGGACCAATGCCTATGTGCTAGATCTACCCTTGGATTGGGGCATTAGCTCTACCTTCAATATTGCAGACCTAGTAGAATATAAGGAACCGACAGCGATTCCTAGTGAGTACTTTGGACCTAACCCTCCTTTCATGAGCGAACCTATCCAAGAGTGTCCACCACCAATTTTACCTGAGCGAGGAGAGCGGATCGAGCGTATCCTAGACGATCAAGCCATTATGACCCGGAACCATGGTTATTAATGCTACCTAGTCCGATGGCAGGGTCGCCCCGAATCTGACGATTCATGGATTACTTGAGAGGACTTGCAACACCTCGACCCAGACCTACTAGAGAGATACCAGAGCCAAAATGACCCATACTCGACGGGGTCAAGTTCTTCCCACCCTGGAGAATTGGTGCGGGCACCAGGATCAAGCAGAGGATTCTTAACCCTCTGTGGATATCTGATTAGTTATGATTCAAGTCTTGAGTTGGAAATAAAGTTTAGTTTATTTTGAGTCCCATCCAGTTCATTTTATTTTAAATTGAGTTATATTCAGTTCAGTTTATTTTAATGTGAGTCATGTAGTAAGTTTATTAGCTTACAAGAGGAGACATCAGTATTGGAGCAGAAGACAAGGCCATCACAGTCAGACAGAGCAGCTGCTAAATTTAAGTTGGTGCCACACCTACTTTAAGCAGCCCACATGCCACCTAGAAGAGCAAGCAACCTTTCCGATCTGGATGATCATTTTCCTCATCTGGATGCCACAAATTTTATGCCAAATTAAGCTGCCGCTAATTGCATCTCAATCATATCTAGAAGATCACTTGCCTCATCTGGACGCCACAGATTTCATACCGAATCCAACTGCCGCTGATTGCATCTAGAAGATCACCTTCCACATCTGGACGCTGTAGATTTCATGCCAAATTTGATTAGGGTGCCTTTTTTTTTCTTTTCTCTCTTTCCATATCTGTATTTTCTTGGGCCCCAAGTCTCTTGCTCTATAAAAGAGACACTCTTGTATGAATGATGTATCTTTTATTATTAATCAATCAATCCAAGTTTTGAGTTATTATGATTTTTGTTAGTTAGTTCTCTGGTGCTCTTGTTTCCCTCCTCCTGCGTGTGCCAATATCCCAAGTCTCCAGGAGAAACCCTAGCTGCCACCTTTGTCTTCCAATAGTGGACGCCCAAGAGCCCTTGGCCAGCCTCCCCTTTTCTCCACTCCTTCCTTGTCTCTTTGCTTCTATTTTAAATTTTCTCTATTATTCTTTAACCCTTGTATGGTGATCTTGCAGATCCCTCAGTAGCCACGAATCCAGGATTCAAGGTGATCGTCATCCATATCAGCGGATACTTGGCCGTAGATCTGTGGGCTCAAGGCTTGGTCATCTAGGGCGCATCCGCCAGGCATAGCAACCCCTTCAATACTTTGATCTTTCTCCTCTTTCCAGGTACACTCCTTCAATCTACCAGTAACTTTATTGTAGGAGAGCAAGCCCTACCGAGACTTCTTAGCCTCGACGGTCCTTCTTCCTTATTTTTTAGGAACTGTTTCGCGTGTAGATTTACTGTGAATTTTTCTGAATCTCTCTTAGGCTATTACTTTGGGAGAATAATCAACTACAATTATTAATCATTAAAAAAAGGAAAAAAATTACTTGCATGCGAATCGGTCCTGCATAATTACCATCTTCATCTTTATCTAACTTGCATGAAGGACTCATTGGTGTTCCTAGAGGTTTGACTTGTTTCATACCAAACTTCTTAAGAATTTCTTTTGTGTACTTTGTTTGGTTGATGAAATTCTCTCTCTTTCTTGTTGATTTGAAATCCTAGGAAGAAGTTGAGTTCTCCCATCATGCTCATCTCGAATTTACCCTGCATTAACTTTGTAAATTCTTGACACAAAAATTATTAGTAGCAACGAATACAATATCATCTACATAAATATGTACTACCAATAAATCTTTATCTTTCTTTTCAAAAATAAGGTTTTATCAACATTTCATCTAGAAAATCATTTTCAAGAAATTTACTTAATCTATCATACCAAGCTCTAGGTGCTTGTTTTAAACCATAAAGTGCTTTATATTTAAAACATGATTTGGAAATTCATGATCTTCAAAGCCTGATTATTCTATAAAAACTTTCTCATTTATAAAACCGTTTAAAAATGCACTTTTAACGTCCATTTGAAATAAGTTAATGTTCATATGACATGCAAATGCAAGTAACAGTCTAATTGCTTCTAATATAGCAACAGGTGCAAAAGTTTCATCAAAATCTATTCCTTCTTTTTGATTATATCCTTTTGCAACTAATCTAGCTTTATTTCTAATTACTATGCCATTTCATCTAATTTATTTCTAAATACCTATTTAGATCCTATAACAGAATGACCTTTGGGTCTATCAACTAAGGACCATACATTATTCCTAGTAAATTGATTTAATTCCTCTTGCATAGCTAACATCCAATTATTATCTTTTTCAGCTTCTTCAATAGTTTTGGGTTCTATGTGAGACACAAATGCAAGATGATTATTGATGTTCCTCATTAATGATCTAGTTCTTACTCCTTGAGATGGATCACCTATGATTAAATCCTTAGGATGACCATAAGCATATCTCCAATCTCTAGGTAGATCTATATCATTACGAGTAGTATCAATAACATCATCCTTAGGTGAGTCATTATCTTTAGCTTCTTGTTCATGGTCTGAAGATACATCTATATTTAATTTTTCAATATCTCTTTCAAGCAAAATTGTATCTTCCTCATCATCAATTTTCTCAGAACTTGATGCTAAAGTCTCATCAAATACTACATGAATTGATTCTTCTACAATTAAATATTTCTTGTTAAATACTCTATATGCTTTACTAGATGTTGAATAGCCTAAAAATATTCCTTCATCAGATTTGGCGTCAAACTTCCCAAGATTATCCTTACCATTATTGTGAATAAAATATCGACAACCAAATGCATGAAAATAACTAATGTTAGGTTTACTATTATGCCATAGTTCATAGGGAGTTTTCTTAAGAATTGGTCTAATTAAAGCTCTATTAAGGATGTAACATGCTCTGTTTATAGCTTCCACCCAGAAGTACTTTGGGAGTTGGCTTTCACATAGCATGGTACAGGCCATATCTTCTAATGTTCTATTTTTCTTTCTACAACCCTATTTTGTTGTGGTGTTCTAGATGCAAAAAAATTATGATGAATGCCATTATCAATACAAAAATTTTTAAATAAGCGATTTTCAAATTCTGTGCCATGATCACTTCTAAGAACACTATGGTGTTGTTTTTCTCATTTGTGACTTTCTTGAAGAATTTCAGGAATATCGAGAAAGTCTCATCTTTATGAGCTAAAATAATACCCAAGTATATTAGAGTAATCATCTACTATCACAAGACCATATTCTTTCCTCCTAGACTAGTGGTTCTAGTAGGTCCAAAAAGGTTCATATGAAGTAGTTTAAGTGGCTTAGTAGTTGAAACAATATTTTTAGATTTGAAAGAATTTCTAGTTTGTTTTCCAAATTGACATGAATCACAAATTCTATTGTTTTCAAAATCTAACTTTGGAAGTCCTTTAACTAAATCCATTCTAATTAATTTTGAAATTAGGTGTGTGCTTGCATGACCTAATCTATGATGCCATAACTATTCAATCTCATTTACTTTAGCATTATCAGCAATTAAGCAATGGTTACTAGTAGACAAATTATCTAAATCAATTAAGTACACATTGCTATTTTTATTACCAACAAATATAATGCTATTGTCAATGGGATTAGAAACAGTGCAAATAGAAGCTTCAAATGAAACTTTGAAACCTTTATCACACAATTGGCTAATGCTAATTAAATTATGCTTTAAACCAAAATATATAAAATTTTCTATAAAGGTGGATGGAGTTATTTGAATTTTACCAAATCCTAATTTGGCCTTTGCCATTATCTCCAAAAGTAACAACTCCTCCTCTTTTATCTTCAAGGGTGATGAATTGATCCTTGTCACCCATCATGTGTCTTGAGCAGTCACTATCAAGATACAACTTTTTTTTAATCCTTTGGCCGCAAGATACTCCTGCAAGATAATCAAATCTTATGTTTAGGTACCCAAGCTTTCTTGGGTCCTTCATGGTTAGTAGCAATAAAGATTGTTCCTTTTGGAACCCATATTTTCTTGCCTTTAATATTTAAATTCTTATTGCATTCATAAGATTTATTTCCTTTTTTGTTGCAATGATAACATGAAATATTATTTTTCTTTACAAAGAAATTGTTGACATATTTTTGTTTCATGTGTGGTTTATATCCTAAACCAGCTTTATCAAATACTGCTCTTTGATTACTTAAAAGCAAATTTAGTTTTTCTGAGCTATATGTAAATTTATCAACAATGTTTTTATGTTTATCAATTTCTTTCTTCAAATTAATATTTTCATTAGAAATTGATTCATTTTCTTTTAAAATATTTTATTTTCAGATTTTAGATTTTTAACCTCAAGATTTAGTTCATTTTTCTCTTTGAGAAGATTTAGGTTTTCAGTTTTCAAAGATTTGTTTTTCATTCTCAAAACTTTAAAATCACTAACTAATTCATTAAAAGTATCATACAATTCATCAAATGTAAAATCATCATTAGGGGTTTCAGTACATACTTCATTGTCATCATTTGCCATGAAGCATATGTTTGCAACCTCTTTTTGTTCTTCTTCAGATGAAGACTCTTCACTATCACTCCAAGTTGCAACATAGGCTTTCTTCTTCTTCTTGTAACCGTTCTTTAGTTGAGGACATTCAGATCGAAAATGCCTCGGCTTTTTGCATTCATAACATGTCAAGGGTTCTTTTTTCCTTGTCCTTATCCCTTTCTTTTTCTTTTTCTCTTTCCAATTTTATCCAAACTTTCTCTTGTGGAAGGGTCTCCTTCTTTGCATAAATTTCTTAAATTTCTTAGCTAGAAGAGTTGTCTCATCATCATCTTCATCATCATCACTACTGCTCTTTTCACTTTCAGCAGCCTTGAGTGCTATAGTTCTTTTCTTCTTGACTTCTTCCTCTTGATGCTGCTTCATTATCAGCTCATGGGTTATCAAGGATCCAAGTAGCTCCTCCAAAGGTAGAACATTCAAGTCTTTGGCTTCTTGGATTGTAGTTACTTTTACTTCCCATGTTCTTGGAAGAGATCTAAGAATTTTACGCACCAATTTAGAATTAGTATAAGTCTTACCAAGACTTTTCAAACCATTAACAATATCAATGAATCTAGTGTACATCCATGTGATTGATTCAGTTTGTTCCATGCTAAACAATTCATATTTGTGCACTAGAATGTTAATTTTGGATTCTTTTACTTGGTTAGTACCCTCATGGGTAACTTCTAGTCTATCCCAAATTTTTTGGCTGAAATGCAAGTAGATATTCTATTGAATTCATTTGCATCCAAAAAATAATATAAAACATTCATGGCTTTTGCATTGAGTTGAGCCATTTTCCTATCGTTCTCATTCCAATCCCTTTCGGGCTTAGGAACTATTGAACCATCTCAATGTGTGTGGGTGTACTAGGTCCATTTGTAATAACACTCCACAATTCATAATCTAAAGCTTGAATGAAAATCCTCATTCTTGCTTTCCAATATGAATAATTTGAGCCATTAAACAAAGGTGGCCTATTGGTAGATTGACCTTCAGCAAAAGATGATCCAGCTTGTGTTGCCATTTGGATCTTTAAATTTTGATTGTTAGATCAACTAGAAATGAGCACAAGCTCTGATACCAATTGTTGGCCCAGATGGCAACCCAAGAGGGGGGGTGAATTGGGTTATTTAAAAAATTTAATACTTAAAACTTAAAACCAATTTCACAAGGATTAAGTATACTAGTGAATTGATGCAATAAATTAAAGCACAATAAGAGAGATAGAGACAATCACTACAAACACAAAATATTTATAGTGGTTCGGTGTATCCCACACCTACGTCCACTCCCAAGCAACTCTTGGGTTCACATTATAATCCACTGATTACAGTTGAGTTGTTTTACAAGCTCAAAACTCCAACTTGTTGTTTTACACGGGATCACAATGAACCCAACCGGTTTTTACAGGTTTACCAGCACAAAACCTTAACCCAAGCTAAACTAGCTTGTCCTCGAGGTAAACTACCTCAACTAATTCAATCCCCCTGATTGAATTAGCAAACAACAATTCAAATATGAATTTACAACAATTTAAAGCTCCTCAAATGAGCAAATAAGCAATGTAAATAAAATAAGATTAGAAAAGCCTGATTGAAGCGATGTGGATTTGAGCTTTTCTTCTTTTCCTCCTCTCTGTTGAATGGATGAGCAAGGATTGAACTTTGAATCTTGAACACAGCTCGTTGAAGAGAAGTTAAAGATTTAGGGCTCAAGCTCTTCTCCTTCAAATCGGTAGAAATCCTTCGTATTTGATCTTGGAACTCGTTTGGATTTCTCTTCTATCACTTTTCTATTAATGGCCTTGAGCACAGAGATTTTCCTCTTTTTCCCTCTCTTTCTTTCTCTCTATTTTCTGTTTTCTTTCTTTTCGTTCTCTCTTCTGTTTTTCAAACGGACGACGCCCTTTTATAATCCTCTATAATCCAAGATTAGGTGAAAACTAGCCGTTGAAATTGTACTTGGATGCTTCCTTACGCAAAGAAAAATATCCATTGAGAGTTAGGTGAGAAAATATATCAGTTAGAATCCGTTCTGACACTTTTGACAATCGTCCTTGACAGGTTGGAGTCGGCTCCAACTTTTCATGTGTCGGCTTCAGATCGTGTTTTCATAAATAGCAAAAATCAATTCGTCGTGGAGTCGGCTCTGACTTTGCAAAGTGTCGACTCCCCGCTGACTGGAGTCGGCTTCTGAATTCTGATGTGTCGGCTTCGAGAATTGCTCCGAAAACATAGTCTCTGTAACTCAGGTTAGAGTTGGCTCCCAAAATCCATGTGTTGGCTTCAAAACCTCAGGTGTCGACTTCGAAACTCTAGATGTCGACTCCGAACCGTGCCAAAATATACAACTGCTCTGATATACTCTAGAGTCAGCTCGAGACTGTTAAGGTATCGGCTCCAAGTTCTGAACTTAGATAAATTCCATTGAAACTCGGTTCAAAATTGATTTCTAAGTGCCATTTGAATAAATAATCAATCTTAATTCCTGAAATACTTATCAAATCTATCAAAAATACAATGAATATACTCATGGCTTTTGTTAATCATCAAAATCAATTAATTGGATAAATAATTTCTCAATAATTTCCCTAACAATTGTGTTTTGAATGACAAGATGATTAATCTTATGATCAAATCTTTGAATTCCAAATGCTATTAAATGTGCATTAATTTTGAGGTCAAAATTTTTATAATAAGGGGAGGATGTAAACCCCCAATTAAAAAAAAGGTCGAAGGGCTAGCGTGCCGTGCATGCCAGCTTGCGGTAGCGCGAATATGTAGTGCGGCACCGCCATGGTCATACTGCATCCAACAAGCGGGTGGCACGCCCGGCATACTGCATTGGCTTAAAGAGGGGGGCCATCCTCTTTGCTCAACGTCCCGCTCCAGCTCCATCTCCTCCGCCCGTTTGCACCCCGATAAGCTCTTCCCCCACCTCCGCTACCCCAACAAGAGAGAAAGAGAGAGAGAGAGGGAGTGAGACATATGAAAAGGGGAGAGGCGCAAACGAGCCTCGATCGAGGCATGGCCGAGCAGTGCCATGGCCGTGCGGCCTCATGCACCTCCTCGGACGGCTACTTCGATGGAGGAAGTGGTCGAAGAAGTTAAGAGAGGGCTGCCATGCACCTCCTTCGCATGGGAGCCAAACAGGCTCCCACTTGTTGGTTCGGGCCCAGTGGCATGCACGTCGGTTTGTTGGGCCCGAGCCCTAGGCAGTGGCCCCCATCAGTGCTGCAGTGATGTTCGATGGGGTTCGGCCGGCCTCCCTCGGCTAACCATGCCACCGCCACAAAGAGGTGGTGGGAGGAAGAAAAAATAGGGGAGGAAGAAGGGGAGGAGGAAGAAGAAGAAGAGGAAGAAGGAAAAGAAGAAAGAAAAGGAAAAAGAGGGAGGTGGCTGCCATCGGTGGCTGGCGTTGGGCCGGTCGCGGTGGCTAGGTGAGCCTGAGAGGGGCCGGCTGCGGCCCTAGGCCGCCGGCCACTTCCCTTTAGTTCGGGCGAACCAGGGGAGAGAGAGAGAGAGAAAAAGAAAGGAGGGAGGGTATGTATGATATCGCATTACGATGACTTTTGTACTTATTGTGATGAATTAATTCGTCATAATAATCATTTTTCTTGTAGCGGTGAGTATGTATGATATCTCATTACGTTTATCATCTATGCTCAACGAATACCACATGCATTAGCACAATGATGACGTCTATGCTCAAAGCAACGAAGGGCTTTAAGTTTATCGTCTTATAAACTTCATAATTTATTTTAATATTTTACAAATTTTAAAATTTAAGTCATAAAGCTTTTAAAATTATAGAATTTAAATTATAATTATTCATTAATTTTTTCTTGTTCTAAGTCTCTAGAAAAAGGTTTTTGGATTGCATCTTTACAAGATTGAGCTCATAATTAACGAATGAGCAATCCGAGACGGCTCTACGTTAAGGATGATTTGCTAATAACCAACACAAAAAGGTAGAATTTGTTCTTATAGATGCATGTGATTCTATCAAATTACCAACTTGGAGTAGAAATTGTTGCTTATAACATACCAACTAAATATTAATAAGTTTTGATACATCTGAGAACTTGTGGGAGAAGCTTTATTAGCGGTCTATTATATCTTAAATATGATACCTTTTAAGGGTAACCCGAAGACATCCTTTGAACTTTGGAAGAATAAAACTTTAAAATTAAATTATCTTAAAGTGTGGAAATGTCTAGTTAACATAAGAATATCCGAACCTGAAAGAAAGAAAATAGGATCTAAAATTATGGATGTTATTTTAGTAAGATATTCTTTAGATAGTAGTACCAATAGATTTCTTATAATAAATTCAGATATAAGTAATATCTCAAATAATATTCTTATTATAATAAATTCAGATATAGGTAACATCTTAAATAATATTCTTATTAAAGTAAGGGATGCCACTTTGAAAATATATTTTCTTTTAAAAGCCAAGTTTGAAATACAAGTTCATTTGGTCCATCTCTTAACTGTAGTCTTATTGAATCATGGTTCTCTTGTGAATCAAGAAAAGGAAATGGTTTGATCTTAAAAATAGATATTTTAAGCTAAGAAGAAGTACAAGGGAAAGGAAAGAAAATACGTTGGTAAAGGGTTCTTCATTTTTCTTGTTGAGGATGAACCTTTCATTTATTTGGAGGCAATGTTATTGTCGGATACTCCATTTTGAAAGGAAGCTATTAACTCTGAATATAATTCTATCATTTAGAATCAGACTTGGATTCTAACTAGCCTATCTTGATAGTAAGCCCCTATAGTGTATAAGTGGGCATTCAAAAGAAGCTCAGATGTGATGAATCTATAGAAAAATCTAAGCTTAGATTAGTAGTTAAGGAATATAACTAAAAGAAATGGTTAGACTATTTTGACATTTATTTCTTTATGGCTAGAATAAATTAAATCTCTTCTTACAATTATTTATATTCATAAGTTAATCATTTATCAAATGGTTATAAAGATAACGTCCTAAAAACAAATTTAGAAGATAAGAATTATATGGAACAGCTAGAGGCTCTATTGCAAAGGAACATAAAAACAAAGTTTGTAAACTATCAAATTCTTTTTCTTCTTAGCAGTACTACTATAACTTAGGGTTCATTCATACAAGCTATTATATCTTGGAGCACTATAGAGGCTGAATTAATAGTGCTGGATATCACTATACAGAGGCAGAATAAATTAAAAAACTTATAACGAAGTTACCTTTGGTACCTAAGCCAGTTCTGATAATTTCAATCTAGTGTGATAATAAGGATGTAATTGAGTTGACTAACTAAAAGAGTACTAATAAAAAGATGAGTCGACATATCTGATTTCATAATAAATATATAAGATAAAATAAAAGAATAATATAATTTTTTATATTAAGTTTGAGAAGAACTTTGCATAAAAAATTATCTAGAAATGGAGTCCTAAAATCATTGAGAGGGATGAGGCTTAAGACTGTAGTTTGATCACTAACAGTGGATACCCAACCTTTATAATTGAAGATTTTATCAAAAAGGTTCAATATAATAGAAATGAAGCTGATTGAATGATCATATTATAGCATAAATTATAAAAAAAAATCTCTTCCCTTTTTATGATGAATGTTCTTATAAGTAACAAAGTAAATTAAAAGTTGATGTATACTCTTAATAGATCGAAGGATATTTGCAAGATATTATATCATAAATACCTTTGGAGGATCAATCTATATGAAAATTACCATTTAAGTCTATGACTAGAGGCTTGGACTAATCTTAAGAAATTCTTATGAAAATCAAGGTTTCAAGGCTTTATTATTCTTTCATCGCATAGTTTCAATAGATTGGTATTGATACGGCTGATCATCTCCTCTAGGCGGCGTCATAACACCTGCATAATTTTTGAAATCAATGATGTGATAGCTCATTTTCGGGATGTTGGAATTCTTGTCCCTGCCCTTGGCTCCGGCCTCCGATTCCGGCCTTGGCTCCGGCCTCTAGCGTCGGCTCCGGCCTTTAGCTACGGCCTCCAGTGTCGGCTCCGGTCTTTGGCTACGGTCTCCAGCGTCGGCTCCAGCCTCCGGCTCCGGCCTCCAGCGTCGGCTCCGGCCTTTCGCTACGGCCTCCAGCGTCGGTTTCAGTCTTTGGCTACGGTCTCCAGCGTCGGCTCCGGCCCTCGGCTCCGGCCCTTGGCTCCGGCCTCCGGCTCCGGCCCTTGGCTCCGGCCTCCAGCGTCGGCTCTGGCATACGCCCCGGCCTATAGCTTTGGCCTTTGGCTCTGGTCCTCCAGCGTCGGCTCTGGCATACGGCCCGGCCTATAGCTTCGGCCTTTGGCTCCAGCATTTGGCTACAGCCTTTGGCTCTGGCCTCCAGCGTCGCCTCCGGCCTACGGCTCCGGCCTCTAGTTCCGGCTCTGACTCTAACTTGATGCCTTATTTTCCTAAGTACATTAAAACCCACTTCAGGTAACGACTCCAAGATTCGAGACATCCGTTACCGTGTATCTCGCTCGCTGAAATCACGGTAGGTACTAGCATGCCCCGTGGTTACCGGCATGCACGGCGCCCATTCAACAATGACTCACCCACTTGCCGTTCGGCGGAGCTCATCCTAGCAAAGCAGATTGGACGGTTTAACAGAGCGAGGTAAACGTGACCCCTAGACAGGTATAAGAAGAAAACCCGAGCTCAACACAAAGGAGGGAGGGGACTCTCTTCTCTTTCAAGTTCTGCTCATATGCAACATTCCTGTTCTACAACCCACTGACTTGGGCGTCGGAGGGTCTCCATCGGAACCACCGGTCCGAAACTTTTTGTAGGCTCTCGAAGGAAGACGATAACCTCTCTGCATTCTCAAAAGCTTGCAGTCATATGTGTTATGTATAGAAGTCCGAGTCAATATTTATCTAATTTACTATGCTTTCGTCGTATAGATAAAATCAATACCAAGTAAGATTTAGTTTATGGGACATCTCAATTATTGCATAGCATAACATATCCCAAAATTTATATTGTTTGATTTTAATAACTTTCAAAATTTTAAAGGTTTCGTGTAAGATTATTGGATAAAAAAAATATTATAAGAAAAGTTTTAAATTTTTAACCCAGCGTGACTAGCCTGCATGAAAAGCGCAAATGGGGCATTAAAGATTGCACGATCACGCTGGGAAATGTTTTTTTTTTTCTTTTTTAAATAAAGGTTTTAATTTTTAAAGGTGCAGCGCCCATGACCGCAGAATTCCGTAACGCTCGTCTCGATGGTGGCTCTCGTTCGCGGCCCCGAGTCATGCACGCTTGGTCAATAGGAGTTCCTTTCGAGCGCTTCGCATCTCGATTTTGGGTGGACACGCGCACGTTACATGGCGTTATTGCAGGCACTCATGGCAAGCGACGCGAGCGCGAACATTGGTACGGCGTAGCGCTGGATCCACTTGGTGATAGGACAGTAGTTATGCAATATAGTTATTGGGCTGAACCTGAACATGTAAGTAAGCTCTAGAAATTTTTGATACGCAGCATTTTATGTCAATTCAAGCTTAAAAAAATTTCATTGTTTTAATTGTTTTCTCCTTTAATTTTTTTTTGGAAGAAGTTTTGGATCACACCTCCAGACAATGCGCTTATGATAGAGGGACCATTTCAAATCGAATTATTATACCTTTGAAACGATTTCTTCAAACAACGTATATGAGGGGTACAATTTGCCGCGCAGTGTAAGACACGCGGCAAGTCTTACTTACATTGAGCTTTAATAATTTTATTTTTTAAAATAATTATTTTAATTTCTAGGAGAAGAAAAAATTTCCTCCAACATGAAAATCCTTAAACATCTGTTGCATTATAAATAGTAAGATAGATTCTTGCTCAATCACTTACAATTTGCATAAGAAGTACATGGCTTTGACTAAAAAGGCAATTGCGTTGGGAAGTTGAGATCGATGGGCAAAGAGATTAAATAATGAGATTTCAAGTTTAACTTTTTATTTTAAACGAAGAGGTTACCCAACTGATGAACTACAATAGACAGAATTTTAAGGTTAGTATCTCACTAAATGGCTACCTTTCTGATGATGACATATTGGAGGACAAGGCTGGGACCCACCCCCAACTATCAAATGAAGCTTCTTATCTGGAATATTAGAGGAATCCAAAAACCTTCGTTTGGAAGACTTATGCCGCTATAATTTTGATATTTATGTTCTTTTGAAAACCCGATTGCCGGATAATAGCCTGGCTCATTTTAGGAGACATATTTCTAGATCTTGGTCTTTTTATGCAGCAGAGTGTATGGGTTTATCAGGAAGTATTTTGGCTCTTTGAAAATATGTCTCCTAAAAGTGGATGCCTTTCATCGGTGTAACCAATATGTTGCTCTTATCATCTTTGAGAGGACATTTGACTCCTGACTCCTCTCGGGCATTTATGCCAGCATTGACTTTCGGAAAGGCATGTCCTATGGTCTGAGATCCTCTCTTCTTG
The DNA here is from genome assembly GCA_900491605.1 of Calamus simplicifolius. Taxonomy (NCBI): domain Eukaryota; kingdom Viridiplantae; phylum Streptophyta; class Magnoliopsida; order Arecales; family Arecaceae; genus Calamus; species Calamus simplicifolius. Next base: position 98,652 of record UESW01001462.1, read on the forward strand.
CTCAAAGATTTTTATCCCTCATTACAGGAGATTTCAACTGCATTGTCGGGACCAATGAGAAGAAAGAGGGTAGGTAGTTTGTAGGTTCTGCGATTTCTGAGTTCAGGACTTTCATCTCTTCTGCTGGTTGCTGGATCTGGGGTTCTCGGATTCTCAATTAACTTGGTGTAACAACCGCTAGGGATCTGCTCGAGTTTGGAAGAGACTGGATAGAGCTATAGCCATGACCTAATGGCTTTAGATCTATCCTTCTGCCACTATTACTCATCTTCTTAGGATTGCCTCTAATCACTGTCCCATCCTGATATCCACTGATGTGGCTGCTTAGCAGAGGAGATAATTTTGATTTGAGCAGTTCTGGACTTCCTATTCCTCTGCCAGGACCCTTATATCCAGGTTTGGCATCTACCTGTTAGAGGTAGCGCTACTTACAGATTATCTAAGCGTCTTGAGTTAGCGAGGCGCAGACTTTCCAGATAGAACAAATTGAAGGTTGGAGACATAGTGAGAAAAGTAAAGCAAGTGGAAACTGATATTGCTACTCTCCAGACCAAAGAAAACCAGGAAGGCTGCCTCCCTGATTTTGACCTTACATCCCTCCGAGCTAAGCTGGCTCTTCACCAGTCTCTTCTTCAGTAGCAGAAGACTTTTTGGAGACAGAGATCTCAAATTCAGTGGATTCGAGAAGGGGACCGCAATACCATATTTTTTTATCAGGCCACCTTGAAGCGACATGCAATGAACAGGATTCGGCACCTTGCTGATGAATAGGGGCATTACCAGGAGGATATTTAGATTATCAGGGATCAGTTATTTCATTTCTTTTAGTCCAAATGGACAAAGTATACTAGTGATGAGTTTCCTGTCCATCTGGTTCCAACCTCAAAGAAGGTCTTTGCACGTGAGAATGACCTTTTTATTAGGCTGATTACAGCGAATGAGATTCGGATGGCTTTACGGGATCTTGTGCCTGATAAGGCCTTTAGGCCCGATGGGTTTCCGCCCTTTTTCTTTTGCTATTATTGGAGTATTGTGGGATAGGATGTAATGCAAGCTATCTAGCTTGTTTTTCAATCCAAATATACTCTTGTTGATTAAAACTGGACACTCATTACTCTTATGCCCAAATGTTCTGATGCTTCCACTCCTCAACACTATCGGCCCATCAGCCTTTGCACTACCTTGTACAAAGTTTGTGCGCATATCTTAGTCATCCCTCTGCAGAACGTGATATCCAGAGATCCTTTGCCCAATAGTATCTTATAGCTGTTGTTGAGAAATTATTGAAACATAATTGCCCCAACTTTATTGATTTTGATGATTTCCAAAAGCCATGAGTACCTTAAAGAAAACAATGTGTTTATTTATCAAAAACCTTGAGCTTATTCAAATTGAAAAGAATGAACTATCAATGGTTATATCAAATGAGTTTTTGAATCTATTAGAAAAAGAAGTTTCAAGTTCTATGCTTAAAAGGATTTCAAAAAGGAATTTTTACACATTATAATTCAATCGATGAATTCTTGGAACATGTCTTGAATCCATGAAAACGTCATATTTAATGTATTCAAGTCAAATTTATATTTTAAATTTAATTGGGACAAGTTTTAAAGTCAATCAGAATATTTTTCTGATTTTTGTATCGGTCCCGAGCCGACTCAAGGGTTTCCGAGTCGACTCCCCAATTTGCCTGATTTTCTCGAGTCGACCCTTGGCTTTTCAAGAGTCGACCCCTGAATTCTTGCGAGCCGACTCCTGTCTGTGCGAGCCGACTCCGCTCAAACAACAGAACCCATATTTTTTGAGCACTTCTCGAGTCGACTCCCCATTTTCCTCGAGTCGACTCCCGACTTTCAGGAGCCGACACTTGTTTTCGCGAGTCGACCCTTCAATGTTTTAAAATGTTTCTATTTTTGGTAATCGACTTCGAGCCGACTCCCTCAGAGCTCGAGTCGACTCCGCGAAATCTGGGCGCGATTTTTAACGATGACACATCAGCCCCAACGGTAAGATTTTTGAATAACGGCTATTTTTCCTTGTCTCTAACGGATATATTTTTGCAGATTCTATAAATAGAGGAGCTCTTTTCAAATCAAAACAACCCAGAGAAAATCAAAAAGAGAGAAAAGAATATCATTTGAAAAGAGGGAAAAACAGAGCATATTGGAAAAATCATTTAGCTCAAAGAGAGTGATTCAAAAGGAGTGAAATCCAAGGAAGTTTCGTCTGCTCCTTTCATCATTCCACAAAGCAGAAGAAAATCCAAGTGCATTTCAAAGGTCAAATCAGGATTTTCAAAAGAGGAAAAAGCTTCATCTCAACTCCAAAGTCTTCAACGGTCAAGAATCTAGCTGAGGCGTGATTCAACACTTCTAGAGGAGTTAAAGAGAAGAAGGGAGAAAGCCCAAGCATCTACCATCTGCAATATTATCAGGCTTTTCTAACCTATATTATTTTGTACTTCATTTGTATATTTGCTCAAGGGGAGCACTTATTGTTCAAACACTATTTATTGTTTTGCTGATTCAATCAGTGGATTGAATCAGTGGAGGTTGGTATACCTCGTTACAAGCCGGAGTGCTTGTGTTGGGTTAGTTGTGAGCCCGTGAAAAACAACGTGTAGGGTTTTGTGCTGGTAAGCCCGAGTTAAAACCAGCTGGGTTCGTTGTGCACCCGGTAAAACAACAAGTTTGAGTTGTGAGCTTGGAAAACAACTCGGCTGTAATCTAGAGAGATTATAGTGTGGACCCAAGTGAATCTTGGGAGTGGACGTAGGTGCTGGTTGCGCCGAACCACTATAAAATTATCTTGTGTTTGCCGTGCCATATTTTCTCTATCTCTATCTCTCTTTATTTGCTTGTGCATTGCTTTTAGTTAGCCTCTCACTTGCACATCTTGCTAACTAATCAATTAAGTTAAAAAGTCTTAAATTTTTAAGAACCCAATTCACCCCCCCCCTCTTGGGTTGCCATCTGGGCCAACAATTGGTATCAGAGCAAGTGCTCATTTAGAATTTGATCTCACGATCAAGGGCTAAAGATCCATATGGCAACACAAATTGGTTCAAGTTTTGCTGAAGGTCATTCTACGAATAGACCTCCACTTTTAATGGCCAACTATTCATATTGGAAAGCTAGAATGAGAATATTCATTCAAGCTTCTGATATGAATTTGGGGTGTAATAATTAATGGACCTAGTACACCCACACACCTTATTGATGGCACTATTGTTCCTAAACCCGAAAGGGATTGGAATGATAATGATAGGAGAATGGCACAACTAAATGCTAAGGCCATTAATATTTATATTGTTCCTTAGATCAAATGAATTCAACCGAATCTCAACTTGTAATTCCGCAAAAGAAATTTGGGATAGGTTGGAAATTACTCATGAAGGAACAAACCAAGTAAAGGAATCAAAAATAAATATTTTGGTTCATAAATATGAATTGTTTACAATGGAACAAACTGAAACCATCACATGCATGTTCACTAGATTTACTGATATTGTGAATGGTTTGAAAAGTCTTGGTAGAATTTATTCTAATGCTGATCTTGTGCGTAAAATTCTTAGGTCACTACCAAGATCGTGGGAAGCAAAGTCACTGCCATCCAAGAAGCAAAGGACCTCAATGCACTACCTTTAGAGGAGCTTCTAGGATCCTTAATGACCCACGAGTTAACAATGAAGCAGCATGTTGAGGAGGAAACAAAAAGAAGAAAACTCTTGCCCTCAAGACTGCAGAAATGGAAGAGAGCAGCAGTGAAAGTAATGATGAAGATGATGAGGAAACTGCTCTCTTGGCCAAAAAATTCAGAAGGTTTATGAGAAAAAGGCCCTTCCATAAAAAGAAATTTGGAGCAAGATTTGAAGGAGAAAAGGATAAGAAAAAGGACAAGGAGAAAGAAAAAGAAAAAGAGCCCTTAGTATGTTATGAGTGCAAAAAGCCAGGGCACTTTAAGTATGATTGTCCTTTACTGAAAAAGGCCTACAAGAAAAAGAAGAAAGCATACATGGCAACATGGTCTGATGAATCTTCCTCGTCGGAAGAAGATGAGCAAAAGGAAGTTGCCAATATTTGTTTCATGGCCAACGACGACGACAACGACAATGAGGTAAGTTCTGAAAACTCAAATGATGATTTTACATTTGATGAAATGTTTGAGGCTTTCAATGAACTTATGATTGATTTTAAATCCTTAAAGAAAAAGTATAAGTTTTTGAAAAATGACAATATTAGTTTAGCTAAAAGTAAAAATGAATTAGCTTTAGAAGTTAAGAACTTAACTAATGAAAAAGAAGAACTTAGGAAAGAAAGAGATAATCTTAATCAAGAAAAAGATTTATTAAAATCTGAAACTAAAAACTCAACTAAAGATTTAAAAGATCAAATAGAAACTTTAGCTTTAGATAAAGAACAGCAAGCTAAAGAAATTGACTCTCTTAAGAAAGATGTTAAAAAATATAAAGACATTGTTGAGAAATTCACTTTAAGTTCAACTAAACTTAACATGATCCTAGATAGTCAAAAAGCTGTTTTTGACAAAGCTGGTTTAGGATATAACACATTAAGAAAACAGAAATCTCTAAAGAATATTTTTATAAAAGCCAACCAAAGTAATATAACTTGTTTTAAATGTAATGAAAAAGGTCACAAATCCTTTGAATGCAAAACGTTAAAAAATAACAACAAGTTAAATATTAAAGCTAAGAAAATATGGGTTCCGAAAGGAACAATTTTTATTGCTGCTAACCATGAAGGACCCAAGAAAGCTTGGGTACCTAAGCATAAAGTTTGATTATATTGCAGGAATGTCTTGTAGCCAAAAGATCAAAGAAAAAGTGGTACCTTGATAGTGGCTGCTCAAGACATATGACGGGTGACAAAGATGAATTCATCACCCTGAAGAAAAGAAAGGTGGAGTTGTGACGTTTGGCGACAACGGTAAAGGTCAAATTATGGGCCTTGGTAAAGTTCGCATAACTCCATCTATAGTTATTGATAATGTACTTTATGTTAATGGTTTGAAGCATAATCTAATAAGTATAAGTCAATTATGTGATAAAAATTTTAATGTTTCATTTAAATCTTCTTATGCACTGTAACTAATTCTATTGATGATAGCATTGTATTTACTGGTTATAGACATGGCAATGTTTACTTAGTTGACTTAGAAAAATTATCTTTGAGTGATCATTGCTTAATTGCTGACAATGCTAACATAAATGAAATTAGTTGGTTGTGGCATCGTAGATTAGGTCATGCAAGCACACACCTTATTTCAAAACTAATTAAAATGGATTTAGTTAAAGGATTACCTAAACTAGATTTTGAAAATAATAAAATATGTGATGCATGTCAATTTGGAAAACAAACTAGAAGTTCTTTTAAATCTAAAAACATTGTTTCAACTTCTAGGGCTAGAGCTACTTCACATGGATCTTTTCGGACCAACTAGAACCACAAGTCTAGGAGGAAAGAAATATGGTCTAGTGATTGTAGATGATTATTCTAGATATACTTGGGTAATGTTTTTAGCTCACAAAGATGAGACTTTCTCGATTTCCTGAAATTCTTTAAGAAAGTCACAAATGAGAAAAACACTACTATAGTATCTCTAAGAAGTGATCATGGAACAGAATTTGAAAATCACCTATTTGAAAATTTCTGCACTGAAAATGGAATTAATCATAATTTTTCAGCCCCTAGGACTCCACAACAAAATGGTGTAGTTGAAAGAAAAAATAGGACTCTAGAAGACATGGCCCGTACCATGCTATGTGAAAGCAACTTACCAAAGTATTTTTGGGCGGAAGCAATTAACACAGCATGTTACATCTTAAACAGAGCTTTAATAAGACCAATATTAAAGAAAACACCTTATGAATTATGGAATGAAAGAAAACCAAATATAAAATACTTTCATGCATTTGGATGTAAATGTTTCATTCATAATAATGGTAAAAACAACTTAGGAAAATTTGATGCTAAATCTGATGAAGGAATTTTTCTAGGTTATTCAACAACTAGTAAGGCATATAGAATCTTTAACAAGAAAACCTTAGTAGTTGAAGAATCCATTCATGTAGTTTTTGATGAATCTTTAGCAACTGGATCTGAAAAGATTGATGATGAGGAAGATACAAACATAATTGAAAAAGATCTTGAAAAACTTAATATTGAAGTATCTTCTGATCATGAACAAGAGGCTAAAGATGATGATTCACATAAGGACGATGATGTCAATATTGATCATAATGATGTAGATCTTCCAAGAGACTGGAGATATGCTCATAGTCATCCTAAGGAATTGATTATAGGCGATCCATCTCAAGGAATAAGGACTAGATCATACATGAGAAATATTAGTAATCATCTTGCATTTGTATCACAAATTGAACCTAAAACTATAGAAGAAGCTGAAAAAGATAATAATTGGATGTTAGCTATGCAAGAAGAACTAAATCAATTTACAAGAAATAATGTTTGGACCTTAGTTGAAAGACCTAAAAATCATTCAGTAATAGGATCAAAATGGATTTATAGAAATAAACTAGATGAAAATGGCATTGTAATTAGAAACAAAGCTAGATTGGTTGCTAAAGGATATAATCAAGAGAAGGTATTGATTTTGATGAAACCTTTGCACCTGTAGCTAGATTAGAAGCCATTAGGCTATTACTTGCATTTGCATGTCATATGAACATTAACTTATTTCAAATGGATGTAAAAAGCGCATTTTTAAATGGATTTATTAATGAAGAAGTTTATGTAGAACAACCACCAGGTTTTGAAGATCACGAGTTTTCAAATCACGTTTTTAAATTGCACAAAGCTTTATATGGTTTGAAACAAGCACCTAGAGCTTGGTATGATAGGTTAAGTAAATTCTTAATAGAAAATGATTTTACAAGAGGAAATGTTGATAAAACTTTGTTTTTGAAAAGAAAAGTAAAGATTTACTTGTAGTACAAATATACGTAGATGACATTATTTTTGGTGCTACTAACGATTCTCTTTGTCAAGAATTTGCAAAGTTGATGCAGGGAGAATTCGAGATGAGCATGATGGGAGAACTCAACTTCTTCCTTGGACTCCAGATCAAACAAAGCAAAGAGGGAATCTTTATCAACCAAACCAAATACACAAGAGAACTACTCAAAAAGTTTGGTATGGAAACAATGAAACCCCTCGGAACTCCAATGAGTCCTTCATGCAAGCTGGACAAAGATGAAGAAGGTAAAAAGGTTGACCAAAAGTATTATCGAGGTATAATCGGATCCCTTCTTTATTTAACAGCAAGTAGACCAGATATATGTTTTCAGTATGTTTATGTGCTAGATTTCAATCTGAACCTAAAGAATCACATTTAATAGCTGTTAAAAGAATTTTAAGATATCTAAATGGAACTAAAAATGTAGGTTTATGGTATTCTAGAGACTCCACATTAAACCTAATTGCATATTCAGATTCTGATTATGCTGGATGTAAATTAGATAGAAAAAGCACAAGTGGTGCATGCCAATTCTTAGGTAGTAACTTAATCACATGGTTTAGCAAAAAGCAAAATTCAGTTGCATTATCAACTACTGAAGCTGAATATGTAGCAGCTGGAAGTTGCTGTGCGCAAATCCTATGGATTAAGCGACAACTTGAAGACTATGGTATCACACTTAATAAAACACCCATAAGATGTGATAACACTAGCGCAATCAACTTAACTAAAAATCCAATTCAACACTCAAGAACAAAACACATAGAAATTAGATATCATTTTATAAGGGAACATGTAGCTAATGATGAAATTTGTTTAGATTATGTAAACACTGAAGAACAATTAGCTGACATATTCACTAAACCTTTAAATGAAGAAAGATTTTGTTATCTTAGAGGAGAATTAGGAATTTGTAATCCTTTTGAATAAATTTTGAAACCTCTAAGGAAATATATCTAGAATTCTTTCAAATTCTCAAAATCTTAAGGAAATCTTATCTAGAACTCATATCAATTTGATCTCTCAAAGTCCATGATTTTTAATCATACTCAAAGATCAAATTTCCGGACTTATTCGGATTCTCTGAATCTTAATCTTTTTTTCTCTGAAATGTCTGGGAGCCGACTCGAGAGTATCGGAGTCGACTCGAGTTTCTGCTGAAACTCAGGAGTCGACCCCTCCTCTGAGCGAGTCGACTCGAGATCGTGTCCGTGCTCTGTGACTAGTCGCGAGCCGACTCCACACTTTGCGCGAGTCGACTCGACGTGGTCCCAGTCGATTTATTTAGGGCACGAGTCGACCCGACGGACATTTCATTCTTCCAAAATCTTCCAAATCCTCTCCAAAACCTTCCCAAAACCCTCCAAACCTCAAATAACCTCTGATTAACCAATCCTTCAAGATCAATGGCACCCAAAACCCGAGGAGCAGCTCGAGTGGCGCCGGTTTGAAGAGAAAGAGGACCGTTCGACGACCCGTCCGCGAGCCGTCCCGGATTCTTCCTCCACCCCTTCTGCTAGTGATCCTCCTGCTCCAGCTCCTACCCCTCAGGTAGATCTTCTAGCCAGTAGGATTGTAACCACAGGAAGGAAGGTTGATTTCGAATTGTTTGAGAATGAAGGATTCATCATTGGTAGACAACTAATCGAGATGGGATTTGAGATATTTGTTCATTGGACTGTCCTACCTACCCTGCTCTTGTCAAAGAGTTTTACAAGAATTTGTCTAGAGGAGATGATGGCTTGGTAAGCAAGGTTAGAGGCATTGGTTTGAACATTACATCCTCTATTCTATCTAGATTATTGAAGTTACCCTTGTCTGGACCTTCTACATTTGCCCCTGAAGATAGATCTCCAGCCCTCACTAGGGAACCGAAATTTTGAAGGATTTGAGAAGTCTTTGCTAGTCAACTGCCTTTGAATTAAGACTTCTCCACAACATTTGCAGCAGGATTTTATTTCCCAAGACCGGCAGGTTTGACTATGTTTCTGAGCGAGATATTTTTGTTATGGATGCTGTTGTTCTGGGAAGCCCATCAATCTACCTAGGATGATAATTTGGTATATTGCAGATTGTGCGGGAAAAAGAAATCGAGCTTACCCTATGGCATGGTTTTGACTAAATTATTTCAAGCCAAGGGATTGTTTTTGATGATTGTGAGCCAAAGAAGGAGTTAAGACATACAGATTATTATACTTTGGCTACATTCATCGCATGGGGTTTGTTAAGAAAAATGGAAGTTGGGAGAAAAGAATGTTACTGAGGACAGAGATAGAAGAGGCCCCAGACCTTCTTGAGACATTCATCACCGGAGCCTCCTCAGTGCTCATCTGTTCCAGAGTCTGTTCCTGCTCCTGCTTCGGATCCTACCCCTGCTCCTACTGTTGCTCCTGCTCAGTCTTCTACAGTTTCATCTAGTTTTTCTGATACACAGTTAGATCAGCTTCGATCATTATTCAAGTCTGAAATAGTGAGCATGAAAACAGATTGAAAGAAGAATTTAATGAAAAGTATATGAATTTAAAAGAAGCCTTATTCTCTCAGTGATCGTGTTGCATCGATTGAGTCTACTCTCAGTTCATCTACCGGGTCCTTAAGTGAAGACTTAAAGAATATCTTTGGAGAACTTAAGGACATCTGCGGTGACTCGGAGACATACTCCCAATGCAACGCAGAGCTTCAAGAAAAAATTACATCTGCTTGTACTTTTGTTGATGAATAAACTTAAAGACTATGTTAGACTTCAATGTGAAGGGATGAAGCAGATTATTGATCACTTAATAGAATTACTAGAAGAAATTTTTAAGTTTTTATGTAATCTCTTTTTGTGATGTAATCTCTTTTTGATGTAATCAAGTTTACTTTAATTGAGCAAGTTTACTTTTCATGTACTTTCATTTTGAAGTAATGAGAAAGTTTGATGCATTACTTTTGTCTATTTCAATTATCAATCTCCTTGAATACTTTGAATGATTATCTTCAATTGATAAGTTAATAGAAAAAGATAAAGAATTGATATTAAACTTCCTAACCTTTTTGTTGATTACAAAAAAGGGGGAGAGTTTTTATTCAATCGTATATGCCTTGCCTTCAATTCAATCAAAGTTTAATTGAAATAAGGGGAAGAGATAAATTGAATTTGCTTAAGTTTCTGATTTTGAAAAATTTTGAATGATTATAAAATTAAGGTTCATAGGGGGAGCTACCTCATTGAGGGGGAGCCTTTCCATGAACACAAGTTGATTTTGGAATCACAAATTTTTCAATTTTAATGCATATACTCAATGTTTTTGTCATCATCAAAAAGGGGGAGATTGTTGAGAAATTATTGAAACATAATTGCCCCAACTTTATTGATTTTGATGATTTCCAAAAGCCATGAGTACCTTAAAGAAAACAATGTTTATTTATCAAAAACCTTGAGCTTATTCAAATTGAAAGAATGAACTATCAATGGTTATATCAAATGAGTTTTGAATCTATTAGAAAAAGAAGTTTCAAGTTCTATGCTTAAAAGATTTCAAAAAGGAATTTTTACACATTATAATTCAATCGATGAATTCTTGAACATGTCTTGAATCCATGATAAACGTCATATTTAATGTATTCAAGTCAAATTTATATTTTAAATTTAATTGGGACAAGTTTTAAAGTCAATCAGAACATTTTTCTGATTTTTGTATCGGTCCCGAGCCGACTCAAGGGTTTCCGAGTCGACTCCCCAATTTGCCTGATTTTCTCGAGTCGACCCTTGGTTTTCAAGAGTCGACCCCTGAATTCTTGCGAGCCGACTCCTGTCTGTGCGAGCCGACTCCGCTCAAACAACAGAACCCATGTTTTTTGAGCACTTCTCGAGTCGACTCCCCATTTTCCTCGAGTCGACTCCCGACTTTCAGGAGCCGACACTTGTTTTCGCGAGTCGACCCTTCAATGTTTAAAATGTTTCTATTTTTGGTAATCGACTTCGAGCCGACTCCCTCAGAGCTCGAGTCGACTCCGCGAAATCTGGGCGCGATTTTTAACGATGACACATCAGCCCCAACGGTAAGATTTTTGAATAACGGCTATTTTTCCTTGTCTCTAACGGATATATTTTTGCAGATTCTATAAATAGAGGAGTTCTTTTCAAATCAAAACAACCCAGAGAAAATCAAAAAGAGAGAAAAGAATATCATTTGAAAAGAGGGAAAAACAGAGCATATTGGAAAAATCATTTAGCTCAAAGAGAGTGATTCAAAAGGAGTGAAATCCAAGAGGAAGTTTCGTCTACTCCTTTCATCATTCCACAAAGCAGAAGAAAATCCAAGTGCGTTTCAAAGGTCAAATCGGAGGATTTTCAAAAGAGGAAAAAGCTTCATCTCAACTCCAAAGTCTTCAACGGTCAAGAATCTAGCTGAGGCGTGATTCAACACTTCTAGAGGAGTTGAAGAGAAGAAGGGAGAAAGCCCAAGCATCTACCATCTGCAATATTATCAGGCTTTTCTAACCTATATTATTTTGTACTTCATTTGTATATTTGCTCAAGGGGAGCACATTATTGTTCAAACACTTCTATTCTATTTGTTTGCTGATTCAATCAGTGGATTGAATCAGTGGAGGTTGGTATACCTCGTTACAAGCCGGAGTGCTTGTGTTGGGTTAGTTGTGAGCCCGTGAAAAACAACGTGTAGGGTTTTGTGCTGGTAAGCCCGAGTTAAAACCAGCTGGGTTCGTTGTGCACCCGGTAAAACAACAAGTTTGAGTTGTGAGCTTGGAAAACAACTCGGCTGTAATCTAGAGAGATTATAGTGTGGACCCAAGTGAATCTTGGGAGTGGACGTAGGTGCTGGTTGCGCCGAACCACTATAAAATTATCTTGTGTTTGCCGTGCCATATTTTCTCTATCTCTATCTCTCTTTATTTGCTTGTGCATTGCTTATTAGTTAGCCTCTCACTTGCACATCTTGCTAACTAATCAATTAAGTTAAAAAGTCTTAAATTTTTAAGAACCCAATTCACCCCCCTCTTGGGTTGCCATCTGGGCCAACAGCTGTGAAGCTGGATAGGAGAGAGCTTATGACAGATTGAGTTGGGCATTTCTGTGCCGAACTCTTCATGAATTTGGGTTTGCTGGCCTCTTTATTGACTAGATCATGGCTTGCATTCACAGGCCATCATTCTCTCTTATCATTAACGATAGCCAGACTGACTTCTTCCACTCTGCTATGGGGATGCGTCAGGGATGTCCTCTATCTCCTTTTCAAGATGGTTAACGATAGCCAGACTGACTTCTTCCACTCTGCTATGGGGATGCGTCAGGGATGTTCATCCTTGCTACTGACGATCTATCTCATGCGTTCTCTCAAGCAGAGCATGATTTACGCATTGCCCCTTTCACTACGGGCCCCATGGCCCCTTGGTCTCTCACCTCCTATTTGCTATGATTGTATATTGTTGGGTCAGGCTACTGTCCACAATGCGACCAACTTTGCATCCATTATTTAGTTTTTCTATGGTCAAAAGGTTAATCTACAAAAATTCATGATCTGCTTTAGTTCAAAGACTACTGATACAACTAGGAAGGCCATCATTCAAACATTGGGTATCACTACTCAGACCGATCGGCTATCTTACCTAGGGATCCATATTATGGGTAGACAGCCACGAAGCAGTGATTACACTAACCTAGAGCACCGGGTCCATGACTGTCTTGACGGCTAGTAGGTCACTAGTTTATCCATGATGGCTAGGATCATCCTTTTGCGCTCGGTTCTCACTTCTCTTCCTCTTTATCTCCTATCCAATGTTGCAACCTTGATGACTTGTCTGAGAAGGATAGAGAGATGCTTTAGGGACTTTCTTTAGGCCTCTATGCAGGACGGCCATAGTATTCATCTACTGGCATGGGATACTGTTTGCTTACCGACTATAGAAGAAGGCCTTGGAATCCAATCTCTAACTATTAAGAGAGAGGCTTTGATTGCTAGGCATGCTACTCAGTTCTACTTGATCCGCATTGCTTCTGAAGCTCTTTAATGCATGCGAAATATGGTGATTGGACTCCTTTTATGGACTTTTAGTCTTCCCGCGGATGTTCTTTCTTCTGGAAGGGGTTTGCCGGCATGCTTTAGCTATTCTGAACAACATTTCGTGGATGATTGAAGATGGATCCTTGGTAGATGTTGTTCAGGATACGTAGATTGCTAATCTTTTCCTCTTACTTTGGCCTACTTTTATTAGTATTGATGTTTCTAGTAGCATGAGAGTTATTGATTTGATCTCCCAGGATCACTCCTTCTGGCATCTTCTTATGTGTTCCGGTTCTTTGGTGAGGAGCTATCTCATCGGATCTTCTCTATTCCTCTCATACTGAGCACATATCTGATACCAGATTATGAAAGAGATCATATCTTTTTAGTGCTCCTACCAGAGTCCTCATGAAGATTTATGGGCCACACCTCAACATGCGATGGATATGGCATGGATCTAGCAGCTTCCCATCCATCCCAGAATTCAGCTCTTTATTTGGAAGCTTACATGGGATTATCTTCCTACCTGCTCCCTACTCTCTGGGAGGAGTCTGTCCATCCAGCCTACTTGCCCATTGTGCGGACAAGAGAAGAAGACTGCTGATCATGCCATCTTCACCTGTCCCAAAGCGAGATAGATCTGACAGATTATGGGCTAACCATCTTGAAAAGGGTGGTACTGGTTCTCGATGATCTATTACCTGTGCGATATTCGAAGGGGTATCCAGTAGCAGGGTGCCACTTGGGCCTCCACAACCTATCATATATGGTTATCGCGAAACCTGCTTGTTTTCACTGATGATATTGTACCTCCTCATGGATAGCGAGAAAAGCTATATCATTATCTGCTGAATATACACTCCATCACATTGCTATTGATTCTAACAGTCCTGACCACTGGGCTCCTCTGCTGCTTTGGCAACGAGCCGGCATATGGTGTACATCTCTTGGGAGCCTCCACCCCTAGGGTTTGTCAAAATCAACTTCAATGGGAGTGTATGGGATAGATTTGCAGGTTTAGCATTTATTATCCATGGGATTGATGGAGCTATGTTGGCCCTTGGCCTTCTGAACTTTTCTGTTTCTTTGGCCGAGCTTTATGCTGCATGAGCAGACATCTCTTACACCACTCGGATCCTTCGTGCTTATAGTCTTTTCATTGAGGGGGACTCCCTTACTGTAATCCGATGGCTCAGGCTGAACTACTGCGATCATTTCCATCAACCCTTTGCTCCATGACATCCGATCTACCCTTTGGGATGTTCATAGAGTCCATATCCGTTATGTTACCAGAAGGCCAACTCTACAGCTGACTGGGTTGCAGCCTTTGTGGCTTATCACTCTGAATTTTAGAACTGAAGCAGAAGACCTCTGTCCTATTGTACTTAAATAAATTTTGCTTGCTACTTATCAGGGTTGACTAGGCATTAGACTAGTGTAATCATCTGCTTGTATAAAAAAAAGAAATAAAAAGAAATAAAAAGGACAACAATGCATGAAGTAGAGGAATGATTGGATAGCCTACTCTAAATTTGAAGGTCACAATTCAAACCAAGGAAAGGTTCGTGCGTGGTGTTTTTTCACTGTATGAGTTCTACATTTTTTCGAGCTACTAAGATAATTAGGGTCTTGCTCCCCACAAGATTGCTGAAGCATTAGATTAATGGTAATTAATGTTGTATGTAGAAATGATGTTGGCAACCCTAATCATAATATACATGCATATATACATACATACACATACATAGACACACATATACATACATATACACATAAAAAAGGAAGAAGTAGACTTGGCTATATTCGAATTCAATATAGCTTAGTATATATTTGATCATCTCCTTCATCCTTAAATTTAAACAGTTATGAATTTTACCCAAATCTACTTAAGTTTCTCTCTCTCTCTTTTATATATATATATATATATATGTGTGTGAGAGAGAGAGAGAGAGAGAGAGAGAGAGAGAGAGATTTTTTTTAAATTTGTAATATAAATAAGAAACTTTGCCTAAGTCCAAACCTGTAATCCACTTAATACATGCAGCCTTTGTGATATAGATCAAACTCATTTTCGTGCAAGTATATGTATATATATATATATATATGGATTTTGACTTTTGCAAAGAGACTAGACTGCCTTGATTACACTAAAAAAAAAGTTATTTACTCAAATCTACTTAGGCCTATATTATAATATAAGAATTTCACATTAATGATTTAAATCTTTGAATGTGATTTAGAACTTCTAAAATATCTTAATATTAAAAATTATATAATTTGAATATCCTAGTGGGGTCCAAAATTTGAATACTTTAGATAATATGAAAGAATACATTTTTTTTTTGGATCATTTAATGTATGAGCAATTTAGATAATATGAAATAGTATTTTAAAGAAGTAAATCAAACCAATTATAAGATCAAAGTATGAGATTACTTTCTCCACATGTTTCTTTGATCCGATTTTCTCGTTGAATGGGACTACCGGCATCAAGTTAAACGTTGGGACCACCGGCAAGATGATCCCATCCTACCAGTTAGTATGACAACTTGTGATAACCTGTCCCAGCATCCACGAAATCTTCCATCATAGCAAGGCAATCCCATCCTAATTGATAATCTATCTCCCAAAAAGAAACTAAAGTAATTTTCCATGAAAAAAAATATACGAGTGACTGCCCAAAAGAGCACGAGATGAAATATCATTTTATACACAAAGGACAACAGAGGGTATTTTATATTTTTTGAGAAAAAGGACACGAGAACCCAATCTGTTTCAATGACAATGGAAACACTACAAAAGGGATATAATGCAAGATATCTCTGAATCCTAACTTGCCAAAGAAATAGCACAATCTACTAGGTAACAAGTTTAACAGCCTCTCAGCTGACGTGGGTAAACAACAACAAAGCTTCTTGCCAGATACTACAATTCACGTCATCAGTGAATTTGACAATGAAATCTACACTTCAACTATCATGAGAATCCAGATAACTAGACTGTCATTCCTCACATGGGAAGTCTCATTGTTCACAACAACATGAAGATAAATATCACCACCCATTCTTGGTGATCTCTGTTCATTTCAAGTCACAAACTTCAATCTCTTAGAAAATATAGGGCATCAATGCCTTGATATTTTTAGGGAAGTTCTGGAACTTGGAGAGGTACCACTTTCGGGTTGCATAGCTCCTACCCATCAGATAAAAGAAAGTACCCAAAGTGAAAGAGCATGCATACACTGTTGGAGAGATAAAGGTAACTCCCACAAAATCTATGATTTCAAAGAGATAATGTGGGCAGATCACCAATTTAAAAAGACCTCCCTTTGGTATTTTGTATCCCTTGTCACCCTTCACCCTAAGCTTTGAGAGGAGGAAGTGGTGGTATAAGTTACCCATGATTCCTACCAGAAAGAGCACCACCCCTGCATATTCCAAATTGATGGTTGGTTCTGAAATGCCCTGAGTCAGATATTGAGCATAGATCATGCTCACAGTGCCCATGAAATAACTACTGGATATTAAAATAGATGTGTCAAGAGCCATTTGCCCACTAAATTTATGAATAAACAACACCTGGAAAACCAAATCAAGAGGAAAGATTAGCTTTTCATTCGGCACCCTAATAAATTTGGTAATGTTCAATTATAATATGAACTATAAAACATGGTTGTTTCAATTAAATTACATACTCAAGCAGTGAAGTGCAGATATGACAGAGCATAACTATAGCACGGACATTTATACTAGTATCAGCCTGAAATCCTGTTTGGCCTTGGATTGGGTTGCTGCACTGGATTTTGTATGTAGACAATTGCAGGAAAATATAATCATATATTGGTATGGAATTGCAATTACTGGCTAAAGGCATATTGAGGAATGCTTGGGTTAAACCTGCGTGTCCAAATTATATATATCCATTGCAATTACAAAGGAGCAAATAGAAAGACAAGGAATTCAAACAAAGAAAAACCCAGTGCAATTACCAGGCCAAGCCAACTAATAATAAACTAGATATTAGTAGCACAACTTGGGTTGAAGGCGGACCATTAACAAAAACGTACCTCTGTATATCTCAAACCAAATTCAACCAAACTCAACAAAAAAGATAGACTTCTCCAATCAAACCAATGTCAACCTGTCTTAAGCTGAATTCGGATTTGAGGTTGATTGAACAGCTTGGTCGGGCTATATACAAATTGTTTTGTGAGGTCCTCAATGGGAGGAGATCTGGCCAAAAATTAGGGGAGGATAGGACTTGAACCCAGATCATTGGTTCAAATCCCCAGTGACCTTACTTGCCGCACTACCTGGCACCCTCAAGAGTCAAGAGTCCATAAATTTTGATCAATGGATTGCAGGTATGGTGGCAAATATGTAATTCATTGTCTGAAAGTGTCAAATGTATAAGCATATACATAAAATACAAATGTACCCATATATATAAAGACACATACACAAGTTACTTTTTATTATTTGGAGAGGGTTCAGAGTGGGTTGGCATCCTATTGGGATGAGATCAAGCCCAGCCAACCAAAGCAAGGATTGCATTACAAATTTTTCACAGTCCTAACCAAACATTTTAAAATGTCAACAAATCCAAACAAGTGGGTTGTGTTGGTGAAGTTTGGGTGAGCTGAACCCAAGTTTAAGCCCTGCATCTCAGCAAGTATTCTACATTCATGTGTAAAATGCAGGTGCATGAAGTGATGATTTGAAAAATAACAGTGCTGATAATATGCTGAAAAACCTAGTTACCTCATCTGACTAAGCTTGAAAATCAAGTAATAATTATTGGCATCACGTGAACATCTGATGAATATAAGAACTTCATTTACATATATGGAGAAATTATTAGATAATCACCTATGTTTTAGGGCTTCATAAGACAACACTCTCTTTTCCTCCCTTCCAAATCAGCCAATATAAATTCATAGCCAAATCCATGCTTCCATTCATATGCATTTAATGACAGATTTGCACCTCACTAAGCCAGATTTGAAAACCATATATGAAGGGTCTCTACCTTCAAGAATCCACCCTCCTCTCTCTCTCTCTCTCTCTATATATATATATATATATATATATATATATATATGACAAACAACCCAACTCTCCAAACTAATTGTCACTTCCTCTTCCTTCACTATTTCCTCTTGTCAATCTCTCTCCTCTTTATCGTTTTTTCCCTCGCTGTGACCCAAAGAAGCTTTGTCCTTCTAAAGATGCTATATTGAGGAACAAAGGGAGGAGGAAGAGATTCTAATCAAGAAAAGGAAGGTAAAAAAGAAGGATAAATAATGCTACTTAATAAATTCTTGACGCTACATCTAACATTTTCCAAAACTTATTGCAAAGTTGGAAGTGAACATGATAACGCACTGCAAAAGACCAGTGCGACAAACTACATTAGTTGGTTCAACTTCAGGATGTTCTCCAAGAGAGGATGCTGTTTGATGATCTATTGGGTGTACGGTTAATAATGAGAGTAAGGATTTCATGGTGAGACGAAAACCTGTCCGCTACCAGGCAAAAGATGTTTGTTACTATGATCTTGAGATTACCTCATAGCAAGGTGAACAAAAAACATGATCAAGGGTCACATGTTCATCCTTAAGAAAAGCTATTCCAGTGAGAAGGGCACAATGAGAGAGAAGGCAAAGACCTACTAGATGACCTGGTCATGGACAGATGAATCGATAAATTTGTATTTTGAAGTCCTTATCTTTTAAATCCATTATTGTCTTTCAAGTTTCAACCCCAAAATGAACATATTTGTGTAATGGAACTTGAGATAAATTTTCCATCCTTGACTGAGTTCTTTAGTTGGTATGACTTAATAAGACTCAGTTGGCTGCAAAAGAATAAAAAACTCTCTCTCACGCACAGAGGGAGTTAACATAAGCAGATAGGACTGTTGATATATTGTACCATATCTGTTGGTACCATATCGGAATCAGATCAAGATCATATCTATTAGTACAAAATCAGAATCATATTCGAGTCAAGACTAGATCAGATTGAATCAAGATTGATACCAATAGTAACACACTACGTGTTTGATTCACCATATCACACTATGTGTTGGAAGCAAATTCATGTAGCTGACCCCATGTAGTTGGGAAAAGGCTTAGATGAGTTGAGTTGAATTGAGCAATAGCGTTCAGGTATATATACTCATTAGATGTACAAACCTTGATAGGGTAATACACACATCTTTATTCTTATTTGCTCTCATTTTACATGGTATTAGAGCAATTCTAATCTGTGTTTATTTTTTATTAGGCTTTGGGTATTTTCTGATCATTTTCCTTCTATTTTCCAATGAGCTTTGGGTATGTTGTTCAAGCCACCATTTTATTTTCAATCTAAGAGGTTTTAATTACAATTCGAGCAATCATGATCAGAGAGAGGTACACTCACCAGCTGTCAATCACCCTACTGCTGAAATTGCATCCTTTGAAACTGTCTCACGAATCTTCACTCATGGCTCTCTTACACTGACAATTCAAACTACTCTTGATGGCTCCAGCTATGCTGTTTAGGCTCAGAGTTTTCTTCAAGGTCACAAGTTTTGGCATTATGTCACTGGAGATATCACATAACCAATCAAATAAAAAGATGAGACTAAAGTATCTTATAGGCGCAAAATTGCAGACTCGGATAGTAATAACCACAGAATTATTTCTTGATTTGGAAATACTTCTATTCAATTTGTTAAACAACAGCTAGATAAGTTTGATACTGCCAAAGGAGTATGGGATTTCTTGGCTCAATGTTACCCTGCTACTAGTAGTTTATCTCGTCATCAACATGTGGTTCATCTGCATTGCATGTGGTAGGATAAAGGTCAGTGTATTTCTAATTTTTACTCTAACATATCCAATATCTGGGATCAATTATCATTATCTGAGTCGAAGTGGCATTGTCTGAAAGATGCTAAATTATTTATGAATATTATGATGCCATGCATCTTTCTCAGTTCCTTATTGCTGTCCATTATGATTACAACATGTTTTGTGCTAATTTGTTTCACCGTGATCCTTTGGCCTAAGGAAAAGGTAGTTAGTGAGTTGATAATTGCTAAAATCAGGAAAAATATTCCTCATATCTCTATTGATTTTGTTTTAGCTACTACATCATCTACTCCCCTTGTTGTTGTCCCCATAAACGCTACTTTAGCTGCTTCTTCTCACACTCAAAGTTCAACTCCATGCTGCTTTTCCAAAAAATATAAGCATCCTATTGAGAAATGCCATGAGTTAGAAAGGAAGAAGAACATGAGCAAGGGTAGCTAGTCTCTTCCTTGCTCTGCGACTGTTGCAAATACTACTGAATTATGGCCACATCTGCAATCTCTCCTAGGATACTCAGACTTTCTACAGCTCACTCTGAGGCCATTGCTAACCAGGTTGAACAAGATTTTACTAGCACTAACTTCCAATCTTCTACCCTTTTTTGCAACATCAGGTACTTCTTCTTAGTATTTTGATTCTGCTTGTTGCAACCGCATGACATCCAACCCATCTACCTTTTCCATTAAATCTATTGCCTCTATTCTTTCTCCTATTTCTGTTGTCGATAAGTCGCTTATGAGTGTTAGTCATATAGAATCTATTCATACTCCACACCTTCCATACAAGATAACTTTCTAGTGCCAAACTTATCCTTGAATCCTCTTTCAATAGGACAATTCTGTGAACTTGGGCTAGACCTTTTCTTTTCTTTTTTGGGTGTTGTTGTGCAAGAATCACTGACCAAATAGATCATTGATACTAGGCATAAAGTTTCTCATTTCTTTGAATGGGCTTGTCTGCATCTATCACCTCCTCCACCTGTCACCATTGCTCACTCTACTGTTGTCTAATTCTCTCAATCTTTGATGTTCACATTTTGGTCATCTTACCAAATCTAAGCTTAAGGATTTAGTCTACATTGGTAGATTAGGAACTGTTGATTTATCTAATTTTGAGTGTACGTTTTATCAACTTGGAAAATAATCTGCTTTACCATAAAAAAATAATCTTTCTTTAGCTTATGTACCTTTCGATCTTGTGCAATCTGACATTTGGAGACATTCTCTTATTACTTCAATTGGAGGGTCAAACTTATTTATCGTTTTTGTTGATGATTTTTCTCCATTTACTTAGATATGTATAATGCATAATAAATCTGTTTGCTTAATTTTTTTGAGAATTCTCTTCTATGGTTAAAATTCAGTTTTCTTGCAATATTAAAATTTTTGATTCTGATAATGCATCAGAATATAGATAATCTGTGTTTCTTTCTCTTCTTAAATAGGATGGTACTTTTCCACATTATTCATGTCTTGGCACTTTCCAACAAAAAGTCATGCATAACGAAAATATAGACACATATAAGACACAATCTGTGACTACTTATATCTACTTTGGTTTCTGATCATTTTTGAGGGCAAGCTGTTCTTACAGCTATGTATACAATAAATTGAGTTCCTTCTTTAGTTATTAATAATAAATCCCCATATAAGCATATTTTTCATCATCCTCTAGGCCTAGGAATTGGGCCACGGGCCATGCCGGGTCTGAATTTTTTTTTTCCGTGCCGTGCTTGGCATGGCACGACAATTCTAAAGGCACGATGGGCCTGGGCCGTGCCGTGCCTGGCACGGCCTAGTGCCCACCTCTAGTTATCATCATAATGACCTCGGATCCTATTCATGATAACAGTGAACCTAGAAGTTCACAGTTTGCACCCCTTCAAACTCAATAACCAATTTATATGAGTTATGGTAGTGAAGATGTTCATTTAAAACTCAAATTTGCAATGCAGAGGGATAAAATAAAATAGAGTTTCAATGAAGATAGCGTTTTGAATCCTCACAAATTTGAGGTATTTTATGATGGACTAAATTGACATGGCTAACCAAGGGGAGATGCATAATGTCAAGGGGAAAAAAAAAATGCAATAGGATGAATCCATTTTTGACAAAATTTTAAGAGAGCAAGTCCCAAGACAGATATGTCTACCATTGGAACCTAGTTACAGAAGAGTGAAGAAGGAAAAAAAGTATAAACTCTATAACCTAATAGCATATTTTAGGGGATCAAGATGTTTGGCACTGATATGATTGCTGAATATTTTTGAATGCTTTCCACATCAAATTAAAGTCTTATAATTGACAAGAAAATTGAAGAAGATCAGTGAGATGATCCTGCAGACATCATTTGAGATGACCATAGAATCTCCTTTGACATGACTGCAGCAAAGTCCCATGTTTGCTATAATGAGAAAGGCATTGCTTTATTGGAAAGTTAATCATTGTCAATGGCCAATAGCAGACAAAGGGAAATGTGAATCAAAAGGCATCATCTGATGGATTTGATATGTGAGCCTAGGTCAGGTGAGCTGGACTTCAGATGCTTATGAAGCCAGCTTATGAAGCCAATTAAGCTGGCAAAAGTTGTGTAGAGGTCTCTAATGTGGAGTGGCGGAGATTATGAAAAGCCATTCGTCTCTTTCTGAACAGAGGCAATTCTGGTAATGGTTACAGAGGCATGCAGCAATTTATTGATGTTATAGCCACAGCCAAGCACCTCCTATCAATTAAGATGCTGGAAATTGATATGCTAAAACACTTAAATATATAGTACGTCTTAAGTATAAAGTTAAAATTGCAAAAACATATGTGGTTACTAATTTGGGCATGAGGAGAGATTTGCTAATCAATTGTACAGTTACTTTGATGGAGGGACACAAATAGACATACTACACGTTTGAGTCACTTCTTCAGGATCAAACATGCTTCATTTTTTTTCTTAAGCAATAGCACATTTGCCATCATAGACTCAGATGTTCTAGAGCACACATTATGTACTTTAAAGGAAGACAGAATATATTGCATATCATAGGATAAAGTGATACAAGACAGGAGTCAAATCATGCAAGATTCAGGATCACGTGGTTAACATGTGTGATCGATAAAAAAAATAAAGATATATTGGATTATAATCAATGTTCTGTCAAACATAATCTCTTAAAAAATAAGCCATGATCTATTTCCTTGATTCTACAAATTGTACTTAGGTTGGCTATTGTTAAATCAAGGGATAAGTAAAAGTGAAAATTGCATACATGGTCCAATTGGCGAGAGAGCAAATAAAATGATGTGTGAGCTGTTTGACAATATTAGAACATTCGAGGCTCCTGGAAGCATGCATCTATGTGTTGGAGATTTTAGAGGAGTTGATTTTCCAGTTCAATAGAACTAATATTAAATCAAGTTTGTCAAAGTGCTAGTTAAGTTGTTAAAAATGATTACGTTGAAAAATTAATGACGTGAATAAGTTCCATCTGTTTGGATGTGGATGGAGGAGAGTCGAGGTGAGAGGAGGGAAAAGAATGAGAAAGGTAATAAAAACTTTTGTTTGAGAGGGAGATGAAAGGAGGAGGGGGAGGAATATCAGGATTAGTTATTCTCCTTTATTTCTCCTCAAAAAGTTTAAATTTCTTTGCCTGAGGTTTGAGGCAGAGAGGGAGGGAACAATTGATAATTTTTGGTTCTAAATTACCTCATTTCCCTTCCCTCCTTTCAAACAAGGGAAAAGTAACAACCTTTTCCTTACCTTTCCTTCCCATCGACTTCCCTCTCCTTCCTTCACCCTCCCTTTCCTTCTCTTCCAGAGAGATTCGATCAGTAGGCAAAAAGAAGAATATCTAAACTAAGGTAAGACAGTACGAAAGAACCAGGATAAAAATATTTTCTTTCCGTCTACTCTAGTCCCCAGCATAGGAAACCATGGCTCCTATTGGTCATCAAATAATCCAAACTATAAACAGTAAATAATAAATCTAAGAACGAGCCAAATGGTTTTAATACCTCGAAGACTCTCTTGAAGAAATGAAAGCTGAGAGCCAAACTGAGCAATTGGGACCTCGTGTTGGTGACGACGCCCGGAACGCCGAAAGAGGCTACCGCTGCCGCGAGCGCGGGCGTGTAGAGCAGCAGCATTCCGGTCCGGCTGGAAAGCCAGATGGGGTTGGGGCGCGGGGGAGGGTTGGCGTTCCAGAACTTGGAGTACTGGAGGTGCTTCCCACAGGCTTCGGAGAGGCCCATCAACGAGAGGGCGGTGAAGCCGATGGCCGACATGGCCGTGAGGAAAAGGGAAGGAGGAGGCGGGTACAGAATGTTGAGCAAGTTCGACATCGTGGGCGTGGCTCCCTTCCTTCGTTGCTCCCTCTGCTCTTCCTCCTGTTCTCTACGACGGACGGTTGAGGGATTTAGTTGAGGTTTTTCTTTCATTATTTTTTATATATCCCTCCGCGTATTCAACGGGCAACTGGCACCCGTTTCTCCGGGAGGCAGCCCGGACACGCTTCTGCATTTTTCTTGGATAAAGAAGGGAGAGCGAAGACTTGCACTTGCACGCATAAAATCATCGCCAGCCAAGAGAGATTATATTTACTTTTCTTTGTATATTTTCGTTAAAAAAAATTTATAATTTATAATACTGTCAACTTGGATGAAACTTTAGGTAGTGTTTGATAGGAAAAATTATCCATGGATAAGTGTACGGGATAGAATTTATCCCCTGGCTATCCCTAGGGATATCCCTTGGCTATCCCATTGATCATATCAAATGCAAAAAGATAAATCCATGGGATAACCTTTTTTTACTCTTATTTGAAGGGATAACCAGCTATTCCTGCATTCTCTAGGGAATAAATTGAGGGGATATCCCATGGTTAACCATGGTTAACCATGGATTATCCCTTTGGTTAACTTTATTCCCTGCTATCCCTTATAGTTATGGCTTTTGGGAATAAGAGGGGATATCCTCTGGATATCCCCTCTTATCCCCTATTTCAAACACTACCTTAGATATTCCTTCTTATTCCTAAATGCTATAGCTAGAAGGGATAGATCTGAAAAAATTTAACCAGAGAGGATAACCCATGGTTAACCATGGTTAACCATAGGTTATTCCCTAAACTTATTCCCTAGGAAATTTAGGAACAACTAAAGTTATCCCTTGATGGCAGACTTGTAATTTAAAAGAAATACTTATTCCCTCAGCTATCCTCTGGATAAATGCTATCCCTACATTTATCCAGGGATAGCTTTTGGGCTATCAAATACTACCTTAATGTTTAGCCAAAGTGCATGGACTGACCATGAAAGATTTAATCTTTCTAAACATAGTTAACTTTTTACCTGGAGCATAGTTATTAATTAACAGCAAAAAAAATTAAAATTTGGTATTACGTACTAACTAGCCAATCAACAGGAATTAAACATTAAAGTTCAATTTCCTCAAAGGCTGAATATTATTTAAGCCTTGATAATATTTGAAAATAAGACATTTTTGATTGGCTTAATAGTTGAAGGTATGTGTAGTAGGTTGTATACATGCTTTCTTAGGATATTATGTTGTTATAATATAATAATATACCACTATTTTTGGTGTCAAAAAGACCGAAAGCATTGATCTTTAGTCAAGCCTAAATCAAGCCCAAATCCTATCCTAAAATTTTAAATGTAGCTGGATCTTTTAAATTTTATATTAGATTTTTTTTGTTAATAATGTGAGAATAATTATCCATTTTATAACAACTTTTCTTGAGTAATTAGGTGTAATTATTGTAAATATTTTTATTTTTATGCAAGCACTTAAAAAACTAAAAGTTGTTTCGTTAGCCAAATGTTTGATCCAAATGGCTTGTTGTGGGTTGACCTAATTAGGTTTTAAACTGAGCCTTAGCCTAAGCTTGAGTTGAGATCGGGTCTGGTTTTTAAAAATAATTTAAGACCTAAAGCCTTAAAAAAAATTCAGATGGGACCATGGCTCAACTTAGCTTAACCTAGATATCACATGTAACCCCAACAATAAGAAGAGTCGGATCTTTCTTTCGTACCATGATATTGAATGATCCCATTAATGAAGAACCTTATCATTATCGATCTCATACTTAGATAACCATCACCTTAGAAGAGATCATATTCATTTATCTTAATATATTTTAATAAAAGTTTTTTCATAATCAATTTTGTAATAAGTATGATCATGACAAAGGATTTTTCAGATAAGTAATAGGTTGTTTATCTTTAAAATATATGTACACTTTCTTGTATGGTTACACATGTAACTGGAGACTTGAGATAGAAATAATACATACATTGATGCTTCCGATATTGGCCAAAATCTCTCGCTCATTCCATGGTTCCATTCCTTTTGATGCTCCTCTCCCACTCAACAATTCTTCTAGACTATGGCAGGAAGCCTAGTAGGATGGCGATGCCCATAACCCCGACTATTGGGAACCCCACAGCACAAAACCAAACCATCACGAAGATCTCATATTTGCTTTTCGTCGTCTCTTTGCTTGCTCTTTGACTTGCTCTCCCTTGACGGTCCCCTATTTAATCATTGCAATTTTCTCGTCCATCCATCGTTATGTCATGCCCAAAGCGTGCATGGGAGAAAATCGCAGCCCTTGTTGTGTGTTTTCGACTAATTTTGATCTCCCTTTCCCATTGTACTCTGCTATCTTGATTATTCCAATAAAAACCTTAATATGTATGGACAAAATCAATCACCCTTAGTGCCAAATTCAACCAGTAAACCAATTATTTTCATGAAAACAGTAATATGTCAATAGACAACACAAAACACCCTTGGTGCCAAATTCTTATTTTATTCTTATAAATCTATCTATTATTCTAAATCTAATTAACCCCTCTAACAATATCCCTCTCTCAACATTTGCAATATCTAATTCGAACATAATAATCTCCTTTGTGTTCTCATCCCTAAACGAGTGCAAATTCTAGTACACATAAAAAGCACAGGGGAAACACTTTTTTTTGGCATCCATATTTACATGTTTATATTGATACAAATATGGAGTTCTCAATGCACACATACCCTTTGTCGAACAAGACATAAGAGTACGTATGTATCGCTACAAACATATGGAACAACTGATACGAATTTATAGCATTTATAGATGCATATTTATTCAACTTTTCGGTGAACATATATTTCATTATTATATACTTATTTGGCCATTACACATTAAAACCTACAACTGCAATCCATTACACACTTACGATGCATGTATGACATATCTTTTGTTTATTGATACATTTTAACAAAAAATTATATGCATATGATGTATCAAAATGGACTTATTATATATTGGCACACATTTTAGGAACTGATGCAACAATGTCTCCAAAATTATTATTACATGTTGCTACGAAAATTCATTCTCTGGCTTGAAAATAGTGCATGTCAGAATTCGAATAGCACTCTCCCATCCGGATGGACCTGCAAGGCAGTCCTCACGCCAGAATCAAAAGGGATGGTCCTTGTGGAAGACCCTTCGATGCCCAAGTCAGTAAAGATTCTGAGCAAACAGATGAGAGGAGAAGGCTCCAGCAAAAGGATCTTTCTCCTTGAGATAATTTTTCAGGAGTAATGACCTTTGCTAGAGTTATTTTTTGGGCTTAGATTGCCTTCAAGAGTGTACCTGGAGGGTACCGGGACTTGGTATTGTACGCTACCAAGGAGGTGAGCCGTTACCTAATTTTTTGGGCATGTTTTAGGGAGTTGGCATCCGATAAGGCTGGAATCCCAATAGTTACGGGGATCGATAGTTGATGAAGTTGATGGACACTTTATTGGGAATTTGGAATCCCATTGATCATAGATGAGGTGCTGTATTTGGCTTCCATTTTCATTTTAGGAGGCTCATTCGGCGATTCTTGCGATCATGATGGTTCATCCTCCAAGATATCCGGCGTGGTTTGAAGCAACAATGGTGCTTATGTCGAAAGGATGAGGATCAATCCTGGCGAGGTACTAAGATAGCTCGGCCTTGCCAAGGTTCGGATATAGCTCGACCCTTTCAAGGCACTGAGATAGCTCAGCCAGATAGTTTGGCTCTGTAGCCTGATCAAATAGTTTGGCTTTGAAGCTCGGCCGATAGTTCGGCCTTAGTCATTGGGCACATTTATTGATGCGGTGATAATTTTTTCCCACATCATATGCTCCCAACTCCCTAGTAGGTTTGGGCATAGGGAGTAGAGTCCATGATGACTCAATCTCATTGGTGGGATTTGAACCAATAGAGGCACATCATGATGGCCCCATAAATGCCAAGGCATCATTTCTCGTTTCTCTTGATTTTGCAAAGTTTTTACTTGGCCCTGCGAAGAATGTTACTCAACCCTACCGAGGTACGGAGAAATTTTTACTTGGCCCTGCCAAGGTACGGAGAATATTGCTCGGTCCTGCCGAGGTACAGAGAAATTTTTACTTGGCCCTACCAAGGTTCAGAGAATGTTGCTTGGTCGTACCGAGTTATGGAGAAATTTTTTACTTGGCCTTGATAAGGTACGGAGAATGTTGCTTGGTTCGGCCGAGGTACGGAAAAATTTTTACTTGGTGTTGCCAAGGTATGGAGAATGTTGCTCGGCTATGCCAAAGTATGGAGAAAAGTTGCTCGGCCATGCCAAGGTATGGAGAAAAGTTGCTCAGCCATACCGAGGTTTGAAGAAATGTTGCTCGACCGTGCCAAGGTTCGGAGAAAGTTGCTCGGCCATGTCGAGATATGAAGAAATTTTTTTTACTTGACCCTGCCAAGGTTCGAAGAATGTTGCTCGGCCTTGCTGAGGTATGGAGAAATATTTACTTGGCCCTACCAAAGTTCAGAGAATATTGCTCGGCTCTGCCGAGGTATGGAGAAATTTTTACTTGGCCCTGTCAAGGTACGGAGAATGTTGCTTGGCCATGCTGAGGTACAGAGAAAAGTTGCTCAACTGTGCCGAGGTTTGGAGAAATGTTGCTCGGCCATGCCGAGGTTTAGAGAAAGTTGCTTGGCCCTTCCTCTAGCACCAATCTGTTGCTGCGAAAATCTATTCTCCAGCTTGGGAGTGATGCACATCAGAATTCGGATAGCGCTCTCCCATTCGGATAGACCTACAAGACAGTCCTCATGCAAGAATCACAGAAGGTGGTCCCTGTGGAAGACCCTCCGACGCTCAAGTTAGTGAAGATTTTGAGCAAACAGATGAGAGAAGAAGGCTCAAGCAGAATGATCTTTCTCCTTGAGATGACTTTTCAGGAGTAATGACCTTTGCTAGAGTTATTTTTTGGGCTTAGATTGCCTTCGAGAGCATACCTCGGGGTCCTGGGACTTGGTATTGTAAGAAGGTGAGCCGTTACCTGATTTCTCGGGCATATTTTAAGGAGTTGGCATCCGATAAGGCCGAAATCCCAACAGTTACGGGGATCGGTAATTAATGAAGCTGATGAATGCTTTATCAAAAATTTAAAATTTCGTTGATCATGGACGTAGTGTTGTATTTGGCTACCGTTTTCATTTTGGAAGGCTCATTCCGCGATTCTTGCGATCAGGGTGGTTTGTCCTCTGAGATATCCGGCATGGTTTGAAGTAGCAATGGTGCTTACGTTGAAAGAATGAGGATCGATCCTGGTGAGGTACTAAGATAGCTCGATCCTACTGAGGTTCAGATATAGCTCGGTCCTTCTAAGGCACTGATATAGCTCGGCCAGATAGTTTGGCTCTGTAGCTTGGCTAGAAAGTTCGGTTCTATAGCTCGGCTAGAAAGTTCGGTTCTGTACCTCGGCCAGATAGTTTAGTCTTAATCATCGGGCACGTTTATTGATGCGATGATAATTTTTTCCAACATCATTACATATTGAAACATTTTTTTAAAAATATATATATTATTTTGTATTGTTTAGGCTACCCAAAAAAATCACATTACTCTTATTGCATTGAAGTAGGCTGACCTCAGCTACTCTCATGGAGGCTACACTGGATCTTCTAATCAGCAGGTTCAATAATATCTGTTCTCATATTGATTTAAGCATCAAAATCAGGGAGCATGGTATCTACCTCTTGACAAAGGGCAAATTATTATTTGGATGAGCGAGCTCGACTGCTAGTACACAGTATGATGCAGACAAATGTGAGATAAAAATATTTAAAAACCACCTCACTATTTGCCGCACTGAACGGAGTTGAGCTTTGACTACTCGATCTTATGTTGACAGCACCAAATCTTCCAGCAGGCGAGCATCCAACAGGATCAAACATTATATCATTTAAATCATTGAACTTAAGGAAAATGGTATTTGAGAGTACCTTTCTCTTGAAATAGGTCAAATTATTATTTGGAGGAGTTTGCCCGAATCATGGTATAGCACATGCTACTTGAGCTCTACGAACAAAAATGGCAATTTTTAATGGGTATTGCACTCCATGAGAGAGATACTAGAGATGTTCCTTACATGAGATCTCCTTCATTTCCACACCTATGAAAAGATAAGTTTCTTAGGAATTATCAAAAATTAAAGAGGATAGAATGCAACATGTTTTACCTTGCTAGGATGTTGTTGAGAACCAATGAAAGGTCTTACATCATATAGACTAATGTTAAAGCATATATTTAGATGGAAATGTTCGAGGTGATTTTAGTAACTAATATTCATCTTGAAACATGAAAATATGTCTTCCTGCTAGGAGGAATATACAAAGGTGTGGAAGCTAGAAAGAAGAGTAAGAAACACACTGCACATTATACAGTGCTGATTAGACTCTAAGGTCTCTGGCTTTGGAACAATCTTCATGGAATTATACTGGAGTCTTGCACATTTGCTCATAAATGAGATCATAGATGAGTGCAAGACATTCTTCTTCACTGGCCATGAGACCACTACCCATTTGTTAACCTGGACTTGATAGACAAAATTATATTGATCCCTTCGCATGTTTGTCAAACTAAATAACATACATATCAAATATGTAAAAACTATGGGACCAATATACGTATCATGATAATAAAAATATAAATAAATAAATAAATACATCCAGCCATCACTACTACAGAAATTTAATTAGACTACGTCTAAAAAATAGTCTTTATATATAGACTACGGTTAAAAGTATTTTAAAAAATGTTGTCTTTTTGAGTGTAGTCAAAAAAATATGAGCGTAGTTAAAAGTCCCTGGTTTAGACTACGTTTTTAGATGTAGTTAAAAGTAAAAAAAAAAAAATGTAGTCTTTAAATACATTTAGACTATATTTTTTTCAGAAATTGTAGTTAAAAGTCAAAAAAACGTAGTCTTTATATACATTTAGACTACATTTTTATCAGAAATTATAGTTAAAGGCCAAAAAATCAGTCTTTAAATACATTTAGACTATGTTTTTATTAGAAACTGTAGTTAAAAGGTAAAAAAATAAAGTCTTTAAATACATTTAGACTACGTTTTCATCAGAAAATATAGTCTATTATGTACATTTAGACTACGTTTTGATATTAAAAACGTAGTATAATATCCAATCTTGTCATACAAACATATACTTTCAATTCCAGAAAAATTTTAAAAATATTGAATTGAAATATCCAATATTGTCATATAAATATCCAATACTGTCATCATACAAATATATTCCAAAAAATCTCAAATACATTGAATTAAAATGTCCAATTTTCTTCAATACATTTTCAATATCAAATACAATTAGTGCCAACTTTCTTTAAATGAAACCTTAAAAGTACTCAACCCATTCTCCATGCATAATGCCGATCTCTTCTTGTTTATAAGTTTTCTTCTCAGCAAACTGCATATATACACATAAGTTACTCAGAAAAGAGTAATAAATGACACATGACACAAAAATCTAAAACCATAAAAAGTACTACTTATATATATGAATCATGTATGCAATAATAACCTACCTTTTCATCAGTTGAAATGATATGATTCTCAATGATCTCCTTCATATACATGATGACATAATAGCCACATTCAACACCTGATGGTTGCTTAGGACACTTGAAAGATGAATTTAAAAGTTTTTATAAGACTTAAACAAATAAAATCTAATTTTATAAATTATAAAAAAGAATGTGCAAGTATTGACCTTAACTGACTCCCAAGTAAGTATTTTTCTTGCAACTCGTTCAGCTTTAGCGTTGTATATTTTGAGTGCACTGATATAGCAAAGTATAATAATAGTATGAGACACAAATGATATAACCCAGACAAATTACTATAAAATTAAAAAGAAATAAATACTTACATATTAATAACACCTTTCAATTCTTTTCAATTGAACGTCCAATAGAATCATAAAAATACACTTTGTCCCCATGAGGGTCAATAACCACCAAGGACAGTGATTCCTTCATAAACATAATAACAATAATTGACATAATATCAAAAGTATCAATTTTCATTAAAAAACCACTTACCCAGAGTTATAAGGAGCTAGAAACAATTGATCCATATTATAATGCTCTAATCTTTTAGCAATAAAATCTGATCGTACTCCAGCCAATCCAGAGTGTATAGAGATCTGTGCAGGGTCTACGAAGCCATACATGTTGAGTAGTTTTGATTTCTTGAGTTGGTTGTACAAATAGCTACATAAATCAAATTATTCAATCCCACGGTTATTATTAGAAACTTGTAACATCTAGTGATTGCATATGAAATGCAAAAAATATAAAAATATCTTATTACCTCATATATAGCACAATACAACTACAACTAATCTCCTCCATGAGCAAAAGTTATCGATATCTTTCTGAATAATATAACAGATCCGTTCATGATCAAAGACACCAACATCCAATACCACAGTTATTGTATTTGTATCTCCCAAACTTTTTGCAATATGATTCTTTAAATATGACAAACTCCATGGACCCTTTTCTTTGCTTTTTATCTATAACTTTTGTAGCCGGACAATCTTAGCCTGTTAATAATAATGAAATTCAATTCACAAATGCTATATAGCAAATAGATTATCAATATAAATTAATCACAAATTTATGGATAAGTTAAGAAGTTTCAGATACCTTGACTGGATCATCAATAACTAATGATTGAGGCCATGCAACGTGAGAACCAACAAAATCTTTAACTTTCACAGGATCATCACCAATTGTTATTGGAAGGAGAGCATCATCGTCAAAACAAGCATCAATAGATACATAATAATTATGAATACCTAAAGGAACTCCATGTACAATAGAGTTTGGTGCTACATTCTCAATCACTGTACCATATCCAATTATATTATCAATGGATCCTATTGCCAATTTGCATGGTTTTCCTTCAAAGCAATAACATTAGAAAATATAAGTACTATGAATTTAAATAAAATGCTACAAATATAAGTAAATATTAACATACCTTTTGCATGTTTCTTTGTCCAATGGTAACTAATTCTATACTTGCATCATTTTGTGTATCAGAATTAGCAACAGTTTTATTTGGATGCGGTTTTTTAACTGAGCAGCAGCTACCTTTCTCTGAAACATATTGATGAGCACTTGCAGCAATTTTTGGAATTTCTCTCAACTTTCTATTTTCTTCATGAAGTTGATATAGTTGGTCAAGTAATGATTTTCTTTCCTCAGCATCTTCTCTTTGTTGTTGATTCAGTTTTTTTGTTCTTCTAACAATTGTTCTAAGATTTTACTTGTTTTTGTTCTTCTCGGAAGATTGAAATAGATTTTAGGGGTAACCATACCTCCAACACCCCTTACTCGACCACCATGTTCGGGATTCCCAATGCCATTCCTAGTATGTCTTTTTGTCCCGATTCTTGTATTGATCCATCTTTCACCTTCATTGTATATTCATCCTGATATGTAGACAAAATGAACCATACATTAGAAAGTTATAAAAGAATCTATAATTAGCTATTAAATGAACAATAACAGATTTACTTACAATCTTCTGTATGACTTCTTGGATGACTTCACTATCAGAACCATCACCTTTTGAATAAACAGCTTTCCATACAACACTTCGTCCAATGTCTTCATCGATGCCATCTCTTTTTTCTATAATTAATAGACAACGAAATTAAGCTTAAAAAATTAGCTAATAATTACTCAACAATGTAAACTAAATATTCAAAACTTACTATCTTTCTTCCACATTAACAAATCCATGCCTAGATGAACGATGTCGATACTCATTGCTTTTTGCTCTTTCACTTTGCAACCTACTCCATTCCTGAAATTCTGGAGAACTATACCTGCTGACAAAGGCATTCCAAGCATCCTTTTTTATGAATGGATAGTTCTTAGGAGGGTTATCAAATAAGGGTCGCTATCCTCCAATGGATTCAAGAATTTTGTCCTCAACTTGAACTTAAATTGTCTCCATTTTGTACAAGCAGATGACAGAATATGTTTCTGTCCTTCAATTGGCACATTATAAGCTTTCTACAAAAACATAGAAATACATAAGAGCATACTAATAAAATCAAAATTTAATTAAAATAATTAAGAAAAAACTCACCTTTATTTGCACCCAAATTTTGTTTTTCAGTTCTTCAGGAACTAAATGCCAATTTTTGAAATTAATAGGCACAGTGGTTCTGGCTATAACACCTAGATAACTTTGCATTTCTGTATTAACCTCCCCTAAAGATTGTCCTCTTTTATTGTAAGTCACCTCCTTTACTTCTCCATGAGACCTAGCTTTTACTACTCTAGGCATAATTGTTGGACCCCTTTTTCTTTTGACCTTTTCTGCGCTTGACGCAGGTTCTTCATTCACAGTCAACAACCTGTACAATAAGAGTAAATTATCATTATTTTAACAAAAATAATATATAAAAATAAATATAATAAAATAGTAAAAATAAGCGAATATACGATTAACAAAGATATTACCATTTCATGTTAATTATTGGCAATCCAAGTACCCTCACTATCATCCCGCACATAAGGTAGATGAGAATCATCCATAATATCAAAAGACTGTATATCAGGCACTGATTTGATAACACAATGTTCTAATACTATATCACCTAACTCATCATCATTTGAATAACCATTAAACTTGTGCCTTGAGTTTGGAACTACAATCGACCAAGCTGGATCATTTCCATCTTCTACATAAAACACTTGCTGGGCATTAGTAGACAAAATAAAAGAATCTGACTTATGTCCGATTTTGGTAAGATCGACCAATGTGCATCCATCTTCATCTTCTTTAACTCCACTAGAGCTCTCAACCCATTGACACTTAAAAACTACCACCTTCAATTCAATATAATCAAGTTCCCATATATCGTGAAGAACCCCATAAAAGGACATGTTTGAAATTATCGGGTTCTTGTCCTTCGAGCTAGACACTTGCATTGTTTTAGCAGTTAAGGTGACACCACTATTCTGAACACATCTGGTACTATCACGTTTTTGGGTGTGAAATCAAACTCCATTTATAAGATATCCATCATATCTTATCACTTGGGGTTGGGGTCCATGAGATATCCACCTCAGCGTATCAGAAATGACGTTACTGGATTCCTTAATCTCAGACGCAACCTACATTCATTTTAAGATTCAGCAACATAAATGATAGTTAAGTATAAACAAATCATGATCTCCTAGAAGATGCCAAGCACATAGTCATATACCTTTTCATGCAACCAATTTATGAATGTTCGATTATGCTCATCCTGAAGCCACTTTTGTCTCCTTGTTTTATTTGATTAGCTGCCTTCAATTCTTCCATGTGTTGCCTGTATGTTAGAACTTATTTAGTTATGACCACATACTTTAAAAATAAGAACATTTAATGAGACTCAAATAACATGTGATGGGTCTACTTACTCTACATAGGCTGCAACTTCTGTTGTATTTTCCAACACATAAAGATGTGCTTGCTCTAACTCTTTCGCATCAGCTGTAAATACATGAGAACCAGAAAGTGGTTTTCCAATACTGTGTTGACCATCACACTCATTTCTCATTGATGGGATCCCAACAGCTTTCATATTTGACAAGTACTCCGAACAATATTCTACAGCTTCTTCAGCAATATAACATTCTGCAATGCAACCTTCTGGCCTATTGCGATTGCGTACATATCCTTTTAAGATCTTCATGAATCTTTCAAAAGGATACATCCATCTTAAATAGACTGGTCCGCATAACTGGACTTCGCGTACAAGGTGTACTATTAAATGAACCATTATGTCAAAAAATGAAGGAGGATAATTCTTTTCCATCAGACATAAAGTCTTCACAAGTTCTTCTTGTAGCAAACTGAGATTGCAAGTATCCACAACTTTGTTGCAAAGTGCATTGAAGAACAAACTTAGTCTAGTTATTGTGGATCTCATGTTCTTATTCAACAATCCTCGTAATGCCAATGGAAGAATTTGTTGGATCAAAGTGTGGTAGTCATGAGATTTTAGGCCATAAAGCTTCAATTCTTCCATAGAAACACAATTTCTTAAGTTAGAGTAGTATCCATCTGGAACTTTAAGTGCAGATAACATCTTGCAAAATTTGATTTTCTCAGCCTTAGAAAGTGTGTAACTTGCAGCAGGCAAATATGTCCTTTTTTCACCCACTATTGGCTGTAGCTCACTTCGAATTCCCAGATTTACTAGATCTAAACGACTGCTTAGTCCATCCTTTGACTTTCCAGGTATATCAAGAAGGGTTCCCACGATGCTCTCACATACGTTTTCTCAATATGCATCACATCTAAGACATGACGTACATGAAGAAACTCCCAATATTCAAGATCAAAAAATATTGACCTTTTTTTCCATGCAAGTTTAGACTTTGCCTCTGAAACCTTGTCCTTCTTTTTTAATTTCTCAACATGCACTGTATTTGCTTGCTTTTTTCATACACATAATTAATATTTCTGGTCTTTTGTAAAATTTCTGTTCCAGTTAAAGGTTTAGGCTCAACATCAAACTCTTGACAACCATTAAATGCCTTTTTTGCTCTTCTATATGGATGATTTATATGCAAAAATCTCCTATGACCTTGGTACACATTTTTTCGACTATGTTTCAAGTATACACTATGTGTATTTTTAGCACAAATTGGGCAAGCCAAATAACCTTTAACACTGCAGCCACTCAAATTTTCATACGCAAAAAAATCATTTATCATCCATAGTAATACGACCTTTAAGGTGAATACCTCTTGCAAATATGCATCATAAATTTCAACACCGACATCCCATAGCATTTTTAAATCATCAATAAGTGGTTGCAAGAAGATGTCAATATCATTTCCCGGCTGCTTAGGACCCGATATCAACAAGGTTAACATCATAAAATTTTGCTTCATACACAACCATGGTGGAGATTGTAAGTAATAAGTACGACAGGCCATGTACTGTGATGACTACTTAAGGAGCTATGTGGATTTATCCCATCGCTGCAAGTGCCAATCGGAGATTTCGTGGCTTACATGCAAAATCAGGCCATTTGTGGTCTATTAATTTCCATGATGCTGTATCCGCTGGATGTTTTCACCATGCCACATTTTACCTTCCTCAACATTACATATGTTTTCGCCATGCTATATCCATACGTAATAACTTGAGTCGATACCATTACAAAAAAGATGATCTTTAACCACTGTGATATGATGAACTTTCATATTCCCACATTTTATGCATGGACAGTGTATGGAACTAAGGTCATCTAAATTTCTTTTAACATAATTCAAAAAAACTTCGACACCATCCTCGTATCTTTTTGTACGTCTATCAGCAGAGTACCATGACTTATCTAGGCTGTTTAAATTCAAAAAATACTAGTAACTACTTAATTAAATCAAACTTAATTAAATCAACAAATATAATTAATTTTATTTAACAAACTAATAAATTTGAAAGATGACAAGTAAATTAAAAAGATAAATAATAACTTACAGTGGTTCAGCTTTCTTTACTTTGTCATCAATCTCTTGGGACCTACTTTTCATGCCCGATGAATCCACCATCTATGTTCCTAAAATGAAAAAGATATTATGTTCAAAAACATATAAACTATCTTTATTTTTTTAAAAAAAAAGAAAAATCAACAATCACCTTATTTTCAAAAAAAAAGGAAAAGAAAATTAGGTTATAACATTAGGACCTTTGGGTTCCTACAGCATCAATTTCCACCATCAAATCTCTAAAATTGAAATGATAAAGTATTCCCTAATTGCTACCCAAATCTATTCATGGGCTCAACTTTGGGCTTGAATATCTTTCCGAATAACAGTTCAAATGGGAAAATAAAAATACCCTCAGAAACTAGGATCAACGCTAATCCGGGCCCTCTATTCCTTTTCCTGACCATGGCCCATTATAGGGCTAAAAAACTCGGCCCAACTAGGCTCACAGACCAGCCCAACCCGGCCCAAAAAGCCCAAACAAGGCTCCCCTATTTCCCTCTCCCTTGCTTCACCCGAAACAGGGGAGAGCCGTGCTGCCGGCCAAGGCTGCCGCCGTCCAATTGCTAGGCAAACTGGCCATCGATGATCGATCCAGGGCCGACTGCCAACGTGGCCTCCCCCTCTCTCTCCCGCTTTCTCTCTCTTTCTCTCTTTCCTCTCTTTTCCCTTACGCGGCTCCTCACTGAGCCGGTGGCACGGTCGGCCATCACTGGCTGGTCGGACCCTCATTGGATGCTCTCCCGGCGCCGATGGGGGTCTTCGGTCAACCCTTAGGCCCGGCGAGGCGGCGAGCACGCCTCCGGGCCCAAACCAACGTGGGAGCTGGTTTGGCTCCCACACAGGAGAAGGGCCTCGGCCCTCTCCTTCGCTCTTCGAACACTCTTTACCGCTCAAGCCCGACGTCCCCCACCGGACGCCGCTCCAGGTCCGATGGGGCTGCCGACCGTGGCTCAGGCCCGGTGGGCACGCCGCCAGGCCCGAGCCAAACCCCACGCCGGCACCCCTCTAGCCCTCTCTCTTATCATTAGATTTTTTAAAAAAATCACCTGCAGTTGAATCTCAGCCTGGTGAAGAACAAAACCCTAATCCTGCCTGGTGATGGAGTCCTTATAAACGAAATCCTGATCGATGATGGTGGAGTCTCCTCAACCTTAATCCCGCATGGTGGGCGGTGGAGTCTCCACAAACGAAACCCTAGAACAAAACTTTGGATGGAAGAAAGAAATTTGATTTTGGGTATCGCGAGGGTTTCATTTAGGAAAAGGGGGAAAGTGAAATAGGAGAAGGAAAATTATATTAAACTACATCTTAATTAAAAATATATTAGACTATGTCTTAATTAAAAATGTAGTCTTTTATATTATAAAATATTAAAAATATAGTCTTTTATATTATCAGATAATATAAGACTACATCTTAATTAAAAATATAGTCTGTTATATTATAAGATATTAAAAATGTAGTCTTTTTATTATCAGATAATATAAGACTACGTCTTAATTAAAAATGTAGTCTAAAATTTATTATCAGATAATATAAGACTACGTCTTATTTAAAAACGTAGTCTTCTTATATTACCATATAATATAAGACTACGTCTTAATTGAAAACGTAATCTTTTTATATATAGGACTACGTCTTATTTAAAAATGTAGTCTTTTTTATTTTCAGATAATTTAAGACTATGTATTAAATAAAAGATATAGTCTTTTAATTTATGAAAATATAAGACTACATTTTTTACGAAAAATGTAGTCTTTTTTCTAAAACCTACTGTAGTCTATTTAACTTTTTGTAGTAGTGCATCAATCCACGCAAATGAATTATTTTCTTCAAATTAGGGTAAAGCTCTTTCACACCTTTCAATCTCTCTCAGCGATGGTGTAAGACTTCAGGAGAGACAAAGACACAGAAACTTCCTCATTTTATTTTTCTTTATGTCTTATCTATCCATCATAGAGAACGCTTCAAATGGAATATGGTTGAAGGATGTCTATCTTAATCATGGATTCAAATTTTTAATTCACGTAATCCCTCGATATCAAATATAGGACCATCTTAATCGTGTCTAACCAATATGCTTAATAAGAAAACAATCAACATTCTTCCACTTGATCCATATATTATATTACTATAATAAGAAACAAAATACATGGATCATAGCAATAGGTCCTCTTAAATTAAGTATTATTTACTATGTATCACAATGCATTATATTTCTCAAACATAAGCCCATATAACTTAATGAATAAACCCCATATTTATTCTAGATCCAACTTAATAATGCTCATCACAAGATAAATGTGTACACTAAATAACTGAATATAAAAAAATATCACAACCATAAAAGAGTTTCATTAATTATAAAATTCGTCTATACAATGAATTAAACAAAATAACTAAGACCCATACGGTCTACATGATCCTTAAACTTCTGTGGTGGCATACCTTTAGTCAAGCGATCAGTTATCATCAACTCAGTACTCACGTGCTCAATAATCACTATCTTTTCTTTAACACGTTCTCTTATGGCTAAAATTTGATGTTGATGTGCTTGCTTCGACTACTACTCTTATTGTTTTAGCCATAAATACTGATAAACGCATAAATAATTATCACTAAACCTATTAATTAATAGTTTAACGTACCTATTATTATTATTTAATATTTTAATATTTTTATAATATTTTAGGAAAAATTTTATTAACTTAAAGAGCTTGATTTTAGAAATTTAATGACGCAAACGGCACCCAAATCGGATTTAAGATGAGCTTGGAATTGATTTTACATTAATTTATCTGTTTTAGCATGGATTTTAAAGTGAAGTCGGCAAACCCAGTGCCGACTTCATCGTTTTCTCAGCTTACCTGTTTCCCCACGATTCTTCCCCGATTCCAATCTAATCTTTTCCTCTACCAATTAAGGAATAAATTGGATAGGAAGTTATCAAATTGGATGAATTACATTCATCTTGAAGGAATTTGGATTTTATTCATGATTTATCCAGGATTTTCTTCGTTGCTTCCGCGTCTCTCTGTTTTGGCAACAGAATTACTTCGCCGCGTCTTCTCCACGTCCGGGCCTCTACAAATAGGAGTCCCCGAGATCCAATCCAGGGTTGGTGAGGAAGGAAGAGGCTATTTTGCGTCCGTGGGCGTTGGGGAGCAATCCGTGGTTCGTGATCTAGTGCGGTGTCCGTCCGTGAATTCATGCGAGCTCTGGCTTGGAGGCGGAGGAAGAACAGAGTCTCTGTTCGTCGTTCTAGTCCGTGCCATGAGAAGGGAGGATCTGTCTATGATTTTGATGCTGTGGAGGTGCTCTGTTACCAGGCGGCTGTTCGTGGGTTTGGTGGATGCTTTGTTCGTGGCTTAGAGGCATCTACAGAGTCTTCTGCCTGGTTTGGTTGGCCCGGTTCAACCTGCTTTCAGTCTGGCGTGGTTCAGCCATTTAATTCATTACTTTTTGTTGCCTTTTTAATGTTAGCAAATAAAACTCTTCTATTTTAGATTTTAATATGCACTCTTGGATATTATTGAAATAAAACTTTATTCATATTTAATTCTTATTAAATTCTATTTAAGTGAAAATAATTTAGACTGATCTATGCTTAAAAGGGATGGGCCATGATCTACGGGTACGAGCCGTGCTCTTATAAGATAGATCATATCTTAATTATTTTGCACTAATACTTATCTATTTAGTTATATTTATAAATTTATTTCAAGATAATCGCTAAAGTCCCTGTGAAATCGATCCCTTACTCTCGCTATTCTAATAGTGAAATTAAGGTGTTTTAATCGTTGCGCTATGACACGCATCAGATTTTTGGCACCGTTGCCGGAAACTTAAGTGTGTTTTTTAAAAAAAATTAAAAAATTAAAAAAATATAAAAAAATATAAAAAATAGATTAATTTTCTCTTAATTTTTGAATAGTTATTGTCTTTATTTTTTTTCTTAATTGTTAGAATTGTATATTTTCTTTTTAACATTAAAAAAATTATTTCCTTTTTGCCACAAATCTAATTTTAACCTAATCAAATTTTCTTTTAATTAACTTACCTAAAAAAAACCTGAAAGAAAACCCTAAGACACCTTCCATAAAATATAATTAATTTAAGAAAATAAAATAAAAAAATTTAAATTTTTTTTATAAAAATATATAAATAAAATAATTATTTTATTTCTATGCTTAGATTGACTTAGGTGGATTTATTTTCTGCAAAACTTAAAATTCTTCCATTGACATCTCATAATTTATTAGGAAATTAGAAACCTAATCACAAAAATCTAAAAAAAAAATAATTAGATTAATTTTGTTTAATAATTTCAAGAGTTGAAACCCATGACAGAAACACTACAATTGGTAGATAGATCAGTCAAAGAACCTCGTGGAATATTGGAAGATGTATTAGTAAAGGTGGATGAATTCTATTTTCCTGTCGACTTCCTTGTGTTAGATATGGAATCTAGCGGTAATCCTAACCAAATTCCCATCATCCTTGGAAGACCTTTTCTAGCTACTGCTAATGCATGCATAAATTGTAGAACAGGTGTGATGGATGTATCTTTTGGAAACAAGAAGATGAGATTAAATATTTTTAATGCTTCCCAAGGACCACCTGTGTATGATTTAAATGAAGTAAATGATAGAGGAAGTAGTAGATAAGAAATTCCAAAGTTTGATTGATTCGGATCCTTTACAAACATGTCTTACACATTTTGGAATAGATGACTTTGATATTGATGAGTATACCAAAGAGATAAACATGTTATTAGAACCACCTAAGTTCGACACCATCCCTCCTTGGACTATAAAATATGAACCACTTCCAACTAAACCAAGTCCTTTAATACCATCCTTGGAAGAACCACCCCAACTAGAATTGAAACCTCTTCCAGATGACTTAAAATATTCATTCCTTGGACCCAATGATACCCTTCCAGTAATCATTGCATCTACCCTAACCTCTGAGCAAGAAGATAAATTGGTAGATGTACTTAAAGAACATAAAGAGGCAATTGGATGGACAATAGCTGATCTTAAGGGAATTGACCCTTCCGTTTGCATGCACCACATTCATAGTGAAATTGAAGCCAAACCACATAGAGACATGCAACGAAGGCTAAATCCAAACATGAGGGATGTTGTTAAGAAAGAAGTAGTAAAATGGCTTGATGCTGGTATCATTTATCCAATTTCAGATAGCCAATGGGTCAGTCCAATCCAAGTAGTACCTAAAAAATCGGGTATTACCGTGATTAAAAATGAAAAGGGCGAATCAATTCCTACTCGCACATCAACTAGTTGGAGAGTGTGTATAGATTATCGAAAGTTGAATGCCGTGACTAGGAAGACCACTTTCCTTTGCCTTTTATCGATCAAATTCTAGAACGGCTAGCGGGACAAAGTTTCTTTTGTTTCTTAGATGGATATTCAGGATACAATCAAGTCCCAGTATTTCCTGCAGATCAAGAAAAGACCACCTTCACTTGTCCC
Source organism: Calamus simplicifolius (assembly GCA_900491605.1). Taxonomy (NCBI): domain Eukaryota; kingdom Viridiplantae; phylum Streptophyta; class Magnoliopsida; order Arecales; family Arecaceae; genus Calamus; species Calamus simplicifolius. Next base: position 141,896 of record UESW01001462.1, read on the forward strand.
TTTGGAACATTTGCCTTTAGACGTATGCCATTTGGTCTTTGTAATGCACCAGCCACTTTTCAACGATGTATGATGGCCATATTTTCTGATATGATTGGTCAATTTTTGGAAGTATTTATGGATGATTTTTCAGTCTTTGGTGCATCATTTGATAGCTGCCTCGAGAACTTGACTAAGGTACTGAAACGATGTATGGAAATGAATTTAGTCCTAAGTTGGGAGAAGAGCCATTTTATGGTTCGTGAGGGAATTGTGCTTGGACACATTGTTTCAGAGAGAGGTATTGAGGTTGATAAAGCCAAGGTTGAATTGATCTCAAATCTACCACCCCCAACCTCAGTTAAACAAGTACGATCTTTCCTTGGTCATGCTGGTTTTTATAGACGTTTCATCAAAGATTTCAGTAAAATTTCTCGACCATTGTGTAATTTGTTGACCAAGGATAGTTCTTTTAATTTTGATAAAGATTGTCTAACAGCCTATAACATCCTTCGAACTGCTTTGACCACTGCACCCATTATCAAGCCCCCAGATTGGACCATACCTTTCGAAATCATGTGTGATGCTTCTGATTATGCTGTAGGGGCAGTTCTAGGACAGAAACTCAATCGAGAACCCATGTAATTTATTATGCTAGCAAAACTCTTTCAGATGCACAAATGAACTATACTACCACTGAAAAAGAATTACTAGCAGTTGTGTTTGCCCTAGAAAAGTTTAGATCATATCTGTTAGGGTCTAAGGTTTTAGTTTATTCAGATCATGCAGCGTTGAGGCATCTTATATCAAAAAAGGATACAAAACCCAGACTGATTAGATGGATCCTTCTACTACAAGAATTTGATCTAGAAATCTTAGATAAGAAGGGTTCTGAAAATATGGTAGCAGATCATATCTCTAGGATCTCAGTGGAATACAATAAAGAAATAATCAGAGATAAGTTCCCTGATGAGCAATTGTTCTCAATTTCCATAGCAGTCTTCCCTGGTTTGCCCACATTGTGAATTATTTGGCAACAGGAAAAGTACCTTCCCACTGGACAAAACAAGAAAAAGATAGATTTTTCTCACAAATCAAATATTACTTTTGGGAAGACCCTGAATTATTTAAGTACTGTTCAGATCAGGTGATTAGGCGATGTGTTCCCGAGAGTGAATTCAAAAGTATACTTAACTTCTGTCATTCTCTTGCCTGTGGAGGACATTTTAGTGGAAAGAAAACTGCAGCAAAGGTACTACAAAGTGGGTTTTATTGGCCAACTCTTTTTAAAGATGCACATGAATTTAGCCGTAATTGTCTCCAATGTCAACAAACAGGAAATATATCTCGAAAAGACATGATGCCCCTAAACCCTATCTTGGTTGTAGAAATTTTTGATGTATGGGGTATTGATTTTATGGGCCCATTTCCTTCCTCTTTTGGATTTGAATACATTCTAGTGGCAGTTGATTATGTGTCAAAATGGATTGAAGCCATGGCAACTCGAACCAATGACCATAAAGTTGTAATCAAGTTTATTCAGCATAATATCCTTAGTCGTTTTGGATGCCCAAGGGCTATAATTAGTGATGGGGGTACACATTTCACGAATAGACACTTTGAAGGATTAATGAACAAATATGGAATTACTCATAAGGTAGCTACACCTTATCATCCCCAAACTAGTGGCCAAGTTGAAATATCAAATAGAGAAATTAAAATATCCTTGAGAAAACGGTGAGACCTGATAGGAAAGATTGGTCAGAACGTTTGGATGATGCATTATGGGCTTATCGTACTGCATTTAAAACTCCCATAGGAATGTCTCCTTACAGGCTCGTATTTGGAAAAGCCTGTCATTTACCTGTAGAATTAGAACACCGTGCATTTTGGGCTATCAAGCAATTTAATTATGATATGAAAAATGCAGGTGTCAATAGAAAACTCCAATTGAATGAGTTAGAAGAGCTACGAAATGAGGCATATGAGAGCTCAAAAATTTATAAAGAACGAACCAAAGCATATCATGACAAATTTATTAGTAGAAAATTTTTGAACCAAATCAAAAAGTATGGCTTTACAATTCAAGATTACACCTTTTCCCTGGAAAACTTCGTTCACGATGGAATGGACCTTTTATAGTAACTCAAGTATTTCCCATGGAGCTGTAGAGCTTAAAGACCCCAAGCAAGGAAATACATTCAAAGTAAATGGCCAACGTTTGAAACCATATATAGAAGAAATTAATGATGGAGAAATTGTTGAATCAATTGATCTTGTGAACCCAACATTATCATAATAAGTAGCACAGTCTGGCTGAAGACTTTAAACTTAGCGCTCTTGGGAGGCAACCCAGTTTATTAGTTATTTTTAACTTTCTTTCTTTTAGTATGTTCTTTTAGTATGACCAGAGAAGAGCAACAGAAGCAGATTGAAAGAAGATGGCAACAATGAAACTTCCAACCTTCAAATACTCTACCAGGTAGTATCTTTCCTTGAAATTAATTTTTCTTCCATTAGGGACAATGGAAATTAAGTTGGGGGGGAGGAAAAAGAATAAGTAAATCCTCGAGTAAAACTATAATCAGATGTGTGTACCAAATTCTGTCTCGATTTGAAGTTAATCAAGCAGTCTATTAATGAATTAATGGTTAGATTATTTTTGAGATACTGAGGAATAAATTATTAAGAAAACCTAATAAAAGGTAGGGTTTAGCCCAGAAAAATTTTAGAATAATTTCAGACCCTCCTGACCACTGATCTTAATAGTACAATCTACTTAATAAGGGTATGGGTGAAAATGTTATTCAAAAAAAAAAAAAAAAAAAAAATCTCTCTTAAAGTTAATAAATTAGGTTCTTAGCATTTTCACTGAGTAACCGGGCCCCGTCACCTAAGAAAGTGATGTTGTTCGCGTAAAAAGGTGAGAATGTAAAAGAACCTAAGTAGAGTCAGTCCTACCTAAAGCCTTTTTAACTCGAGTAAGTAAGTCCGAGGGGTGTTTTACACCTAATGCCCTAAAACCAATTGGTTTGGGAGCCATTGGCCTAAAGCTCGCTACAAGGGTTAATTAGAAAGCAAGGGGTTAGGACATTGCACTGACTTTACAATAAATAAATAAATAAAGGAACCAAAGTACAAAAGACATTACACCCAACCCAAATTAAGTTAGAAGACTTAATTAGAGAAGTGGAAAGTTGGTGAAGAAAGACTTCTATAAATTCTTATGGACTACACTTTATCACTAAATGGTAACTTAATAATCCAATGAAGTACCTCCCTTATGATCTAACCAGAAATTTTTAAGAAGAACTGTAAGATAACTATCAATTCTTGGACTAGCTTGGTACATATTTCTAAATTTTCTTATTTGCTCGAGGACGAGTAAGATTCAAGTTGGGGGGAGTGATAAACGCATAAATAATTATCATAAACCTATTAATTAATAATTTAACGTACCTATTATTATTTAATATTTTAATATTTTATATAATATTTTAGGAAAAAACTTATCAATTAAAGAGCTCGATTTTAGGAATTTAATGACAAAACGGCACTCAAATCGGATTTAAGATGAGCTCAAAATTGATTTTATATTGATTTATCTGTTTTAGCACGTATTTTAAAGTGAAGTCGGCAAACCCAGTGCCGACTTCATCGTTTTCTCCTGTTTCCACACGATTCTTCTCCGATTCCAATCTAATCTTTTCCTCCGCCAATTAAGAAATAAATTGGTTAGGAAGTTATCAAATTGGATGAATTAATTCATCTTGAAGGAATTTGAATTTTATTCACGATTTATCCAGGATTTTCTTCGTTGCTTCCGCGTCTCTGTTTTGGCAACAGAATTACTTCGCCGTGTTTCTCCGTGTCTGGGCCTCTACAAATAGGAGTCCCCGAGATCCAATCCAGGGTTGGTGAGGAAGGGAGAGGCTATTTTACGTCCGTGGGCGTTGGGGAGCAATTCGTGGTTCGTGATCTAGTGCGGTGTCCGTCCGTGAATTCGTGCGAGCTCTGGCTTGGAGGCGGAGGAAGAACAGAGTCTCTGTTCGTCGTTCTAGTCCGTGCCATGGAGAATTCGGAGGATCTGTCTATGATTTTGATGCTGTGGAGGTGCTCTGTTACCAGGCGGCTGTCCATGGGTTTGGTGGATGCTTTGTTCATGGCTTAGAGGCGTCTACAGAGTCTTCTGCCTGGTTTGGTTCGGCCCGGTTCAACCTGCTTTCAGTCTGGCGTGGTTCAGCCATTTAATTCATTGCTTTTTGTTGCCTTTTTAATGTTAGCAAATAAAACTCTTCTATTTTAGATTTTAATATGCACTCTTGGATATTATTAAAATAAAACTTTATTCATATTGAATTATTATTAAATTCTATTTAAGTGGAAATAATTTAGACTGATCTATGCTTAAAAGGGATGGGCCGTGATCTACGGGTACGAGCCGTGCTCTTATAAGATAGACCATATCTTAATTATTTTGCACTAATACTTATCTATTTAGTTAAATTTATAAATTTATTTCAAGATAATCGCTAAAGTCCCTATGGAATCGATCCCTTACTCTCGCTATTCTAATAGTGAAATTAAGGTGTTTTAATCGTTGCGCTACGACACACATCAGATTTTTGGGGCCTAGATATAGAATCCATAATTCTAAGCCCAGAAATGAAACTCTTCAACCATACACCATGTGAAGTAGTCTCGAAACATGACACAAACTCAGCTTCCATGGTGAAAGCAATAGTCAAAATCTGCTTGATGCTCCTCCAAGATATAGCTTCACCAGCAAACATAAATATATATCTAGATATTGACTTTCGAGAATCAATACAGCCAGCAAAGTCAAAATTAGAGTAGCCAATCACTTCCAAATTTTCAGTCCATCTGAACATAAGCACGTAGTCCTTGGTACCCTAAAGATACCTCATCACCTTCTTAGTAGCTCATCAGTGGTACAAACCTGGATTACTCTGATATCTCCCTAATATCCCAACTACAAATGCTATGTCAGGCATTATACAGACTTGAGCATACATCAAGCTACTAATAGCTGAGGCATATGGAATGTTTTTCATTTTCTCCTTCTCAAAGTCATTCCTTGGGCACTGACTTAAATTGAATCTATCACCCTTGACTATGGGAGCTATACTTGGTGAACAATCATTCATCCAAAATCTCTCTAAGATTTTATTGATATAGGTTTACTGAGACAAACTTAAAACACCTCAAAGTCCATCTCTCTAAATCTTAATGCCAATGACATAAGAGGCATCACCCATATCTTTCATGTCAAAATTCTTAGAGAGAAATTGTTTTACCTTATATAACATACCTTTATCATTGGTTGCAAGTAAAATATCATCCACATATAGGATTAGAAAATAAATTTGCTCCTACTAATCTTTTGGTATATACATTGATCCATGATATTCTCTATAAATCCAAATGAAGAAATCACATCATGAAATTTTAAGTATCATTATCGAGAGGCTTGTTTCAACCCATATATAGATCTCTTGAGCTTGCATACCAATTGCTCATTATCATTAGAGAAAAATCTTTCAGGTTGTTTCATATAAACCTCTTTCTCTAGATCTTCATTGAGAAATGCAGTTTTCACATCAATTTATTGCGGCTCTAAGTCAAAATGTGCAACATGTGCCATGATAATATGAAAGGAATCTTTATTGGATACAGAAGAAAATGTCATCTTGTAATCAATTCCCTCCCTTTGAGTGAATCCCTTAGCAATGAGTCTTGCCTTATATTGCTCAATGTTGTCTAACGAGTCTTTCTTAGTCTTAAAGACCCATTTATAGCCAATGACTTTTGCTTCATCAAGCAACTCAATAAGATCCCAGACTCCATTAAATGCCATAGAATTCATCTCATCTATCATAGCATCATACCATAAATTGGATCCCTTACAACTTATGGCTTGTGAAAATATTTTAGGATTATTTTCAGCTCTAATATTATAGTCTGACTCTTGAAGATACACAATATAGTTACTAGAAATTACTAATTTTTTTTCTCTTGTAGATCTTCTTAATGTTGTAATAACCTCCTCTCGTGAAGTTGATTGTTCAACTATCTCTAGTAACTCATGAGAGATTGGATCTACTAGTTTATTATCAGTAAATTATGGAATTACAACAACTGATTGTCTAATGTCCATTTGATCTTGAGGGGCACTATAAACGATAATCAGTCTATCATTTGAAGTGAAAGGTTGATCATCAGAATATTCCCTTTCAGGAATCATGCTCTGCAATTGATCACTCCCACTGATCAAGTCATTCTCAAGAAATTTAGTATTTCTTGATTCCACAATCCTAGTTATATAAGATAGACAATAAAATCTATATCCCTTAGAACTCTCGGGATATCCAACAAAATACCCACTAATGGTCATAGGGTCCATCATTTTCTTTTATGGATTTTACACTCTCACTTTACATGAGCATCCCCATATGCATACATATCACAAACTTGGTTTTCAATATTTCTGATATGGTTGATCAAGCCACGTTAGGACAAACGGACCAAGTGACTGACGGAGCCTAGATCAGACGACCCAGATCGGCACTGAGGGACTCCCGAGTCCTCCTCAGTCTTGGCCCCCTCGGCCTTAGCACCGAGGGACTTCCGAGTCCCCCTTGGCCTCGGCCCCCTTTGGCCTTAGCACCGAGGGGACTCCCTCGGCCCCCTCGGCCTCGGCCCCCTCGGCCTTAGCTCCAAGGGATTCCCGAGTCCCCCTCGGCCTCAGCCCCCTTGGCCTTAGCACCAAGGGACTCTCAAGTCCCTCGGCCTCACACCGAGGGACTCCCAAGTCTCCCTTGGCCTCGGCCCCTTCAGCCTAAACACCAAGGGACTTTCGAGTCCTCCCCCCATCCTCAGTCCCTTCGGCCTCGACGCCTGGCCTCCATGTGGCCCGATAGATACTTGCAACCACCACATGGCCACCGACCTCTCGTGACCCGCGTGGCCACTGCCAGTTACGACGCACGCTCGACAAGATTAGGACCACCTATCACTTATGGCACCGCACCTGATAGGGATATGGCAGGCCGGGCTACCCCTGACAACCTTAAGGGCAGTTGCGATCTATCCCCGTCAGCCTTGCTGCTTGTCTCCCGTTAGACAATGATGTCTCAGATTCAACAACATTTCAAAAAGGAGTAAGAGGAACCTTCGAACAGGTATAAAAGCCTTCACTCATAACGAGAGAAGGGATCTGAACTCCAAGTTCTTTGGCTAAGTCTTTTAGCCCACTTCTACTTACTATTTCCTAAGTTACTCACTTGAGCATTGGAGGGTTTCCATCGGAATAACTGGTCTTCGGGGACTTCCTTGCAGGATTGCTATTCGAGAGGTAGGCGTTTGAAGATTTTCGGACCCATCTTCATCGTCTCTTGGACCCATATCCTTACCCGACATTCAAGAGGGATGATTTGGCGGCAATAGATTGGCGCAGCAGAAAGATGGGATATGAGAAGATAGAAAGCTTCAAAACAATTAGTTGCAGGCCTTAACTCCCCTTTGAAAAACAAAAAGATGATGGTGATGTGTGCCCAGGAGATTTTCACCAGTCACGCTGGGGGGCATTGCCAAGGGGCTGAGCAGTAGGAGGCTAACCTCCCTGCTCTGCCTTTGCCACCACCTCAGGATGACCAAATCGTCATCCTCACTTTACAAGTCCAGTCACTTATGGCGATGATTCAAGAGCTGCAGCTGCAGCCAGCGGCCGTGCAGCCACACCCAGGGCCATCCTTGCTGGGTGTGGGTCTGGCTCAACTCAGTCAGCAATCCATCCATGGGAGAGCCCCTCAAAAGGAGGCTCACTGCCGTTACGCTTCACCCAAGCATCACTGCCGAGAGGCCTCCAAAAGGCCTTGATCTTCCACCTGCCATTCTGAAGGTTCCCCTAAGTGGCGGCATGGAAGGAAGACCGAGCGAGGACATCATCATCGGCACTACCCCTCCCTATCCTCAGGATCCTCGAGGGAGGGCTCATTCGATGATCAAATCAATCGTTAGACCGAGCGACGACTGGACGAGTATAACCAGCAGCTGAAGAAGCTCAACCGTAGGATTGTTAACCAGCAGGAGGTGGACTATGACAACCATCCTCCGCTGTCTCATTGTATTTTGGAGGAGCTGATCTCAAACCAGTTCCATCTCCCCAGCTTGATCCCTACGATGGCACCACTAATCCCCTGGACCATCTGGAGAGCTACAAGGTCCTCATATAGGTCCAGAGGGTGATCGACTCCCTCCTCTACATCACCTTCCTAGCCATCTTTCGGAAGGCTACGTGTGCCTAGTACTTTCGCTTACCGCCGTGCAGCATCAACTCCTTCCGGTAGTTGAAGAGGGCTTTCCTGGCACACTTTGATGCATATCAAAGGATCCCTCGGGTGCCCGACAGCTTGTTTACCGTCCAGTAGAAGAGCAGCGAGTCGTTGAGGGACTTCATGGCCTGGTTCAAGGAGGTTGTGCTCAAAGTCTACAACCTCAAGGATTCTATGGCCACTCTGGCCTTGAAGCAGAGGCTATGCCCTTCCCGCTTCGCCTACTCTCTTGACAAGAAGCCTTCTAGTTCCTATACCGAGTTGCTAAGCCATGCACAGAAGTACATCCACATCAATGAGGCAGACTCTTTCCGAAGGGAGGCTGATTGAGGACCCAGCAGAAAGTAGACCCGTTCTAGTGGGGCTCATCCCAGGAGGCCTAAGCCTCCCCGTCGATTGGAGAACCGACCATAGGCTCTCCCCCCCAAGGAAAAGCACTTCACTCCTCTTCTCGCCCTGATATCCCACATCCTAATGGAGATCAAGGGCGAGTCCTACCTCCGACATCCAATCCCCATGAGACCGGGAGCCCCTTGCGACAAGACCCTCTACTATCGCTTTCACCGAGACCACGACCACGACATGGAGGATTGCCGACAGCTAAAGAAGTCAATTGAAGAGCTAATCCAGTAGGGCTACCTAAAAAAATTTGTCCGAAGGGGGAACCCGACTGCCCCAGGCCCATCAGCACCATCGTCCATCCAAGTCGATAATGCCCCAACCAAGAAGATGGTGGCCATGATTTTTTGGGGGGCACTTCCAAAAGGCCACAAGGGAATGAGGAAGTAGATACTGTAATTCCTTTCTCTAAAGGAGACCTAGAGGGGATAGACAATCCTAATGATGATAGCGTCATCGTGTCTATGACGATCACAAAACACCCTATAAAGAGAATTCTTATTGACAGTGGAAGCTCAGTCGACGTTCTTATTTACGATACTTTTATTCAAATAAACTTGTCCCCTGACTCCCTTTGGCCTATGACTATGCCCCTGATGGGCTTCATCGGAGATTCCATGAATGTGGAGGGAGAGATCACCCTTTCGGTCACAGCTAGGATGCCGCCTTGCTAGAGCATAGTCTTCATGAAGTTCCTTGTCATCCGAGTCCCTTGGCCTACAATGCCATCCTTGGGAGGCCCGGCCTGAATCTCTTAGATGCCATCATCTCCATTAAGAGGCTACTAGTAAGATTCCCCACCAGTGAGGAGTCGGAAAGATGCAAGGGGAGCGGAGCTCGATGCCACTCTGTTATCATACAGCTCCTAGTCCTCAGAGGGTGATTGCTCTGCCGATGCCCAAGTTACTTGATCCCAGAGACTCGGAGAGGAGGGGGGAGCGACCAAACGTTTGCTGACCTTCCCGCTAGGGGAGGACCTATCAATGACGATCCAAGTTGGGGCTCTTCTCTCTGAGGAGGCGTAAGACCAACTCCTCACCTTCCTATAGGCCAGCTCGGATGTCTTCGCTTGGTCAACGTTTGACATGTTGGGCATACCGATAGAGATAATCACCCACAAGCTCAACATCAACCCGAGGTGTCGGCCAGTCTGACAAAAGAAGAGAAGCTTCGCCCCTGAGCGAAAGAGGGCCATCCATGAGGAGGTGCGCAAGCTGGTGGCCGCTGGCCACATCCGGGAGGCCATTACCCTGACTAGCTAGCCAACGTGGTCATCGTCCATAAGGCCAACGGGAGTTGAAGGATGTATATCGATTTCACTGACCTCAACAAAGCGTGCCCCAAGGATGGCTTCTTGCTGCCTAGGATTGACCAGCTGGTGGACACCACGTCTGGCTAAAAGATGCTTAGCTTCATGGATACCTTTTCAGGGTACAACCAGATCAAGATGGACCTGACGGATGAAGAGGCCACTTTCTTCATGACCGAAAAGGGTGTCTACTACTACAAGGTAATGCCCTTTGAACTGAAGAATGCATGGGTTACATATCAGAGGCTGATGAATAAAGTCTTTGTGAACCAAATCGAACGCAATATGGAGGTGTATGTGGACGACATGCTTATCAAAAGTGCCCGTGTCGACGGCCATGTTGCTGACTTGGTAGAGATCTTTGACAATCTTCGCCGCTATCAGATGAAGTTGAACCCGCAGAAGTGTGCTTTTGGAGTCACGGCAGGTAAGTTCTTGGGCTTTATGGTGATGCAGCAGAGGATCAAGGCTAACATGGAGAAGATCAGCGCCATCATCGACATGAGGCCATCGGCTAGCAAGAAGGAGGTGGAGCGGCTCACCAGGAGAGTGGCGGCCCTGAGCCGCTTCCTGTCCAAGTCGATGAATAGGTGTCTGCCTTTCTTCAAGGCCTTATGCAAGGTCAATGGCTTCGAGTGGATGAGGGAGTGCCAGAAAGCCTTTGAAGGACTGAAGAAGTTCCTGTCAACTCTGCCATTACTATCCAAGCCGAGGGAGGGAGAGGAACTCTTCCTCTACCTCGCGGCATCCCCCAAGGTAGTTAGCTCTGTGCTCATTCATGTTGACGCTGATGGGACACAAATACCTATTTACTACACAAGCAAAGTGCCTCATGATGCGAAAACCAAGTATTTTAAAATCAAAAAAATTATTTTTGCACTGATCATCTTCACTCAACATCTCAGGCCTTACTTCCAAGCCCACCCGATCGTCATGCTCATGGACCAACCACTCAGGGTGATCCTGTCTCATCTTGATACCTCCGATTGACTAGCGAAGTGGGCCATCAAGCTGGGAGAGTTTGACCTGTTATTCTGATCGAGGTCGGCCACGAAGTCCTAGGTCTTGGTGGACTTTATGGTCGAGTGCACTTGGACCGAAGAGTACTCAGAGGAGCCCCACTTGGCGCCCTCAAACGCTACGTCTGAGGCCAGGAGGGAAGACTGGATCCTCCACGTGGACGGTGCATCGAATTCCCAAGGGAGTAGAGCCGGCCTCATCCTCGCCAGCCTAGAGGGAATGGTTATGGAGTATGCCCTTTGGTTCCTCTTTTCAGCCACTAACAATCAAGCATAATACGAAGCCTTACTGGCTGGAGTGAAGCTCACCAAGGAGCTCGGAGTAAAGCACCTCAAAGCCTTTACCGACTCCCAGTTTGTGTTTGGGCAAATTATTGGAGAGTACGAGGCTCGAGACCATGTCATGTCCCGCTACCTCAGTAAGGTCCAATCATAGACCTCATCCTTTATTCACTTTACTATCAGTTACATACTCAGGGGCGAGAATGCCAGGGCCGATGCCTTATCCCGATTGGCCACTTCAGCCGACGGGATCCTAGGGAGGAATTATGTGGAGCATTTGAAAGCCTTAAGCATTGACATGGTGGAGGAGGCCCTACTGGTCAATCAAGAGTCCACCTAGATGGATGAGTACATTCGATATCTTACTGATGGTACCATTCCTACTGACCCTGCAAAAGCCAAGCTGCTCAGATGGAGAGCTCCTAAGTTTCTAGTGCTCAACGGATAATTATACTGGAGGTCTTTTTCTTACCCCCTTCTCAAGTGTGTTGGCCCTATAGATGCCGACTATATCCTCCGCAAGATCTACGAAAGCATATGCGGAAACCACCTAGAGGGCAAAGCGCTGGCACACAAGGCTTTACACTAGGGGTGCTATTGGCTCACCATGCGAGAGGATGCTGCCAAGTTAGTTCGAAAGTGTGACAGCTGTCAATGACACGCCAACATTTAGTGGCAGCGACTTCCCAGCTAAGCCCTCTATTGGCTCCATAGCCCTTTGCCCAATGGGGGATAGACATCTTGGGACCGTTTTCCCCTGCCTTCAATCAACGAAAGTTTCTGCTCGTCACCATCGACCACTTCACCAAGTGGATAGAAGCTAAGGCACTTATCAAAATCACCAAGGGCAAGGTGAGATCCTTCTTCTAAAAATCCATCATCTATCGATTTGGGCTATCTCACACCCTTATCACCGACAACGGTCGGCAGTTCGACAATGCCCCCTTCAGAGAATACTGCTCTAAGTTGGGCATCTGCCAACGGTTCACCTCTATCAGTCATCCGCTAATGAATGAAGCAGCCAAGGTCATGAACCGGATTATCCTTCAAAGGCTCAGAATCCGTCTAGATGATTTTAAAGGGAGATGGATGGAGGAACTTCCAAATGTGTTATGGGCATACAACACGACACCATGGACCCTCACCGGGGAGACTTTCTTCAGCCTCGTGTTCGGATTGGAGGCCGTCATCCCTATGGAGATCAGCATCCCTAGCCCTTGAGTAGAGTCATACAATGAGGAGGACAACCCAGGACAGCTACGGGCCAACCTTGACCTCATCGAGGAGGCACGCGATCAGGCACGACTCAAGATGGCCGCCTATCGCCAAAGAACAACAAGGTATTACAATACCCATGTTCACGCTAGGGCGTTCCTCTTCGGGGACTTGGTACTCAGATGAGCTGAAGTTTCAAAACCAAAAGAGGGGAAAGCTATCACCAAACTGGAAAGGGCCCTACCGGATCACCAAAGTCCTCCACTGCGGGGCATACCGGCTCGAAGGACTCAATGAGAAGCCACTCCTCCATACCTAAAATTCAGATAACCTCTGTTGGTACTACCAGTAATGGACACAAGTATTTGATTATGAATTTGAGTAATTCATCCCTTCATAAGTATGAATATATCACCCTCTTAGCTAATAAAGATATGCCCAAGTATCTCATTTCTTTAGCTAAAGCCCGATGCTAGGTTGGCCACAAAGGCCGGTGCAACGCCGACACTAAAGCCCAATGCCAGGTTGGCCACAGAGATCGGTGCAATGCTGGCACTAAAGCCCAATGCTAGATCAGCCATAAAGACTAGTGCAACGCTGGCACTAAAGCCCGATGCCAGGCTGGCCACAAAGACCGATGCAACGCCGGCACTAAAGCCTATAGCTAGGTCGGCCACAAAGACTGGTGCAACGCCGGCACTAAAGACTGATGCTAGGTTGGCTACAAAGACGGATGCAATGTCGGCACTAAAGCTCGACGCCAGGTTGGCCACAAAGTTCGATGCTAGTTTAGCCACAAAGACCGATGCAATGCCGACACTAAAGCCCAACGCTAGGTCGGCCACAAAGCCCGTCGCTAGGACAACACTAAAGCCTGATGCCAGGTTAGCCGCAAAGACTGATGCAACATCGGGACTACAACCCGTTATTAGGATGGCACTGAAGCCCATCACTAGGACAACACCTAAGACCAACCATCAGCATTGGCATGAAGACCGACGATGGCTCGGCATTAGAAACCTATTTTAGGTCCACAAATACTGATGATAGCTCAGCATAAAAGACCTATCCCAAGCCCTTGAGGTATTTATCCTCCCTTCAGAAACTACAGGTCTGCAACGCCCGCGACCGATCACTAGAGCGACCAAGGAGCGAGGTGGTCGCAAGTAAAGACCGATGTCCAAGTCGGCACGAGGGTAGACCTACCACGAAGTTTGCTTACGAGACCGCCCCTAAGATCGGCTTCTAAGGCCGATGCCTACACCAGCACTAAGCCCGACCCCCTGAGTTGGCCTCAACACTCGCTCCGAAGCCCATCTCGGACATGGGCCGAGTCATCACTTCGAGCTTGCCCAACCTCATAAGAGAAAAAGTGCTAACAGAGCTAAGTACCAAGGGAATCCAAATACTTTAACATTTAAGATAAAGTTTTCTTTCATTGTTGATCAAAATGTTTACAAAATGCTGACTCAGGTCGGACCTCAGTGAAAAATGCCGACACAGGTCGGACTTCGATACAAAACAAAAGAGAAAAATAAAAGAAGGAGAGGTCCTCAGGCATCGGTCGGTGCTGACCCATCGTCGGTCGATCTCTGCGCCACGGGCAACGCCTCCGGCTCCTCGTAGTCATTGGGCTCAAGGTCACTGAGATCGGCGATGCCAATGACCCTCGCTGCCTTCTCCTTGCAATCTAGGAAGCCTTGGAGGTAGACTTCAGTCAAAGCCTCCGCCATGTCATCCAGGAAGGCTTCGGAGTCTCAGTAGCACTCCACTACCTCGGCCGCTATGGCCTTCTCCTCGGCAGCTCGTGCTGTTGCCTCCATCTCGGCCGCCCTGGCGTCAGCCATGCAGACAATTTTCTTGGTGTTCTCGGCCCACTCCTCGGCCCCCCTCACCGTCAGGGTGATGGTGTGGAGCCGATTCTGATGGGAGAATAACTCCATCTTTGCCTCCCTCAGCTTCGACTCCACCTCCTTCAGCCTCACCTCGGCAGTGCAGGCACGCTCGTGCTCGGCCACCGCACGATGCTTGGCCCTCTCGTACTTCCCTATCTGCTCGGCTCGGGCGATCTCAATTGCCCTCTCGGCCCTGGCCTGAGCGTTAGTGGTCTCTTGTTGGGAACGGTAGAGGACCACGTCACCTTGGTTGGTGACGTCCTTCGCGGCAGCCATGGAGTTCGTCGCCTGCATCAGGAAGTCCAAGTCAGCACTTATTAAAGTGAAGACATTTTATAAAGTGGGAAGGATGCTTACCCATAGTAGAGCTACGGAGGCATCCGAAAGAAGGAGGCAGCTCCTTGGTAGTGAAGTTCGCTCTAGAACTCCGATAGGCAAACTTAGGCCATCAGCCGCTCCGTCCTGCGGCTGTGGTTCATAAGGGACGACCGAGAGGGGATCGCAATGCCCCCACCTCCATCCATAGTCCTGGCCGACTTCGAGGATGCAGGTGTTATGACAGGGGTCGGCAGCATCTCCTCTATCGATGTCCCCACTACTGTCGAATGCTCCTTGCCTGCATGTTCTCCTGATCATGGGCCCTCGTCCAGAGATGGCTCGATAGCCAAGGAAATTGGCCCCGCACCCGAGGCAACCGGCTCAACGAGCAAGGGAGCCACCTCGACCCTCGGCTCCTCCTAGGGCATCTCGGCGGTGAGGTCGATCGGCGGAGGTCCCCTCTGGCTTGCCTGGGGCTCGCTGGGGGGAGGGACCGATGATTGAGAGCGAGCCCTCACCCTCGACCCTTCTGCATCGCCGATGGCCCTCTTCCTCTTGTACACTGCCTCTCTCACGGCGTCGATCAGAGTCCTCATATCTGCAAGCACCGGGGATCAGTCAGCAAAAAAAAAAGAGAAAGAAAAAAAGATCTTCATAGCTACTCACCGTCACCCGAGGCAATGCCCACGAGCCAAAGGTTCTCCTCCAACAGGAGTTCTTAGTAGTGTGGGACCACGGAGGTCAGCAGCTGTGCAAACACCCCTCAGTCCCCTGGGACCACCGATAGGTTTTTATAGGGCCCTAGGTTCGGTTCCCCCTAGTCTGACCTCACCCCCTTAAGGTCCGCAAAGAAGAATCGGGTCTTTCATCCCTTAATGGACGTGGGGAGACCCAGCTTGATGGCTCGGCTAGGCCGAGGTGCAAACAACCACTAGCCAGCCTGGGGGCGAAGAACGTAGAGGTTGTGGAATAGGAAGACCTTATCCTCTATGCCCTGGAAGTGGGACAATACTAAGAAGGCGCAGCTGGTCTGAATGGTATTTAGAACTAGCTATGTGGGCATTAGGGTGTACCTATGGAGGAGGCTAACTATGAAGGGATGGAGAGGAAGTCGGAGATCCGCCTTGAAGAGCACCTCATACAAGGTGACTTCCCCGGTAGAGAAGAAGTCACCCTATCATTGGGTCCGGGGGCGGATAGCCGGATGTCCTCGGGTATCCTATAGGCTGACCTAAGGGATGCTAGGTCTGCAAGGGTGATGGTGGAGGCGGTCCCCTCTGGGGATGCCCCCCTAACCCAAGGTGGAGGAGTAGTAGCGGCAGGACGATCCCTGGCGGGGATCCTGCCAGTGACCACCGCTGTAACAGAGGGACATGGTCTTCGAAAGAAGAAGAGGAGGACCACTGAGGTGTGGGGAATGAAGAAACTCGCAACTAGGAGGGAAAAATACGGTCATCGGAAGGGGTGGAGGAAGACCATGAAGGTGATGAAGCCATGGAAGCAAGGAGAAGATGGAGGATTGACCTAAATAAGGGGGGGGGGGGGGGAGGGGGGGAGAACAGCAAAGTTTGAAGAAGGGAGACACGGGGGAGGCTCAAGCTCAAAAGAAGAAGAAGATCTCGAGGCATAAGAGGCAGGATTCGAGGTAACCCCCTCTTATACCTCTTTTTTGAATTGTCCCACCTATCTCGACTGGCCACGTGCATGCCTGCCACAAGAAGAGATGCCTCGGCAACCACCCAGTGCGCAGGGCATGAGACCTACGACCAATGATAGGACATTGGTAACATCAGCTCAATGATGGCAATTTCCTTTTTTCAGGTTCTGAAGGGTTTTCCCTATGTTCAAGGAGGATCCCACTTGGATCCGACGGTGAGGTTGTCAGGATAGTGGTGTTACGGTCCCCCATACCTCTAACATTAAAGAGTCATCGCCCCCCCGAGGACACGTGCCCCTCTCAGCGACTGGTGATGCATCGGGATCAGCCACCGAATGATCTTGTACCCCTTTTACTGGGCAAAAGATACGCCCACACCATCTCAGGAGCGAGGGGCTTTTGATGTGCTGATCAAGCCACAATAGCACAAATGGACCAAGTGACTGACAGAGCCTAGATCAGATGGACTAGGTCGGCACCGAGGGACTCCCGAGTCCCTCTCGACCTCGGCCCCCTCGGCCTCATCACCGAGGGACTCCCGAGTCCCCCTCGACCTCGGCACCCTTTGGCCTCATCACCGAGGGGACTCCCGAGCCGTCCTCGGCCTTGGGCCCCTCGGCCTCAGCTCTGAGGGACTCCCAAGTCCCCCTCGGCCTCAACACCGAGGGACTTTCGAGTCCCCCTCAGCCTCGGCCCTTTTGGCCTCAGCACCGAGGGACTTTCGAGTCCCCCCCGGCCTCGGCCCCTTCGGCCTCGGTGCCTAGCCTCCACATGGCTCGGCAGATACTTGCAATCACCACGTGGCCACCAACCTCCTACAACCCGATGTGGCCACTGTCAGTTACGATGCATGTCCAATATGACCAGGCCCACCTACCACTTATGGCGCCGCACCTGATAGGGATATGGTGGGCCGGGCTACCACTGACAACCTCAGGGGTGGTTGCGATCTATCTCCGTCAGCCTTGCCGCCTGTCCTTCACTAGATAATGACGTCTTGGATTCAACAACCTTCCAAAAAGGGGTAAGAGAGACCTCCGAACAGGTATAAAAGCCTTCACTTATAACGAAAGAAGGGATCTGAACTTCAAGTTCTTTGGCTAAGTCTTTTAGCCCACTTCTACTTACTGTTTTCAAGTTACTCACTTGAGCGTAGGAGAATCCCTACCGAAACAACCGGTCCCTGAGGACTTTCTTGCAGGATTTCTGTTCGAGAGGGAGGCGTTTGAAGATTCCTGGACCCATCTTCATTGTCTCTTGGACCCATATCCTTACCCTACATTCAAGAGGTGTGATTTGGCGACAACACTTTCCATAACTCAAAGGGTGTTTTAGGTACAACCTTGGTTGGAACCCAATTCAATATGTATACGATCGTCTTGAGAGCTTATGTCCATAAGGACTTAGGCAGTTTGGAGTAGCTAATCATGCTCCTCACCATATCCATCAATGTTCGGTTCCTTCTCTCTGCTACACCATTCTGATCAGGTAAGCCAAGTAAACTGTATTGGGCAACAATCCCATGTTCTTGAAGAAACTTTACAAATGGACTAGGCATTTGTCCATCTTCAGTGTATCTCCTATAATACTCACCTCCTCGACCAGATCTCATAATTTTGATTTATTTTCCACATTGTGTCTTTACTTCTGCCTTAAAAACCTTAAAGATATCCAATGCTTCATTTTTATTCTGAAGCAAGTACAGATACATAAATCGTGAGTAGTCATCAATGAAGGAGATGAAGTATTTCGGACCATGAAAGTTCATATCTGAACAATAAATGTCCATGTGTATGATCTCTAATAGGTCTAAACTTCTCTTAGCACATTTCTTTGACTTGTTGATTTGCTTGCCCTTAATGCAGTTTACATAAGTGTCAAAGTCAATGAAGTCCAAAGTCCAAAGTACTCCTTCATTCACTAACCTCTTGATTCTATCTATGAAGATATGTCCCAATCTTTGATGCCACAATATGGAAGAGTTATCATTTATAACACATCTTTCATGCCAGCCTGAACATGCATCACATCATGAGTAGTATTATTTTATAAATTAATATAGAAAAGACCAACAGACAAAGTACAATTCCTAACAAGTTTAGATTTATAATATAAACTGAAAGAAGTATATGAAAAGTTAAAGGAATAATCCAAAGGTACAATTCTTGAAACTGAAATTAAATTCCTAAAAAAATTAGGTACATAAAAGGTTCTTTCCAAATATAAAATAAAACCACTATTAAGAACTAAAGTGCATATCCCTATAGCTTCCATATGTGAGCGCATCTTGTTTTCTGAAGAGATATACTGCTTACTTTCCACTAGCTTTCTTAGGTTTTGCATACCCTGCAAAGTATTGCAAATATGGATTGTAGAACCAGAATCAATCCACCTTGTGTTATCAATAACATCAGCCATATTAGATTCATAATAGACAAGTGAGATTGTTTTACCTTTCTTTTCAACCCAAGTCTTGAACTTGATGCAATCCTTCTTCATGTGTTCCTTTTTTTACAGAAGAAACACTTAGATTCCTTCTTAATGTCAGATTGGGGTGGTCTTTTACTTTTACCCTTCTTCTTGGCCTGTGCCCAATCCTTTTCATTTGTAGTCAGCATTGCACTCTCATCCAATTCCATCACCAGTCTACCCTCTTCTTGAACACATATGGCCAAAAGTTCATTGATTAACCAATTTTCCTTATGTGTGTTATAGGATATCTTAAATGGTCTATACTGTTGTGGAAGGATATTTAAAATGTAGTGCACCAGAAAGAACTCAGACATTTCAACCTCAAGAGTCTTCAGTTGAGCTGCAATATCCCTCATTTGCATAATATGCTCACACATACCTCTCACTCTAGTGAGCCTCAAGGATAAGAACTTTAAACTTAGGGTGCTAGTAAGAGCTTTGTCTGAAGTACTGAATTGCTCATCAATGGCCTTTAGTAGCTCCCTGACATTCTCATGCTGATCGACTGAATCACGTATACTAGTAGAGATTTTGTCTTTATGAACATTACACTCAAGTGATTAGATCACTCCCAATGTTTATAAATCACAATCGATCTAAGTTACTGAAGGTGGTTCATTCTTTCTTATAGCATAATCAATGTCCATCCACCCCAGATGAAGGAGAATTCTCTCATTCCAAACTTTATAGTTATCATCCTTCAATTCAGGTATATCACATTTTATATCAAAGAAATTTACAGGTTACATAACTGCAAAATTAAACATACATGCTTATTAACAAAAATTGAGGCTAATAAATAAATATGCTTTACCAATGTAAATTATGCATTTAGAAAATAGTGAATCTACTAATATAAAATTTACATATGGGTTAAAGCTTTAATTCAATTAGATTCACTTAAGTTTATATGATAAAATCATCAAATTATGTTTCTTTTTTTTAATTCATGTGAATAGATCAGAAAAATATATATTGATATTTTATCCTAATTAATTATATAAATATAAAAAATTTTATAGAATAAATTTTATTATATCCATATAATTAATTAAAATCAATATCTATTATTTATATAATTTATTAATTTTATTATATAATTTTATAATTAAAAATGCTATGGCTATTTCTTAATTATTTAAATTTATTTATCACTTAGATATTATTTAAATTTTATGCTCAATTATGTCACTAAAAATGTATGCATAATTCAATCAAATAAATAAGATGCTACCTTTCTTTCTCAAAAATCACACCAAAGATCAAAATCGCGCAATATTAAATTTTTAATCATAATTTGAATCAACCCCTCACGCGTTCATACTTTCAAATCACTGTAAGGCCCCTCAAATCACTGTGAGGCCCCTCATCTCCCTTTATCTGTGTTATCTCCCGAACCACATCCTTTGAAAAAGGAAAACGTGAGAAAAAGAAAACGATAGACCACCACCCATTTTGAAGCATGTCCTTTGGAAAAAGGAAAAGGATGATAAACTACACCTGTTTTGAACCTGAGACCTCGGGTTCAAAATCCTTAGCTTTAACACCACACCATCATTCAAAGCGCATATCTTATTATGAATTTTCTTTATTTAAACCATATATGAGAGTAGCATGATATCAATAGCCTTCCTTATTTATTGGTACGTTCCTAATATTCCTAATCGAGGATATTACCAGTAGTCTTTCCTTTTTCCTAATCTAAGTCTCTCCTTTGGACTATCCTTAAATGAGAGAAATAGAGACTAAGAATGCATTGTCCTTCTTTATCAAATAAATGAGACAATGATTGTTTCTTCAGGGATTTTATCAGTTTCTAAAATAATTAACAAACAAGGCGGAGGTATTGATATTGGCTCTGATACCAAATGATAGACACAATTATATTGATCTATTTGCATCTTTGTCAAACTAAATAACATGCATATCAAATATGCAAAAAAATATGGGACCAATATACGTATCATGATAATGAAAATATAAATAAATACATAAATACCTCCAGCTATCGATCCATGCAAATGGGTTATTTTCTTTAGATCAGGGTAAGGCTTTTTCACACCTTTCAATATCTCAAATGTGTTGTTTCTTCAGATCAGGATAAGGCTCTTTCACACCTTTCAATCTCTCTTAGCAATGGTGTAAGATTTCAGGAGAGATGAAGATGGAGGGACCTTTACGTTTTATTTTCTTTATGCCTTATTTGTTCATCACAAAGAGCGTTTCAAATGAAATATGGTCTATTAATCATGGATTTAAATTTTTAATCCATGTAATCCCTCGATATTAAATATAGAATCATTTCAATCGTATCTAACCGATACGCTTAATGAGAAAAAAATCAATAGAACTATGTTCTTGTTGAGAATGAACCAAGAATCGTAGGAGAGGCTGAGGAAGGAGGTGTGGCAGGAATTTTGAACCTAGACTCTTGATGTAGATGGGCTCAACAAGTTTAATTTGGTTATCATGGTTTTCTTAGAAGCCTTGAGGCTCTATTTCCCAATTATCATGAGTCGAAGAAGGCCTGTTAAAGATACGTGATGCCAAAAGGACACCTTATTAGCGATACCAACTTCAATGGCTCACCCGGACAAAGACATTTTGGGGAGCTGATGTGAATGATTTTAATCCACTTAGATTTGAGAATAGGGTACCAAAAGCTGCCAAGCATCCCAATGCAAGCTGCCATGCATTAGGGCTGAGAGTATGTATTAGGGCTGAGAGTATGCATTAGAAGCAAAGATGCTGTTTACCGTGATCCTCCAACATTTCTTATAGTCTCTACAAACTACAGCCTTAGGATGGACTTCTTATTGTTTTAAGATCCTTATGGATCTGGGACACTTTTTGATCACTAATTAGCAGGTGATGTAAAATCCATTGGATTAGCAGTCTGATGATGCCGAAATCATAATAAGATTAACATGAATTGTTGATGGATCAAAATGCGATATGGCTTCTAGAGTGGTACGTTCATATATTTATATCGATTGATTTTAACAAAGGTGTTCACCATGTCCTTGACAAAGGTGATTAGCTATAAATATTCCAAAAAATCAAGCATCAAAATCATATATAGCTTCATTTGGGATCCAAGGATCAACTTTGCGGTACCCTTCATATCCTGCTTGTTAATGCCAAAGCATTATGGGGAGTTAAAAAAACAAAACGCACACTCGTTAAAAAAAAAACGCTTGGAAAAAAAAAAGTATGTCTGTTTGGGTATTCAACGCAGGGGCATTATCAATTTTTTTTAAAAAAAAAGAAAAAAATTTATAAATAGGCCTCCACCTCAACCTTTCAAAGCATGAAATTTTTTTTACTACTCTTTCATATTCCTTCTTTCAACCTTTTCTTTTATTTAAAGACAGCTGATCGGTGTTCTATTGATATCGATATCTCCTTTAGAGTAGTGGTTATATCTGCCTATCAAGCATGACTCCTAAACTTTCTTTTATTATGTTTGAAATATTTTTATACCAATATAGTCTACCACACACCATAAATATTATTTTTAAAAATATATATATATATATATATATATATATATATATATATATATATATATATATATATATATATATATATACATATATTTCTAGTTGGAGGACCACATGAACCATTTATAACAATAATCTAAAGGAGATTTGTGCAAATTAATTATAATTATAATTTATTTTTCTTGCATATTTAATATATATATATATATATATATATATATATATATATATATAATTTTCTTTCACTTATAGCAGAATATCTGGTTCTCTTGTTGTGTAAAAAAAAATTAATTTAAGATTCGATAAATAATTTAATTTAATTTAAAAAAATGTTTGAATTATTCAAACAAATTCATAACAAAGTCATTTTTATTTTTTAGATCTTCCTCTCTGAACCTAACTTGGACCCCATGACAACCCTTAGGAATGACATCGTTAGTCTAGGACCGAAAAAATTTGATGAATACAATTTTAGGAGGTGGCAAAGCCAAATGAAGTTTTGGCTAACTACCTTAGGTCTTAGGTCAGTCATTGATAAGTCTACCAGTTCCTCTAGTTCAATGACAACCACTATCCTTGAAGAGGATTACCTATGTAAAGGTAGAATCCTTAGTGCCCTATTCGCCTCGCTTTACAACATTTATCTGTTGGTTAAGAATTTGAAGGAATTATGGGAACCCTTGAGTCTGAATATGGACTCGATGATGTTGGAGTAGAATGATTTAATACCGCATCATTCCTTAGATTCAATATGGTAGATGACACACCTATCAACGATCAAATTCACAAATTCCAAGAATACCTTAGAAAATTTCAGGCCAATGAAGGCAAATTCTTTGAAGGTTTTAAAGTTTTCAGCCTTCTACATAAATTGCCTCCTTGGAATGGCTTTATCAAAAGTCAACATCAAAAGCAAGAAGAGCTAACCTTGGCTCAACTTCTAAACTCAATCAAGATAGAAGACCAACATAGGTCTAAAACCCATCAAACTAGAATTCCAAGTGTCCAAGCCAACCTAACCGAACAACACCAGACCAACAACAATCCTAAACGAAGGTCAAAGCTTAAATTTCAATCAAACCTCCAAAAACAATCAAACCAACCCTACCATCATAAACCAAACATGTTCAAACCCAAAGGTAAAACTTTTAAAACCCACAATACTAGACCTAGCCAGCCTACCTAAGGTCCAAGTAAAAGATTTTGTTTCGTGTGTGGGAGGATAAATCATCTTACAAGAGACTGCTTTCATCGAAAAAGGGAGCCCTTTCGCAAACCTTCTGCTTCCTCTAGACCCCAAGCTCACATAGTTGAAGGTCAAGATGATTCCATCATTAGGTTAGTGAACTTGAATCCTGAAATAAATCTTACTTCTTCCAACCTTGATTGGTAGTTGGATTCAGAAGCTAATGTTCATATCTGTTTTGCTTACTCCTGGTTCACTACGTTTCAGGACTCAAGTGGAGGAAGTGTGACCCTAGGGAATAACATAGCCGTCAGGGTCGAGGGACAAGGTCGAGTAAACATGAAAATATCATCAAGAAAAGTTCTCACCTTGACAGATGTACTTTATGTTCCTCATTTTAGGAAGAACCTTGTCAGCGGGTCTCAGCTAGTTTAGAGAGGATACAAAATTGTTCT
Source organism: Calamus simplicifolius (assembly GCA_900491605.1). Classification (NCBI taxonomy): domain Eukaryota; kingdom Viridiplantae; phylum Streptophyta; class Magnoliopsida; order Arecales; family Arecaceae; genus Calamus; species Calamus simplicifolius. The sequence goes on from UESW01001462.1 coordinate 165,939, forward strand.
TGATTGTTATAAAGTTATAATAACTAAGAATAATGCCTTCATAGGAAAACGATATGTAAGTGAAGGCATATTCAAACTGAATGTAATAAATCCTTTTATTAATAAAGCTGAGAATTAAACCTATCTTGTGAATAAGTCTAATCAAAATCCGTGGCATGCTAGGTTGGGTCATGTGCACCTAAGAAAGGTCAAATACATGATGTAATTAAAACTAATTCCTAAATCGAATCTAGATACATCTAAATGCGAAATATGTGCTGAATCTAAACAATCAAGAAAGCCATTCAAATCAGTTAAAAGAAATTCGTCAATCTTGGAGTTAATACATAGTGATATTTGTGACTCCACCAAGACTGCAACTCATGGTGGCAATAGGTACTTAGTAACTTTTATAGATGATTTTTCTAGATATTGTTACCGTTATCTAATTAAATCTAAAAATGAAACCTTCAATAAATTTAAAACTTATAAGAGTGAGGTAGAAAATCAACAAGAAAGAAAAATTAAAATTTTTAGATCTGATAGAGGAGGGGAGTATACCTTGAATGAATTTTTTTTAGTTCTTTTAAGAACATGGGATAATTCATCAACTGACTGCTCCTTACTCTCCACAGTCCAACTGTGTAGCCGAGCGTAAGAACTATACCCTTATGGATATGGTAAATCTTATGCTCATTAGTTCTGGCTTACTCAAGAACTTATGGGGAGAAGCTCTTCTATCTTCTTGCTTCATCCTAAATAGAATACCTACTAAGGATAGTGGTAAGGCTCCCTATGAACTTTGAAAAGAAAGAACACCTAACCTAGACTTTCTCAAAGTGTGGGGGTGTCTAGCTAAGGTTAATATTCCTGAATCCAAAAAGAGAAAACTAGGATTCAAAACCTTAGATGTTGTATTTATAGGCTATGCCCAAAATAGCAATGCATACAGATTTTTAGTAATAAAATCAGAAATTAATAATATATCTGACAACACAATCTTAAAAGCTAAAGATGCCTCATTCTTTGAAGATATAATTCTATTCAAGACTAAAATCTCTAGACCTCTGAAATCTGAACCATCTTCCCCTAAAGCCATAGAACCAGAACTAGAAACTGAACCAGAATTAAGAAGAAGCAAAAGGAAAAGATTTGAAAAGATTTTGATGAAGATTTCTTCACATTCTTAATAGAAGGTGATCCTTCCACATACGATGAGACAATGACATCATCAGAATCATCATATTAGAAGGAAGCTGTAGATAGTAAAATTAAATCAATCATAGAAAATAAGACTTGGATTTTAACTGATTTACCTTCTGGAAACAAACCTATAGGAACAAAATAGATTTTTAAAAGAAAATTAAGACCAGATGGATTAATAGAAAGATATAAAGCTAGGTTAGTAGTAAAAGAATTTAATCAAAAGAAGGACATAGATTATTTTGATACTTATGCTCCTGTAGCAAGATAACAATTCTAAGAACTCTAATAGCCTTAGCCTCAATTTATAAATTAATAATTTATCAAATGGATGTAAAACTATATTTTAAATAGAGAATTGGAAGAAGAAATTTACATAAATCAATCTCAAGGATTTAAAGTAAAAGGACAAGAATATAAAGTATGTAAATCAATCAAATCTCTTTATGGTTTAAAACAAGCTCCTAGACAGTGGCACATTAAGTTTGATGAAATCAACTTAAAAAATAGCTTTAAAATAAATGAATATGACAAATGTGTATATTATAAAAGACAGGATACTGACTTTATAATACTATGCTTATATGTAGATGATATACTACTCTTAGGAACATCATTAAAAATAATTCAAGAAACTAAAAGCTACTTATCAAAAAATTTTAATATGAAAGACCTAGGAGAAGTCGATGTAATTCTAGGAATGAAACTTAACATAGTAGATAATGGAATAGCAATAAGTCTAGCATACTTAATAAAGAAAATGCATCAAAAGTTTGAATAATATGATTTAAATCATATCTCTACCCCCTATGATTATAACTCTCATTTAATTAAAAATTTAGGACAACCTATTAATCAATTAAGATATTCTTAAAGAATAGGATCCCTATTATATATTTCAAATAGAACTCGTTCGGACATAGCTTATGCAGTAGATAGACTAAGTAGGTATACTAGCAATCCTAGTGAAGAACATTGAAAAGTCCTAGAAAGAATTTTTAGATATCTTAAGGGAACCATAAATTACTCTATAGTATATTCTTGTTATCCTGAAGTGATTGAGAGGTATAGTGATGCTAATTGGGTAACAAATAAATTCGATGTTAAGTCCACCACTGTATATCTCTTCCTATTAGGAGGAGCTGCAATATCTTGGGTCTCATGTAAGCAAACTATAATCACTAGAAGCACTCTAGAATCTGAACTAATAGCTCTTGATATTACATGCACGGAAGCACAATGGCCGAAAAACTTAATAAATGATATAGATATTCTTTCACCAAATATTTTCAAATTTGTTTAAATTGTGTTGTAGAGCTTTAATTGATTTGTTAAATCAATAAATAACTAATAAAAAGATGAATAATCATATCCTGATCATGTATAAACCTATAAGAAATAAAATGAAAGAATCAATATCAATGCAATTTATAAGATCAAAATAATTTGGCAGCTCTTTTAACCAAAGGCCTTTCGAAGGCTGCGGTATTTGAGACATCGAGGGGGATGGGGCTTAAGCCCATATATTAGTTACTAGAGTGGGTCCCTTCCATTATGGCAACCCTATGGTTAAGGTTCAAAGAAAAATGATCTCTAAGGTAATGTATGGAAGCACCGTTTTAAGAGTCTATCTCCATCCCTTCCCTGGTATGGTACTTTATTGTGACAGTTAGGTTGAGCATAGCTCTTAATAGATCCAAGGTTGTAAGTTTAGCAAGGTACGATTCCGTTGCATGTACCCTTGGAGGATCTATCTTAGTGAGAGTAGTCGTGAGGCTGCGACTATGGGACCGGAGCAAATCCCTAGTAACTCTTATGAAATCAAGACAAGCACATGGTCTACATAGCGCTAACCCGCATTATGATCAGCTCATCTTCACATTGTGTGTATGTTATACTAAATGCAAGTTCAAACTTAGAAGGTACTTGCACTAAGCACAATAAAATTTTAAAGTTTTTGAAATTGCTTACTGAATTTAATAATATTAATTTATTTATTTATTTTTATTTATTTATTTTTATTTTTTTTTTGTGGGGGATTGTTAATGCCAAAGCATTATTGGGAGTTAAAAAACATGCAAGCTGGTTAAAAAAAAAAAACTGCACGCTGGTTGGGAAAAACATACGCCCGTTTGAGTATTCAATGCAGGGGCATTATTGGATTTTTAAAAAAAGAAAGAAAAAAAAACCTATAAATAGTCCTTCACCCAAGCTTTTCAAAGCATGAATTTTTTTTTTACTACTCTCTCATATTCCTTCTTTCAACCTTTTCTTTTATTTGAAGACAGCTAATGGTGTTCTGTTGAGATCGTGCCACCAACGGACGTTGGAGTTTTAGGCTTTCAGATTGTACTCTGAAGGAAAGCATGTGGTCCAATTTATCTTTGCACAAGAAATGAACAAATCTCCTTTAGAACAGTGGTTATATACGTCTCCTAGGCCTAATTCCTAAACTTTATTTTATTATTTTTAAAATATTATTTTATACCAAATATAATCTACCACATACCATAAATATTATTTTTTAAAAAAATATATAATACATATATATTTCTAGTTGGAGGACCACAAAAACCATTTACAACAACACTGCTGCCTTTCTCACCAAACTTTTGAAAAACTGCAAGAATCCCTTCGGTTCGCTGAATCATCATTTGAAAGAAGCTATCAATAAAAGAAAAAGTCTTGCTGCATCGAGTACCATGCACCAATCATCAGGTATGATGCATATGATTTGCATCGCATCCAGTGCAGAAATTTTTTTTTCATCGATAAAATTCATCCATGCAGACTACTTCAGTATTTTCGAGAACTTTTAGCCGTGCACGTCATCCACTTATGAAAGTTCGCCTATGAAACGCAATTCTACAAGCTTAACATGTGGAGTCATTTCTTTTTTTTTTTTTTTTCGAGAACTTAGTCTTCGAGTTCGCTTGTGCAGCTAAAAATTAATAATGTAAGGTTGGTGCACATCCGACACGGCCCAACTCTCCCATCCATGATCCCTCTCATTTCTCACTTCCTCTCCCAAGATCAATGGAGACTCACCAGCATCGATCGAAGTAAGTGGCGTTGGGGTTTAAGTGCATTAATTCTCCTTTATTTATGGTTTCTGTTAATAAGACCTAGTCTTTAGGGATTAGTTGATTACGTTTGAATTATTCTGTTCTACTTACCATGTTCTTAGGATGAAAAAACGTAGGTTGTTATTTTTCAGTTGTAAAAGGCTTTATATAAGCCAAAAGTTTCAGTTCAATAAATAGCTTCATTCTCCCAATTGTGTGAATAGTAAGTTTCAACAATTGGTATCAGAGCAAGGTCACATGGCCTGATTGAGTGAGGTTAAGAATTCGTAGAATTCTTAAAGAGAGAAAACAGTGAGTGAAACAAGAGAGAAAGAGAAAAGAAAACAGTATGGCAGCAGAAGGAAACTTTGTGCAACCTGCAATCCCTAGGTTTGATGGTCACTATGATCATTGGGCCATGTTGATGGAGAATTTTCTTCGATCTAAGGAGTACTGGAGTTTGATTGAAATTGGGATACCTGCAGTTGCAACTGGAGTAGAACCAACTGAGGTGCAGAAGAAGGCAATGGAGGATCAAAGATTGAAAGATTTAAAAGTAAAGAACTATCTTTTTCAATCTATTGATCGAACGATCATGGAAACCATCTTGAATAAAGAGACTGCAAAGGGCATATGGGATTCGATGAAGCAAAAATATCAAGGATCCACCAAGGTGAAACGTGCTCAATTGCAAGCTCTTCGGAGAAATTTTGAGATTTTGGGAATGAAAGAAGGTGAGAGTGTTGATGATTACTTTGCAAGGACTCTTACCATAGCAAATAAAATGAAAGCTCATGGTGAGAAAATGGAGCAGATTGCTATAGTGGAGAAGATCCTGAGATCAATGACACCAAGGTTTGATTATGTGGTGTGTTCAATTGAAGAGTCAAATGATCTTGCAATCATGACTATTGATGAACTTCAGAGCAGTTTATTGGTGCATGAGCAGAGAATGAGAAGTCACAAGGAAGAAGAACATGCTTTGAAGATCACAGGTGGAGAAAGGTTTGAAGCAAGGGAGGATGACAGAGTTGGAGGCAGAGGCAGGGCTCGTGGAGGCTATAAAGGCCGAGGAAGAGGCCGAGGGAGACAATCACTCAACAAAGCCATCATCGAGTGCTACAAGTGTCATAAATTAGGGCATTTTCAGTATGAATGCCCTACTTGGGAGAAAACTGCCAACTACACAGAGCTTGATGAAGAAGAGGAACTGCTCCTCATGTCCTATGTGGAACTTCATAACTCAAGAAGAGAGGAGGTATGGTTTCTTGATTCTGGTTGTAGTAACCACATGAGTGGTAATAAGCTTTGGTTTTCAAATTTGGATGAAAGCTTTAGACAGTCTGTAAAGCTAGGAAATAATACTAGAATGGCTGTGATGGGAAAGGGGAACATTAGATTGAATGTTGATGGAGTGATTCAAGTGATCAGTGAAGTGTTTTATATCCCAGAATTAAAAACAACTTATTGAGCTTAGGTCAATTACAGGAGAAGGGATTAACCATACTTATTCAGCATAATATGTGCAAGTTGTTTCATTCTACTAGAGGCTTAATTATGCAAACAGCAATATCTACTAACAGAATGTTCGCAGTGTTAGCCACTATGTCTTCAAAAGAATCAACTTGTTTTCAGGCAACCAGTGAAAATGATGCTTACTTGTGGCATTGTCGATTTGGTCACCTGAGCTTCAAGGGCCTGAGTACACTATATACCAAGACAATGGTCAAAGGCTTACCTCCACTCAAATCTCCTACAAAAGTGTGTACTGATTGCCTTGTTGGGAAGCAACATAGGGACTTAATCCCTAAGAAAAGTCTCTGGAGAGCAACACAAAAGCTGCAGCTTGTTCATGCAGATATTTGTGGACCCGTGAAGCCTGAATCCAATGGCAAAAAGAGGTACCTGCTTACTTTTATTGATGATTTTAGTAGGAAATGTTGGGTATATTTCTTATCAGAGAAGTCCGAAGCATTTGGCATGTTCAAAAGGTTTAAGAGCTTTGTTGAGAAGGAATCTAGTGTTTTGGTGTGCTGTCTACGCACAGATAGAGGTGGTGAATTTACCTCTAGTGAATTCAATGAGTTCTGCAATTCAAATGGTATTAAAAGACAACTTACTGCTGCCTATACCCCTCAGCAAAATGGAGTTGCTGAGAGAAAAAATAGAACAATTATGAATCTAGTAAGGAGCATGTTATCAGGAAAACAAGTTCCTAAAGATTTTTGGCCCGAGGCAGTAAATTGGTGTGTGCATGTTCTAAACAGAAGCCCTACATTGGCTGTAAAAGATATCACACCTGAAGAGGCATGGAGTGGCATTAAACCATCAGTGGAGTACTTTCGAGTTTTTGGCTGCATTGGTCATGTTCATGTTCCCGATGCTCAAAGAACAAAGTTGGATGCCAAGAGTTTCAAATGTGTGTTACTGGGTGTGAGTGAAGGAACTAAAGCCTATAGACTCTACAACCCTGTTACAAAAAGGATTGTGGTGAGCCGAGATGTAGTGTTTGAAGAGAATGAGAATTGGGATTGGGGAAAGAATGTAGAAGAGGTAACAGGTGATGTACTTGATTGGGGTGATGAAGAAGATACAGAAGAGAGAAATGAGCATAGTGAAAGTGAAGATGTAATTGGGGAGCACGAGCAAGCAGATGCAAGAGCTGTGGCAAGATCACCTTCATCAGGTTCACTTGGGAGAAATGAGTCTAGTCCACTTAGAGAACGAACAAGAAGAGTGCCTCATTGGATGGAGGATTATGTCACAGGTGAAGGGTTGTCTGAAGGTGAGGAAATGAACAACCTGGTGTTGTATACTTCAGCTGGAGATCCATGTTCTTTTGAAGATGCATCAAGGTGTTCGAAATGGAGGGTGGCTATGGATAGTGAGATAAGCGCAATAGAAAGAAATGGTACTTGGGAGTTAACTGATTTGCCAAAGGGAGCAAGGAAGATAGGAGTAAAGTGGATATTCAAAACAAAGCTCAATGAACGAGGTGAAGTTGACAAGCACAAGGCCCGGCTTGTAGCAAAAGGTTATGCACAACAATATGGTATTGATTATACTGAAGTATTTGCTCCAGTTGCTAGATGGGATACCATTAGGATGATTCTGGCTCTAGCTGCACAAAGAGAATGGTGTGTGTATCAACTAGATGTAAAGAGTGCTTTTTTACATGGGGAGTTGAATGAAGATGTGTTTGTGGAGCAACCTCAAGGTTATGTGAAGAAAGGAGAAGAGCATAAAGTTTACAAGTTGAGAAAGGCATTGTACGGGTTAAAGCAAGCTCCTCGAGCTTGGTATATCAGAATTGAGTCATATTTCATCAAGGAAGGTTTTGAGCGTTGTCAAAATGAGCACACACTGTTCATTAAATCTCAAGGAGTGGGTAAGATGTTGATTGTGAGTTTGTATGTAGATGACTTGATATTTACAGGAAGTGATGAAGGTATGTTTGAAGAATTTAAGGTCTCAATGAAAATGGAGTTTGATATGACAGATTTGGGCAAGATGAAGTATTTTCTTGGGGTTGAGATTGTGCAAAACAGTGAGGGAATTTTCTTGAGCCAAAGAAAGTATGCACAGGAGGTATTAGAAAGGTTTGGTATGGAGAACTCAAATTCAGTAAAGAACCCTATGGTACCAGGGTTTAAGCTTATGAAAAATGAAGATGAAGCTCGTGTGGATGTGACACAATACAAACAAATGATTGGCAGCTTAATGTATCTAACTGTGACAAGGCCTGATCTTATGTATGTTGTGAGTTTGGTTAGCAGATATATGGAGAGGCCAACAGAGTTACACATGCAAGCTATGAAGAGGATTCTGAGGTATGTAAAGGGGACTGTTGAACTGGGAATTTGTTATAAGAAGGGAGGTGAAAGTGATGAGAAGATGGTAGCATTTTCTGACAGCGATTATGCTGGGGATATTGATGATCGCAAGAGTACATCAGGGTATGTTTTTATGTTAAGCAGTGGAGCTGTTGCCTGGTCTTCCAAAAAGCAACCAGTTGTCACCCTTTCAACCACCGAAGCTGAGTTCATTTCTGCAGCTTCATGTGCCTGTCAAGGAGTTTGGATGAGGAGAGTTCTTAAGCAACTTGGTTGCAGCCAAAGTAAGTCAACTGTCATTTATTGTGATAATAATTCTGCTATTAAACTGTCCAGAAATCCTGTCATGCATGGAAGGAGCAAGCACATAGATATCAGATTTCATTTCCTCCGTGAGTTGTGTAAGGATGGTGTGATAGAACTTGTGCACTGCAATTCACAAGATCAGGTGGCAGACATCATGACCAAGCCTTTGAAGTTGGATGCCTTTGTAAAGTTACGGGACTTGCTTGGGTTGTGTAGCATGCCAAGTGAGTAAACTGATTACTTGATGCAATGCAGTTTAAGGGAGGAATTGATGGAGCTTAGCGTTAGTGGCTTAAATCAGTTGGGGTTTAAGTGCATTAATTCTCCTTTATTTATGGTTTCTGTTAATAAGACCTAGTCTTTAGGGATTAGTTGATTACGTTTGAATTATTCTGTTCTACTTACCATGTTCTTAGGATGAAAAAACGTAGGTTGTTATTTTTCAGTTGTAAAAGGCTTTATATAAGCCAAAAGTTTCAGTTCACAAACAATCGCAAATATTTAACATTCTCATTTAATGGGTGTTTTGGATCAGTTGAGACTTGAGACTAGAGTAGTAATGAATGTGTATTGAATAACTAAAATATTTATACTTCACTTGTACATGTGTAGTCTCCTAAAATTGAATTATGTTACCAATTATGTTTGGGCATGTTGTAGAACACGTGTTTTTATGCTCTACGGTTCATGAACTTGACCATTGGCCTGAGCTATACCACCTAAAGTAGGCTGGGCTCAAGTTGTTACCACTAGACTTAGAGTAGGCTAGGCCCAAGTTGTTACTTGTAGTCCTGGCCTAAAAGTCAAGTAAGTAATGCGCATTGGTCTTTACTCAAGGGTGGACATTTCTGGTAAGACTAGGCATTATTTATTTTTATATAAGTACTGACCCAATTTTTGGCCCAAATGAGTTGTTGGGGATCGATCTAATTGAGATTCAGACTAGGCCTAGGCTTGAAATCTTACAAAAAAAAAAAAGACTTAAGCTTATTCCAAAGGAGCCAGCTAGAGTGTGGCCCAACTTATCCGAGCACTTCTAACCTACTCATTAACTTATTGTGATAGCATTTTTTCCTATAAGCATTTTTTTAGAGACTCATAAACTTGTCATGATAAGCATTTATAGCATGATCATATTTATTGACATATTTTTCATCTTATGATCTATAAGCTATATTAACTAGCAAATATTTAGTTTCAACTCATTAGCAATTTTAAATATTTAATGCAAAATAATAGTTTTGTATTTTTAATATATTGGAGGAAACTGATGGAGTATACGTGCCCAGAGTGGGAAAATGCCGATCGACACGGCCTTTAGGGGCATTTCTATCTCCAATTTGACGATGGCAACGGAGAGGAGAGCGTGGAGGGATGGAGGGCTTCGTTGATCTCAGATGACATCTATCTGCTATGAAAGGGGAAAAGAGGGAGAGAGTGTTGCATTCTTGTTTTGGTTTTGATCGAAAAGTTTGTCTCGTGAGAGGGACGTGACACTAATGGATGAGTGCCGGTTTCATGAACCATAAGCTACATCTTTCTAAATTGATGTAATTGCATTGTGTTTTCAAGTTGGCCAAAGGGATTAACGTTTTTTATAACATCTCTTAATAACTAAATAAAAATAAAATTTAAAATTAATTTAATAAATTTTAAAGAGTAGAAATTAAAATGAGACATGGTCAAAGTTTATGTGTTTAAAGCATTTTTTTTTTTTTTTTAAATACGAGAGGATACCTGTGCCGCGCGGAGGTAATATTCGTGGGGTTGGAAACGACGGAGTGGACGCCGTTTTCGTGGGGCTATTCAATAATCAAAAAAACCTAATTAAAAAAACTTCCTTCCTGACGAGGATTAAAGCATTAGCAAAAAAAAATTGCGGACAAAATAAACGGATGAGCGCATTCAACAACCATTTTTTTCGTACTAATTCTACTTTCGCATTTTCATACCGAATGTTCCAATCGTTTAAAGCACAACCATAGCTTTCAATTTAGGTAATAAACTAAATAAATAGCATGAACAAAAAGTTAAAAACTTTTTTCTCTACCCATATCCGTGACTCTTGGGCTTACTGAGCCCATTAACTGCCTGACATGTTGAGTATCTAAGATAGCCCATTTAAAGTAAACCAAGAAACTAGTTGAAAGGATAAGTAACATGCATCAAGCAATAGTATTTGCTCTATTAATTATGTAAAATTATACTTTTCTTTTTTTAAAAATCATTTCTATTTCACATGTAATTCTAATTGTTTGTTAACCTAGTGTGTTATTTTTATACAAATAATAATATCATGTATTGACGCTATTAGCTGGCTGCCTTGGTTTTGTTTTTAATTTCATATTAAAATTAGCTTTCCAACACGCTTTTAACTGTTGTTTGATCAAGCATCATCTATAGCATCATATGATGCCATGCATGTCACTAATCTGGCCAACTAGGCTAGCAGTTCTAGGCCAAACAATTGTTTTTGTCATGGTTGGAGCAACAAACATGACATTTCATATGATGTGCATTGTAGAAGAAAATGTTTAATGTCCATGCCAAGAATGATGGTAATATATTCTTGGCTTCTGCTATGATCATAGTTGTCATAATAGCCTCAATAGTTGATTTCAACAAAGACTTCTATTTGATTGTGAAAACTGGAATAAGAATGCTAATGAACAATCAAAGGGATGTAGTATCTCGTTGTGATGATCCTATTTTATTTTATTTTATTTTATTTGGTAATCATTTGCAGATATATCTCGAGATAACTCTTAACAATATTCACCACTAATTATAATTATATATCTTTTGAAAATTTAAAATGTAGTAGACGGTGGAAGGGAGTTAAGAAAGTCTCTATAAATAGAGATCCCTTTTAAGATTTTTGACATCACATTGTACATGAGAAAACCATACAGAAGCAAAGAGAGATTGAGTTCCTAATCAAGAGCAAATTCTGAGGTCATACACCATCGTTATGCGATTGCTCATTGATTGAAAGCACTTAACTCAATCAAGATTAATCAAGATTCTCAGCCAGATCCTCAGGAGGTAGATCATAAACAATGAAGGTAGATCATAAACAATGGTTAAAGGTAATACATTGATCATATTATTATTTCATAAATTAATATATATAATATTTTTATGTAAACTTTTTTTAATAGATCTCTAACAGTTGGTATCAGAGCTTCAATACATCTTCTTTATTTTATTGGGAGTATTTTCATTAATCTTTATTATTTTTGGGATCTAATTAAATCTTCTATAGCAACTTATTATCCCATTCTCATTGTTCGTGTAACAAGGCATTCTTGGTCTCTATTTCTCTCATCCAAGGATAGTCCAAAAGGAAAGGCTACTGGTAGTACCCTATACTATTTAACCCAACGGACGTATGGTAGGGATATTAGGGACGTACCAATAAGGAAGGCTACTAATAGTACCTTGGTGCGTTTGATCCAACTACCTACGAACCGGAAGAGTTAATAGGTTGCCAAGAAGATTGTTCTTGACCACCAAGAGGGTATTAGATCGGTTATACTCCTAATATTTAATTTTATTTCAGAAAGTAGTGAGATCTATGTCATTAAATATTCTCTCTTCCATTATATAGTTTAAATAAAAGAAAACTAATAAAAGTTGTGAGATTTGAATTCTGGTGTGGTGGTTAAAGCTAGAGGTCACGGGTTCAAACGTTTCTTTACGGTACTAATGGGAGATGAAGTCCCTATTTTTGCTGGCGAGCCGTACATGAATAAAAAAAATCTTGGTTTTTGGAAAAGGAGATGAGGGGCCGTGATTCAAAATCAAAATGGATGGGTTAAAATCAGATGCCTTATTCATTAGGGGTTGGCAAGCATATATGTTGGGCTAGCCTATTTGGACGCACGATTTTAATCTTTCGTGCGGTTTTTGAGAAAAAAAAGGATAAGATAGTATTTTATCTATATAGTTGGATTTTAAATGTATGCTATTATTTCTTTAATGTTTTGATATGATTTATTTTATTATATCATATAATTTATTTTATCATTTATTTCTTAAGTTTAAAATTTTTTATATTAAGATATACCTTTTGAGCCTTTATGCCTATGGTGTTTGTATAAATTGGCCCAAGAAAATAATGAGCTATGATCGAACGTGTTTTAATTAACAAAAAGATTTTCTTAAAATGATAATTTTGAAATTGCATTAAAATAGATGCTTGGTATGCTATTGCTCCTATTTTGTATATTAGATTTTATGTTATGCATGAATAAAATTATATTTAGTGGTAGTGTGAAAAGTCATAATGCAAATCCTTTTAAGGTTTGATTGATCTATTGTTGTCTAGAAAAGTGGTTCTTGAAGGTAAAGAAATCGTGGTTACTTAATTGGCTCCATTGACTGACCTATCTAAGGAAAGCAATGGGACCCCCACCTCTCTCCTACTGGCCTGGTCAATTCGATTGATTCAGACCTTGATTTAAAATGCTATGTTGATTAAGATCACTACCTAATACTCATGCTAAATTGGCTAATCTTTATGCATATAATGGAGTTTAAATGTCAGGTGGTTAATATGATTTTGATTAATTGAGGAGTAACCATAGCATCTTTAATTAATCAAAATTATATATTGAGTTGCAAAGATCATATAAGCTCAGATGACATTAATTGTAATTAATTATATTTAATGCAATGAATCTTATCCATAGAAATTTTTATTGCATTGATATAATTAATTAGGATGTGATAACAAATTATTTTCTTAATTATCCATAGAAATTAAGAAAAGAATATAATTTGTTAGTCACATCATTAAGTTAATGAATCTATTTAAGTATAATAACTTAGCCTACAGGTAGTTATTATATGTTATTGATTCTTGTTATTGCATGCTTACATTGGTAAGACATGACATTGAATTGTATGTCTCAAATTCAGTTACATGAATATGATTTTTATTTTGTATAGCTATTTTGCCTATTAATATTTCTGATATGAAATGTGATGTTTCCGATTTAAGTGGTGACAATTATAAAGTATGAAAGGAAAGAATTCTTCTTCAGTTAGGGTGCATAGACATTGACTATACTATCAGGAAGGATGAACCACATTCTGTTACACCTACTAACACTCAGGCTGAGATTGCTGAGTATGAACGATGGGAGCGATCTAATCGCCTCAGTATGATGTTCATACATGTTGGCCTTATATGATTTTGATGACTACAAAACAATTAAGTATGATACTAATGATCTTATGGTTAAGTTAAATGAATTTCAGATAAATCATCAAGAAGATGGTGTTACTTCAAATTAAAGGTAAAATAAAAGGTAATGTATTAATTCTATGGATATGCTTTATAATTTAAATTTTTTTCAAAAGGTTTGGAGTGATTAAATTATTTTTCCAAAGGACTTGGATTTCATAATCACTGGATGATTTTTATATGTTTTATATTTGGATGGTTTACTTGACAAAATGACTTTCAAGTTTAATTATATTTGCATTGTCTTGAACTGGATTTAATTATTTTATAAATCATTCTTACAATCTCTGCAATCAAATCTTTATTTTATAAAGTTTTATTTAACCTCTAGTGAATATTTTCTTGGAGTTGAATGAGTGCTAAAATTATTTTCAAATATTTATTGGATGACCAAAATTTTGTGTTGGGCTGCCAGATTTTTGAGGCCCTCTGTTGGAAGTTTAAGAGATCTAAGTTAGAATACAAACTTGTCTTTTTGGCATGCTAATCATCATGAGCCAACAGCTTCTTTTCTTGTGATTCAAAAATTGGAATTTTAACCTTCCTCTTGGCATGCCGATTTCATTCGGCCGGTGGCTCTTGAAATCAAGGTTGAAATACCAACTTTTCCTTGGATTGCTGATTTAGGAATTTTGGAATGCCAACATTTTTCATTTAGCTGGTGGCTCTTGGAATCAAGGTTGGAATGCCAACTTTTCTTTGGATTGCTGATTTAGGAATTTTCGAATGCTAACATTTGAATTCCATCGGCTGGCTTCCTTTTGAATAGATGTTGGAATGCCGATTTTGTGTTTTTGGAATGCCAACTTCTTGCTTCCTTTGGCTGATTCTTTCCCAGGGTTCTAATTCTTATGGAATGGATTTCTACTTCATCTATTGTTACCATTTGGAATTTCTTCTCTTAGCCGATTCTTTCTCTCTCTCTCTCTCACTCTCTCTTCTCTATTTCACAACGGTAATGTGTAACAGCTATATTTTTTCTTCTTATATATATTAAGCTATTGATTAGTTATTCTTAAAAAAGAAAAGAGAAAAGAAAAATATAAGAAAAAGAAAGAGAAAAAGAGTAAAAAATCATGTGAAAAATAGAGTGAAAATCTTGTTGAAAATCTTTGTGAAAAGAATCATTTGAAAGAGAGATTTATTCTTGGTTTATTGGAGAGTTACATTCATTGTTTTAAAGCCACCAAAGTGCATTTATTTCTGATTCTTGGTGTGGTGATTCAAGCTCCAACAACTATTCTTTGAAGAGCATCCAAGCTTAAACCAAAGGCTTCATTGTTGCTCCGGCGTGCCCAAAGGAAGAAGCCATCTTGAGAAGTGTTCTTCAAATTTGCTAAGTATTTATTCTTAAATATTTGCTCATCTATTAGGAGCTTATTGTATCAAACATTCTATTACTTATGCTTGATATTGTAAGGCTTGCTTGTGCCTGTAAAAAAGTGTGTTGGCCCAGATGGCAACCGAAGAGGGGGGGGGGGGTGAATTGGGTTCTTAAAAAATTTTAACCTTTTAGAAACTATTGGCGTTGAAATAATCAAGTGCAAAATAACTTTCAATCACAAATGAAGAGATAGAGAGAGAGACAATTAAAGCACGGAAAACACAAGAAATTTATAGTGGTTCGGTGTATCCAACACCTACGTCCACTCCCAAGTTCCACTTGGGTCCACACTATAATCAACTAGATTACAGCCGAGTTGTTTTACAAGATCACAACTCAAAACTTGTTGTTTCCCAGGGATCACAACGAACCCAGCTGGTTTTCCAGGCTCACCAGCACAAAAACCCAAACACAAGCTAATCTAGCTTGCCCCGAGGTATACTACCTCCACTAATTCAATCCCCTGATTGAACTAGCAAAAATAAGAAAGAATAATGTTTACAATAACACAGAGCTCCTTAAATGAGCAAATATTCAAAGTAAATAAACAAGTTTAGAAAAGCCTGATTTGAAGATGATTGGATTTGAGCTTTTCTTCTTTTCCTCTTCTCTTTTGAGATGTTGAATCAAGCCTCAGCTCCGATTCTTCACAGATGTTGCAGATGAGAAGTTGGAAAATCACAAAAATAGAGCTTTTGGAAAATCCTCCGATTTTTCAAGTTGAACGCCTTGGATTTCTCTTTAAGCTTTTTGGAGTGGAAGAATTTAAACGTGGATTCTTTTCTCTTGATTTCTTGCTCAAGACCGCTCAGATTTTTTCAATATGATTTCTCTATCTTTTCGTTTTTCCTCTCTTTTTCTATATTTTCAAACAAACGCACTTCCCCCTTTTTATAGATTCCATTTAATCCATTTTTGGGTATGAAACTAGCCGTTGTAATGTACCTGGAAAGTTTTTTCATACATGAAATATAGCCGTTAGGGGTTAGGTAAAGAAAATATTACCGTTTGAGCTGATCTGGCAATTTAAAAATTCGTTTATGATAGGTTGGAGTCGGCTCTAACTTTTCAGGTGTCGGCTCCAAGTTGTATATCCAAAAATAGAAATTTCTGAACTCATTGAGGAGTCGGCTCCGAAAAAGTAAAGTGTCGGCTCGCCATGTTCAGGTGTCGGCTCCAAGAGACTGTAAGTGTCGGCTCTAAGGTAGTCAAAAATCACATTCTGTCCCCGTGTTGGAGTCGGCTCCAGACACTATAAGTGTCGACTCCGAAACTCTCGGTGTCGGCTCCGGACCGTATCAAAAATCAGAAAGATATTCGACTGGCCATGGGGTCGGCTCCAGACTTTCTAGGTGTCGACTCCAGGCTCTGAAATTTTGAAACTTACCTTTGGCACTTGATTCAAAACACGTTTCTTGATGCCTTTTGATAAGCAATATTTTTAAGCCCTGAAACACTTGTTAAATTTATTAGTAACACAATGAATATACTCAATTCCTTTATTAATCATCAAAATCAATAATTGGGTCAACAATCTCCCCTTTTTGATGATTATAAAAACATTGAGTATATGCATAGGATTCACAAATCAAAATTTTTAAAAAGTGATCCTCACAGGTAAGCTCCCCCTATGAAGTTCAATTTAACAATTGTTCTTATTTTACATTTTAGTGTTTGATACCTATAATTCAATTATATCAATTTTCACTTAAGCTTATGTATATCTAAAATAATCAAATAAATCAAAGCATAATTGATTAATGCATATACGACATAGCTTTCTCCCCCTTTTTTGTAATCAACAAAAAGATTAAGAAGAGTAAAATGATAACATTGATAGATCAAAGATAATTTCATTACATCAAAAAGTTAGGTGTTACAAAGTGAAACTGAACTTTGTCAAGCATCAAACTGTACATCATTAAGATTTCAAGATAAAACATCAAACAACATTGAATCAAAAACTTGTACTTCATCACATGATAATTACAGATTGGTTCTAATAATTCTTTGTAAACGTTCTAAAATCTTTTCCATTCCTTCGCTCTGAGTCACTATAAATTCTTTTAATCTTCTATCAACAAAAGATCAAGCAGTCATGATCTTATCTTGAAGTTCAGCATTGCATCTTGAGTAGGTTTTCGAGTCTCCACAAATATCTTTAAGTTCTTCAAATATGTTCTTTAGATCACTCCTTAAGGATTCAGCAGAAGAGCTAAGAGTGGACTCAATTTTACTAATGCGATCATCTAAAGAGTAAAGGGTCTCTTTTAAATTCATAAAATAACTGTCAAACTCAGTCTTCATTTCATCCTTCTGAGCAGCAAGTAGACTTTTAAGTTGCTCCAATTGAATGTCTAAAATATGACTGATGAAATAGATGGTACCGAAACTGGAGCAGGAGCAGGAGCAGGACTGCCAGGCTGTGGAGAAGGAACCCTCACAGACGGACCAGCCTCAAAAGGTGCTGAAGACCTCAATTTAGTGGCTCTCTCATCCAAACTGCCTTTCCTCTCCCATTTCCATTGATCTTCACAAATCCCATCGATGAACTGTTGCCAAACTATAGTAGTCAGTATGCCTAAGGTTCTTGGAAGGCTCATTATCCAAAATCACAACTCCTTGGCTCTTGAAAACCATAGTCAAAATCATGCCATAGGGTAGGGAAGATCTCCTTTTTCCTCCAGCCTCGGCCATATAAAAAATCATCATTGCAGCAAGGTTTATGGGTTGACCAGTCAATACACTATCCATCACCACAATGTCTCGCTCCGAGACATACTCAAATCACCGGTTTTAGGAAATAAAATTCTACTGCAAATATTATGAAGTAACCTCAACTCCAAGGGCAATTGATTAGCCCTAACCTCTTCAAATTCTGTAATCTCTCTTCCTAACATCCTTGATAGAGCATCTGACCTCTCACTGTGAATATCTGCTACTAATCCAATGATAGAATGCTTAGAAGATTTCCTAATTTTGAAAAGTAAGGTGGATTCTTTTACCTCTACAGAGCTTACGATCCCACCATCACCTCTTGATAAATTGAAGTAGAACTTCCTTGACAAGGGCTGGATAGGTAGGAACATCTAATGAGCACACTTTATCCCATCCTAGCTCTTTGAGTTGATTCCCAATTGAAAAACCCTCGACTCAAAGATTCAAATCGACCTTTCTACCCATGGTGATTACTCTCCTGGCTAAGGTGTCTACCTGAGGAGAAGAAGGGCCTGGACTGTCCGATTGGGTTGTGGAATCCTGCTTGGAGACGGCTCGCGGATGGGTCGCCTTGCCGAACATTTTCCAGTCATCATGGCGCTCCAAGTACAGATCCTCTCCGCTTAGGTGCCATTAGATCCTTAGGAAAGTTTGAATAGAGTGGAATTTGAGTTGGGGAGGTTTTGAGAGAGTTTGGGAAGAGTTTGGTTTAGGATTGAAAATGAATGAAATGACGAAGGTGTCGACTCTGCCCTAATAAATCATTTGGGACCCCCAGGTGTCGACTCCCGCAAAGTCGGGTGTCGACTCCAAATCGCTAACACAGTCAGCGCTCGAACTGGAGTCGGCTCCAAGGTCAGGGACCGAGAGCGACACAGACGAGGTGTCGACTCCTCAAACTGAGGTGTCGACTCCACTAACAGTTTCAGAGAAAAAATGAGATTCAAACATCTGAAACTTGTCAAAATAGTTCAATAAAAAAAAAAAAATCTTTGGAATATGAAGAACAAATTGCTCAATGACTAGATAATTTGTCCTTAAAATTATGAAAGGAATATCAAGAAATTAATAGAAATCTAGATAGCCATTCCTTAGAGTTTCAAAATCATTCCAAAGGGTCACAAATTCCTAATTCACCTCTAAGATAACAAAATCTCTCTTCACTTAAAGGTTTTGTAAATATATCAGCTAATTGTTCTTCAGTATTAACATAATCAAGACAAATTTCATTATTAGCTACATGTTCTCTTATAAAGTGATATCTAATTTCAATGTGTTTTGTTCTTGAATGTTGAATTGGATTTTTAGTTAAATTTATTGCACTCGTATTATCACATCTAATAGGAGTTTTATCAAGTGTTATGCCATAATCTTCAAGTTGTCTCTTAATCCAAAGGATTTGAGCACAGCAACTTCCAGCTGCAACATATTCTGCTTCAGCAGTAGATAATGCAACCGAATTTTGCTTTTTGCTAAACCAAGAGATTAAGTTACTTCCTAAGAATTGACATGCACCACTTGTGCTTTTTCTATCTAGTTTACATCCAGCATAGTCAGAATCAGAATATGCAATCAAGTTTAATGTTGAGTCTCTAGAGTACCATAAACCTACATTTTTAGTTCCACTTAAATATCTTAAATTCTTTTCACAGCAATTAAGTGAGATTCTTTAGGTTCAGATTGAAATCTAGCACATAAACAAACAGCAAACATGATATCTGGTCTACTAGCTGTTAAGTAAAGTAGAGATCCGATCATACCTCTATAATGTTTTGATCTACTTTCTTACCATCTTCATCTTTGTCCAATTTGCATGAAGGACTCATAGGTGTTCCAAGTGGTTTGATTGACTCCATTCCAAACTTCTTGAGAAGTTCTTTTGTATTTTGCTTGATTGATGAAAATCCCCTCTTTGCTTTGCTTGATTTGAAGTCCTAGGAAGAAGTTGAGTTCTCCCATCATGCTCATTTCGAATTCACCCTGCATTAACTTAGCAAATTCTTGACACAAAAGATTGTTAGTAGCACCGAATACAATATCATCAACATATATTTGTACTACTAATAAATCTTTATCTTTTCTTTTCAAAAATAGTGTTTTATCAACATTTCCTCTTGTAAAATCATTTTCAATCAGAAATTTACTTAATCTTTCATACCAAGCTCTAGGTGCTTGTTTTAAACCATATAGTGCTTTGTGCAATTTAAAAACATGATTTGAAAATTCATGATCTTCAAAACCAGGTGGTTGTTCAACAAAAACTTCTTCATTTATAAATCCATTTAAAAATGCACTTTTAACATCCATTTGAAATAAATTGATATGCATATGACATGCAAATGCAGTAATCTAATTGCTTCTAATCTAGCTACAGGTGCAAAAGTTTCATCAAAATCAATTCCTTCTTCTTGATTATATCCTTTTGCAACTAATCTAGCTTTGTTTCTAATTACTATGCCATTTTCATCTAATTTATTTCTAAATACCCATTTTGATCCTATAACTGAATGATCTTTAGGTCTATCTACAAGGGTCCAACATTATTTCTAGTAAATTGATTTAATTCTTCTTGCATAGCTAACATCCAATTATTATCTTTTTCAGCTTCTTCAATAGTTTTAGGTTCAATTTGAGATACAAATGCAAGATGATTATTGATGTTTCTCATTGATGATCTAGTTCTTACTCCTTGAGATGGATCACCTATAATTAATTCTTTTGGATGACCATAGGCATATCTCCAATCTCTAGGAAGATCTACATCATTATGATTTGCATCAACAACATCAACACTAGGAGAATCATCATCTTTAGCTTCTTGTTCATGATCTGAAGATACATTATATTCAATTTTTCAATGTCTCTTTCTAATATGTTTGTATCTTCCTCATCATCAATTTTCTGAACTCGATGCTAAAGATTCATCAAAAATTACATGAATAGATTCTTCTACAATTAAGTTTCTCTTGTTAAACACTCTATAGGCTTTACTAGATGTTGAATATCCTAAGAAAATGCCTTCATCAGATTTTGCATCAAATTTTCCTAGATTATCTTTACCATTATTATGAATGAAACATTTACAACCAAATGCATGAAAGTAACTTATGTTTGGTTTTCTATTATTCCATAGTTCATAAGGAGTTTTCTTAATGATTGGCCTAATTAAAGCTCTCTAAATGTAACATGCCGTGTTTATAGCTTCCGCCCAAAAGTATTTTGGTAAGTTGCTTTCACATAGCATGGTACGGGCCATGTCTTCTAAAGTTCTATTTTTTCTTTCTACTACTCCATTTTGTTGTGGTGTTCTAGGTGCTGAAAAATTATGATGATGCCATTTTCAATGCAAAAGTTTTCAAATAAATGATTTTCAAATTCAGTGCCATGATCACTTCTAAGAGACACTATGGTGTTATTTTTCTCATTTGTGACCTTCTTGAAGAATTTCAAAAATAGTGGAAAGGTCTCATCTTTATGAGCTAAAAATAATACCCAAGTGTATCTAGAATAATCATCTACAATCACAAGACCATATTTCTTTCCTCCTAGACTAGTGGTTCTAGTAGGTCCAAAAAGATCCATGTGAAGTAGTTCAAGTGGCCTAGAAGTGGAAACAATATTTTTAGTTTTGAAAGAGTTTCTAGTTTGTTTTCCAAATTGACATGCATCACAAATTTTGTTATTTTCAAAATCTAGTTGTGGAAGACCTTTTACTAAATCCATTCTAATTAATTTTGAAATTAGGTGTGTGCTTGCATGACCTAATCTACGATGCCATAACCAACCAATCTCATTCATATTAGCATTATTAGCAACTAAGCAATGATTACTAGTAGACAAATTGTCTAAATCAATCAAGTATACATTGCCATTTCTATTTTCAGTAAAAACAATGCTATTATCAATGGGATTAGAAACGGTGCAGATAGAAGCTTCAAATGATACTTTAAAACCTTTATCACATAATTGACTAATACTAATTAGATTATGTTTAAACCATTACATATAAAACATTTTCAATATATGTGGAGGGAGTTATTTGAATTTTACCAAACCCCATGATTTGGCCTTTGCCATTGTCACCAAACGTAACAACTCCTCCTCTTTTGCTTTCAAGGGTGATGAATTGATCCTTGTCACCCGTCATGTGTCTTGAGCAGCCACTATCAAGATACCACTTTCGCTTTGATCTTTTGGCCGCAAGACACTCCTGCAAAAATGATCAAGTCTTATATTTAGGTACCCAAGCTTTCTTGGGTCCTTCATGGTTAGTAGCATAAAAGATTGTTCCTTTGGGAACCCATATTTCTTTCCTTTACTACTTAAATTCTTGTTACTATTCTTGCCTTACATTCATAGGATTTATGGCCTTTCTTGTTACAATAATGACATGTAACATCATCTTTATTTGGTTCTTTTCTGAAACAAGTTTTTGACAAACTTTTTTTTATGTTAGGCCTATATCCTAATACCAGCCTTATCAAATGTAGCTCTTTGATTACTCAATAATAAATTAAGTTTTTTAGAACTATTAGTAAATTTATCAATAATATTTTTATATTTATCAACTTCTTCTTTAATTTATCATTTTCATTGAAGATTGATTCTCTTTCTTAAATTATCTTTTTCAGATTTCAGTATCTCAACTCATAAGTAAGATTATCTTTTTCTTTAATGAGAATTGAATTATCGTTTTTCAAAGATTTGTATTTCTTTTTCAAGGCTTTAAAATCATCTAGTTCATTAAAAGCTTCAAACAATTCATCAAATGCGAAATCATCACAAGGGTTTTCAGAACTTACCTCGTTGTCATCATTTGCCATAAAGCAAATGTTTACAACTCTTTTTGTTCTTCCTCTGGAGAGGATTCATCGCTGTCACTCCAAGTTGCAACATAGCCTTCTTTTTCTTGTAGCTTTCTTCAGTTGAGGACAGTCATATCTAAAATGCCTGGTTTCTTACACTCATAACAAATTAAGGGCTCCTTTTCTTTTTCTTTTTCTTTGTCCTTCTCTTTCTCTTTTCTCCTTCCATTTTTGTTCCAGATTTCTTCTTGTGAAGGGTCTCCTTCTTTGCATGAATTTCTTAAATTTTCTTGCAGGGAGTGCAGTCTCTTCATCATCATCATCATTACTACAGCTCTCCTCACTTTCTACAGCTTTAAGAGCAATGGTCTTCTTTTTCTTGACTTCCTCCTCTTGATGTTGTTTCATGGTTAGCTCGTAAGTCATCAAGGATCCAAGTAGCTCTTCCAAAGGTAACACATTTAAGTCCTTTGCTTCTTGGATGGCAGTCACCTTCGCTTCCCATGATCTTGGAAGTGGCCTAAGAATTTTACGCACAAGTTCAGAATTAGTATAGATCTTACCTAGACTTTTTAAACCATTTACAATATCAATGAATCTCATGTACATGCATATGATGGTTTCAGTTTGTTCCATGCTAAACAATTCATATTTATGTACTAAAATATTAATCTTTGATTCTTTAACTTGATTTGTACCTTCATGGGTAACCTCTAATCTATCCCAAATTTCTTTAGCAGAAATACACATAGAAATTCGATTAAATTCATTTGCATCTAGTGAACAATATAAAACATTCATAGCCTTGGCATTAAGTTGTGCCAACTTTTTATCATGTTCATCCCATTCCGTTTTCGGCTTAGGAATCACCATGTTATCTACTCTAATTATGGGTGTGTGTGGACCATTAACTATGATACCCCATAAGTCATAGTCAAGTGCTTGAATAAAAATTTTCATCCTAGCTTTCCAATAACCATAATTAGTTCCATTAAACAAAGGAGGTCGATTAGTGGATTGACCTTCTAAGTAAGATGAACTAGCTTGAGCCGCCATTTGGATCTTTAGCTCTTGATCGTTAGACCAAATTCAAATGAGCACTTGCTCTGATACCAATTGTTGGCCCAGATGGCAACCCAAGAGGAGGAGTGAATTGGGTTCTTAAAATTTTTTAACCTTTTAGAAACTATTGGCGTTGAAATAATCAAGTGCAAAATAAATTTCAATCACAAATGAAGAGATAGAGAGAGAGACAATTAAAGCACGAAAAATATAAGAAATTTATAGTGGTTCGGTGTATCAAACCTACATCCACTCCCAAGTTTCACTTGGGTCCACACTATAATCAACTAGATTATAGCCGAGTTGTTTTACAAGATCACAACTCAAAACTTATTGTTTCCTAGGGATCACAACGAACCCAGCTGATTTTTCGGGCTCACCAGCACAAAAACCCAAACACAAGCTAATATAGCTTGCCCCGAGGTATACTACCTCTACTAATTCAATCCCCCTGATTGAACTAGCAAAAACAGAAAGAATAATGTTTACAATAACACAGAGCTCCTTAAATGAGCAAATATTCAAAGTAAATAAACAAGTTTAGAAAAGCCTGATTTGAAGATGATTGGATTTGAGCTTTTCTTCTTTTCCTCTTCTCTTTTGAGATGTTGAATCAAGCCTCAGCTCCGATTCTTCATAGATGTTGCAGATGAGAAGTTGAAAAATCACAAAAATAGAGCTTTTGAAAATCCTCCGATTTTTCAAGTTGAACGCCTTGGATTTCTCTTTGAGCTTTTTGGAGTGGAAGAATTTGAACGTGGATTCTTTTCTCTTGATTTCTTCTCAAGACCTCTCAGATTTTTTCAATAAGATTTCTCTATCTTTTCGTTTTTCCTCTCTTTTTCTATATTTTCAAACAAACACACTTCTCCCTTTTTATAGATTCCATTTAATCCATTTTTGGGTATGAAACTAGCCGTTGGAATGTATCTGGAAAGTTTTCTATACATGAAATATAGCCATTAGGGGTTAGGTAAAGAAAATATTACTGTTTGAGTTGATTTGGCAATTTAAAAATTTATTTCTGATAGGTTGGAGTCAGCTCCAACTTTTCACGTGTCGGCTCCAAGTCGTGTATCCAAAAATAGAAAGTTCTGAGCTCGTTGAGGAGTCGGCTCCAAAAAGTAAAGTGTCGGCTCGCCATGTTCAGGTGTCAGCTCCAAGAGATTGTAAGTGTTGGCTCCAAGGTAGTCAAAAATTACGTATTCTATCCCCGTGTTGGAGTCGGCTCCAGACACTATAAGTGTCGACTCTGAAACTCTGAGTATCGGCTCGAAACTCTGGGTGTCGGCTCCGGACCATATCAAAAATCAGAAAGACATTCGACTGGCCATGGGGTCGGCTCCAGACTTTCTAGGAGTCGACTCCAGGCTCTGAAATTTTGAAACTTACCTTTGGCACTTGATTCAAAACACATTTCTTGATGCCTTTTGAGTAAGAAATTATTTTTTAAGCCCTGAAACACTTGTTAAATTTATTAGTAACACAATGAATATACTCAATTCCTTTATTAATCATCAAAATAAATAATTGGGTCAACAAAGTGTGCTAGCTCAGAAGGCTAGTGTGTAAGGCCCCCTTGTGCCCGTAAATAAGAAGACTAGTTTGGAGGACTAGTGTGTAAGGTCTCCTTGTACCCGTAAATAAGAAGACTAGCTTGGATGGCTAGTGTGTAAGGCTTGATTGCTTGTGCCCATAAACAAGTTTTCTAGCCAGGTAGGCTAGTGGTGATAGTGGAATATCCAAGGTGTTCTTGGGGAGTGGATGTAGGTGTAGGTTGGCACTGAACCACTATAAATCCCTTGTATTTGGTTGTGCTCTTTATTGTGTTACTTGCATACTATCTTTACTGCACTACACTTAGTTTATTTGTGAAGAAAATTTAATTGCACATACTTGCTAGATAGCCTAGTTAATTTTTGAGAAACCCAATTCACCCCCCCTCTTGGGTTGCTATATCTGGGCAACAAGTAGTATCAGAGAGCAGGTGCTCTTGATTTTAAGCCTTAAAAAGCTTTAATCCAAAGATCATAACAACCCAAATGAGTTCCATATTGAGTGAGGGGCTATCTACCAATAGACCACCATTATTTAATGGCACTAATTACACTTATTGGAAAGCACGAATACAAATATTTATTCACGCACTTGATTATGATTTATGGAGCATCATAGTTAATGGACCTCACATACCCACTATTAAATATAATGATATTGTTTTCTCAAACTGGAAACAGAATGGGACATGCATGGTAAGAAAATGGCTTAGCTCAATGCTAAAGCCATGAATGTTCTATATTACTCTTTAGATGCTAATGAGTTTAATCGCATCTATACTTGTTTATCTGCTAAAATTTTTTGGATAGATTAGAGGTTACTCATGAGGGTACCAATTAAGTCAAAGAGTCTAAAATTAATATGCTTGTTCATAAGTATGAATTGTTTAAAATGAAATCTTATGAAAGTATTTTTGATATGTTCACAAGATTTACTGATATTATTAATGGGCTGAAAAGTCTTGAAAAATCCTATACTAATACTGATCTTGTGAGAAAGGTATTGAGATCCTTGCTTAGGTCTTGGAAGGCCAAAGTTACTGCAATACAAGAAGCCAAGGATCTAAACATTCTATCTCTTAAAGAATTGATTGGATCGCTAATGATTCATGAGCTTCAACAAAGTCAACATCTTAATGAAGAAGAGTCCAAAAGCAAAGATTTATTGTACTAAAGTGTGCTGCCCAAAAGGATGAGAATGAGGGCTCAAGTGAAAGTGATGAAGATAATGATATAGCTCTCATTACAAGAAAATTTAAGAAATATATGAGAAAAAAATATGAAGGAAGAAAGAGGCCATCATTGAAAGGAGGACCAAGCTATGAAAATGAAAATGGAATAATTTGTTATGAATGCAATAAGCCGGGACACTTCAAGCCAGATTGTCCATATCTAAAGAAAGGTCCTAAGAAATTCAAGAAAAAAGCTATGGTAACTACTTGGAGCGATAGTGACACATCAAGCTCCGAAGAAGAAGAAGAGGAGGAGGAAAATGAAAAGGCTAATCTTTGTTTCACGGCCAATGATAATGAGATAAGTCCTAGTATTTTAGATGATTTTACTTTTGATGAATTGCATGGTGTATTTTATGAATTGATAGATGATTTTGCAAAACTTAGTTCTAAGTATAAAGATTTGAAAAATCTAGTTAGAAACTTAACTTTTGAAAAAGAAAAGATTTCAAAAGAAAATGACTCTTTATCACAAGAAAGCATGAATTTAAAAAATAAAGTAAATAAGTTTAAACCCTTAGTAGATAAGTTTACCTTAAGCTCAACCAAACTTAATATGATTCTTGAAAATCAAAAAGCAATTTTTGATAAAGCAGGCTTAGGATATAATCCTTTAAAGAAACAAAGCTTTTGAAAAATATTTTTGTTCCTTAAAATGATTTTTCTAATATTACATGTTTTAAATGTGGAATTAAAGGTCACAAAGCTTATTCTTATCATTTACATTCTTGCAATAATGTTAAAAAGATTTGGGTTTCAAAAGGAACCATCTTGACTAACCTTAAAGGACCCAAGAAGGCTTGGGTACCTAAAAGCAAGACTTGATTTTATGGATGCAGGTGTGTCTTGCAACCCGTGGAGCAAAAAAAAATGCTATATTAATAGCGGGTATTCAAGACACATGATGGGTGATGAATCTCATTTCATCACTTTGAATGCTAATGATGGAGGAGTGGTTATCTTGAAGATAATGGCCAAAGTAAAATTATTGGCATTGGTAAAATTGATATCACTCCCTCTACTTTTATTGATAATATCTTGTTTTTAAATGGATTGAATTATAACTTGCTTAACATTATCCAATTTTATGAAAAATATTTTAAAGGTATTTTGAATTATCTTTTTGCATAGTTATTAATCCTGCTAATAAGTTATGAAATTTGTTGATCATATGTTTAGAAATATTTATATTGTTGATTTGAATGATCATAGTTTTGATTGTCTAGTTGTCATAAATGCTAAAATTGATGAATCTAGTTATGACATCGTAGACTTGCTTATGTTAGCATGGATTCTCTTTCTAAATTATTCAAAAAGGATTTGGTTAAATGTTTGCCAAAATTAAATTTTGAAAAAGATAAGATTTGTTATGCATGCAAGTTTTGGAAAAACAAACTAGAATTTCTTTCAAGTCTAAAAATATAATTTCAACTTCTAGACTGTTAGAACCTTTGGATATGGATTTATAATTATTGATGATTTTCTCAATTTACATGGATCTTGTTTTTAACTAGTAAAGATGAAGCATTTTCTGCAATTTCAAAAATTTCTTAGAAGCATTTAAAATGAAAAAGGTTTTTTCTGTTTTATCTATTAGAAGTATTCATAGAAACAAAATTTGAAAACCATCACTTTAAAAATTTTGTTAATGATTATAGTAGAAAAAATGATAGGACCTTGAATTCAAGTCATATTTGATAAATCTAATGATCTTTTATCAAGGAAGAGAAAGGCTTTGAATGATGCAGATGAAATTATGATCAAATCAAAGAGCTCACCTTAGAAGATAAAAAAAATTCAACATGATGAACCTCAAGGTAATGCTGAATTTGAAAGAGAATGAAGGTATGTCCATAATTACCCTAAAGAGCTAATATTAAGTGATCCATCTTATGATATTAAGACTAAATCATTATTTAGAGTTGCATGTAATAATTTAGCCTTTGTCCCTTATATAGAACCTAAATGACATGCATGATAATAGACACTAGTTAGTAGATCACGTAATCATCTAATTATTGAAACTAAATGGATATTTAGAAACTAATTGGATGAGCATGGTTATTAGAGATAAAGCAAGATTGGTAACTATAGGATATAATCAGTAGAAAGATATTGATTTTGATGAATCTTATGTTTGTATTGATAGATTAGAAACTATTAGATCACTCCTTGCATTCACATCTTGTATGATTATATTAAATGATCATTGAAAGTATTTTCTTTAATGAATATATTGCTGAACAAGTGTTTGTTGATCAACCATCCGGATATGAGAATCACTTGTTTTCAAACCATATATTCATATTGAACAAAGCTTTATATGGTTTGATACAAGTACCCTGAAAGTGGTATGATAGGCTTATTAAGTTCTTGGTTAGCAATAAATTTATTAATGAAAATGATAATACGTTGATAGTGCAAATTTATATAGATTTAGTACTACTAATGATACCTTGTGCCAAGACTTTGCTAAGTTTATACAGGAGAGTTCGAGATGAGCATGATGGGTAAACTCAATTATATTCTTGGACTTCAAATCAAGCAATCAAAAAAGGGAATCTTCATAAACCAATCCATGTACATCAAGGAAATCTTGAAGAAATTTGGCATGGAGATATCCAAAGAAACATGATCGGCAACAATTGGTATCAGCAACTATTGATATCAGTTTGATCAATAATTGGCATACTCCTTGCTTGACATGATTCTATTATGAGTCTTGTATCATTAAATGTATATTTTTAATTGGTATCATTTCTTGATTATATCTTATAATTAATTATTTATGTGTGAAATGAAAAAGGACTTGATAGAATTGATACAAAATATCTTATGAAATGTGTATTTGATATGTGGTGATTGCTATAAAATGTCTATGTATTGAGATTAGCATGATACATTTATAAAATGCTTGAATTATATGATATTGGTATCATTTGTGGCATAAAACTCTTATTGCATATAGATCAAATTTGAAATATTTAGGGGGAGAACAATGTGAGTATATATGAAATCAAACATTTTTTTTGGTATTTGTTAACGTTGTATCTCAACATATTTTTAGATTAGTAAGGGAGAGAAGAAATTTATTTAAATAATTAGATACTTTGATGCATTAAGCATTGTGATGTATTGAGTATTAAATGTGTTATTATGATAAGCGCTTTGATGTATGAAAGTGGTTTAATTTATTGGATATTAAATTTCTTAATTGGTATCAACCCTTGCAAGATGCAATGATCTAAATATATTTTCTTATTGGTATCAAACTATAAAACATACTATCCTGCTCTGATATGAAAAAGTAAATTTTGATCCTAAATTTTTTAATTGGTATGAAAAAAGTGATATTCAAGAATTATGAATGATGATTGTTATTAAATGTTAAATCTCTTTATGCTTTAGTATGCTACTCCTTGTTACTATTGATGAAAAGATAAAAAATTGTGCACATTCTTTCATCTCTTTTTGATTGATGACAAAAAGGGAAAGAGAATAGCATACAGTTCAATCATGAGAGAGAGAATTCAATCATGGGGGAGAGAATATCATACTTTTCATTCATGAGAGATAATAGCATTCATAGAAGAGAATAGCATGCATTGTGATATTTTAAAAGGAAAGAAAAACATACATTTAAAAGAAAAGAGAATAGTATATCATGAGAAAAATGCATACATCAAGGTATTTCAAAACAATGCATATATTCAAAACCTAAGGGGGAGTTATGCAATATATATTTTTTTTAAAAAAATTATATTTTAAGTATTCTTGAAATTTAGAGTTTTGGTATAATATGCTAAATTTCGGCACGCTCCGTCTTATACTTCAAATTATCAAGGATTGACATGATTGAAATTTTCTATTTCTTGTTGTATACTTAATAATTTTATCATCATCAAAAAGGGAGAGATTGTTGGCCTTATATTGATTTTGATGACTACAAAACAATTAAGTATGATACTAATGATCTTGTGGTTAAGTTAAATGAATTTCAGATGAATCATCAAGAAAATGGTGTTACTTCAAATTAAAGGTAAAATGAAAGGTAATGTATTAATTCTATGGATATGCTTTACAATTTAAATTGTTTTCAAAAGATTTGAAGCGATTAAATTATTTTTTCAAAGGACTTAGATTTCGTAATCACTGGATGATTTTTATATGTTTTATATTTGGATGGTTCACTTGATAAAATGACTTTCAAGTGTAATCATATTTGCATTGTCTTGAACTGGATTTAATTATTTTACAAATCATTCTTACAATATCCGCAATCAAATCTTTATTCTATAAAGTTTTATTTAGCCTCTACATGTTGTGAATATTTTCTTAGAGTTGAATGAGTGCTAAAACTATTTTTTAAATATTTATTGGATGACTGAAATTTTGTATTGGGCTGTCAGATTTTTGAGGCCCTCTGTTGGAAGTTTAAGAGCTCTAAGTTAGAATAGCAACTTGTCTTTTTGGCATGCTAATCTTCATGAGCTCACGGTTGCTTTTCTTATGATTCAAAAATTGGAATTCTAACCTTCCTCTTGGCATGCCGATTTCATTCGGCCGTTGGCTCTTGGAATCAAGGTTGGAATACCAACTTTTCCTTGGATTATCGATTTGGGAATTTTGGAATGCTAATATTTTTCATTCGGTTGGTGTCTCTTGGAATCAAGGTTGGAATGCCAACTTTTCCTTGGATTGCCGATTTGGAAATTTTGGAATGCCAACATTTAAATTCCATCGGCTGGCTTCCTTTTGAATATATGTTGGAATGCCGATTTTGTTTTGGAATGCCAACTTCTTGCTTCCTTCGGCTAGTTCCTTTCCCTGGGTTCTAATTCTTGTGGAATGGATTTCTACTTCATCTATTGTTACCATTTGGAATTTCTTCTCTTGGCCGGTTCTTTCTCTCTCTCTCTTTCTCACTCTCTCTTCTCTATTTCACAACGGTAATGTGCAACGGTTATATTTTTTCTTCTTATATATATTGAGCTGTTGATTAGTTATTCTTGAAAAAGAAAAGAGGGAAGAAAAATAGAAGAAAAAGAAAGAGAAAAAGAGTAAAAAATCATGTAAAAAATAGAGTGAAAATCTTGTTGAAATTCTTTGTGAAAATAATCATTTGAAAGAGAGATTTATTCTTGGTTTATTGGAGAGTTACATTCATTGTTTCAAAGCCACCAAAGTATATTTATTTCTGATTCTTGGCATGATTATTCAAGCTCCAACAACCATTCTTTGAAGAGCATCCAAGCTTAAATCAATGGCTTCATTGTTGCTCTGGTGTGCCCAAAGGAAGAAGCCATCTTGAGAAGTGTTCTTCAAATTTGCGAAGTATTTATTCTTAGATATCTGCTCATCTATTAGGAGCTTATTGTATCAAACATTCTATTACTTGTGCTTGATGTTGTAAGGCTTATTTGTGCCTGTAACCAAGTGTGCTAGCCTAGAAGGCTAGTGTGTAAGGCCCCCTTATGCTCGTAAACAAGAAGACTAGCTTGGAGGGCTAGTGTGTAAGGTCCCCTTATACCCATAAATAAGAAGACTAGCTTGAAGGGCTAGTGTGTAAGGTCTCCTTGTACCCATAAACAAGAAGACTAGCTTGGAGGGCTAGTGTGTAAGGCTTGATTGCTTGTGCCCGTAAATAAGTTTGCTAGCTAGGTAGGCTAGTTGTGATAATGGAGTGCAGGTTGGCATCGAACCACTATAAATCCCTTGTGTTTGGTTGTGCTATTTATTGTGTTGCTTGCATACTATCTTCACTGCACTACACTTAGTTTATTTGTGAAGAAAATTTAATTGCACATACTTGCTAGATAGTCTAGTTAATTTTTGAGAAACCCAATTCACCCCTCCTCTTGGGTTGCTATATCTGGGCAACAATACGTACTAAGATTTCTGCTAGTAGACGTGGTTCAATTCTTGAATGCAAAAATGTCAAGAAACTTTTGAAGGCTATTGATGCACAATTTGAGTCTTCAGATAAGGGACTGGCTAGCACCCTAATGGCAAAGTTATCATCAATGAAGCTCACTAATATTAGATGTGTGCATGAGCACATCATGAAAATGAGAGACATTGCGGCTCAGTTAAAATCCCTAGAGGTTGAGATGTCAGAATCTTTTTTAGTGCACTTTATTCTGAATTCACTCTCACAACAGTATAGTCCATTCAAAATATCTTACAATACACATAAGAACAAATGGTCAATTAATGAACTTCTGACCATGTGTGTTCAAGAGAAAGGGAGGTTGATTCTGAAAATTAGAGAAAGTGCACATTTAGCTACTCAGAGAAAGACTAAAGTTGCTAAAGCCAAAAGCAAAAGAAAGGGTAAAGTACCCATCTATATAGAAGATAAAAAGGAATCCAAGTACTTCTTTTGCAAGAAAAAAAGGGCATATAAAGAAGAATTACCTCAAATTCAAGGCTTGGCTTGACAAGAAAAGTACTTTAACCACATTTGTATATTATGAATCCAATATGGTAGTTTATCATAACACATGGTGGATGGATTCTGATTCTACAATCCATAGTTCAAAAACCTTGCAGGGTTTTCTAAATCAAAGGAAATCATTGGGAAGTGTTGACCCAATTATTGATTTTGATGATTAACAAAAGATATGAGTATATTCACTATGTTTCTGACAGATTTAATAAGTATTTTAGGGATTAAAAATGTTTAATCAATCAAAAGGAATAAAGGAATAAGTTTTGAATCAAATTTTAAAGAAATTTTTCAAAGTTTAGAACTTAGAGTGGACACCCAAATAGTCAGGAGTCGACCCCAAGGCGTATCAGAAGATTTTTGGATTTTTGGCATGGTTCGGAGTTGACACCCAGAGTTTCAGAGCCGACTCCAACCTGAGATACATAGAAGTATATTCTATTTCAGTTTTCAGAGCTGATACCTAGAATTCGGGAACCGACATCTGAGTTTCTGGAGCTGACTCTAACCTGAGAGCAGAGAACGTATTTTATGGACATTTATGGAGCCGACACTCTTGGATTCTGGAGCCGACTTCCGAAAGCGACGAGCCGACACTTAACTTCTTGGAGCCGACTCCTCAACAACTTTTTACTTACTAGTTTGGACACCCGATCTGGAGCCGACACCTGAAAAGTTGGAGCCGACTCCAACCTGTCATGAACGGATTTTCAATTGTCAGAATGGACTCCAACGGTAATATTTTTTCTACCTAATCTCTAACGGCTATTTTTCTTTGTGTGTAGAAGTATCCAAGCATCTCATAATGGCTATATTTTCCACCTAATCTTGGATTAAGAGATCTATAAAAAAGGGGGAACCGTCCGTTTAAAAAAAAGGGAAAAAAGGAGACTGAAAGAAATCCAAAAAATCTTAAGAGAAAAATCAAAAAGGAAAGACTTAGAGTTCAAATCCATCAAACCCAGAAAGTTCAAAGAGAAATCCACAAGCGTCTCAAGATCAAATCAAGGAGATTTTCAGCGTTAGAAGAAAGAAAGCAAAAGCCCCAAATCCTCAACTTCTCAACTGCAACCTTCAGTGAAGAATCTGAGCTGAGGCCCTGATTCAATCTTTCAAAGGAGAAGAAGGAAAGAAGAAAAGAAGAAAAGCTTGCTTTCAAAACGCTTCTATCGGGCTTTCCTATCCTTGTTTATTTATTTGCATATTTGCTCATTTAAGGAGCTGTTTTGTATTCTAAACTCTATTTTCAATTTGTGTTTGCTAATTCAATCAGGGGATTAAAATAGTGGAGGTAGTATACCTCGGGACAAGCTAAGGATAGCTTGTGGTTGGGATTTGTGCTAGTAAGCCTGGTAAAACCAGCTGGGTTCGTTGTGATCCCGGGGAAAACAATAAGTTTTGAATTGTGAGCTTGTAAAACAACTCGGCTGTAATCAAGTAGATTATAGTGTGGGCCCAAGTGCTACTTGGGAGTGGACATAGGTGTTGGATACATCGAACCACTATAAAATCTTTGTGTTTGTCGTGCTTTATCTCTCGCTCACTCTCTTTCTATTTGTGCTTAGCATTTATCTTGCACTCAATCTCTTTTATTTCAAAGCACATAGTTTTAAAGTGCTAAATTTTTTTTAAACCCAATTCACCCCCCCTCTTGGGTTGTCATCTGGGCCAACAGGAAGTGAACAAAACATCTATTCAGAAAATAAGATGGGTTCACATGTGGAAGCGATTGGGACGTGCATACTTGTTTTAGATTTAGAAAAGATTTTTTATATTTCAAGTTTCTCTAGAAATTTGATTTTAGTGTCAAAACTTATACTCTCAGGATATTTCTTTAATTTTAATAAAAGCTCTATTGATTTATTTTTTAAATCTAAGCTTATTGGGAATGGTATATTATTTGACAATCTTTTTTAAATTAATTTAAAAAATAATACCTCTTATAATGTGATGCACGCCCAAACTAACATAGGTATGAAAAGATGTGTTGTGAATGAGAATTTCTCTATTTTGTGGCATCAAAGATTAGGTTATATCTCCATTGAGAGAATTAAAAGATTAGTAAAAGATGGAGTACTTGATACTCTTGATTTTACTGATTTTGGCACTTGTGTGGACTACATAAAGGGAAAGCAAACCAACAATCTAAGAAAGATGCCAAGAGAAGTTCATAAATATTGAAGATCATACATACAGATATCTATAGTCCAGGTATGGACTTGTATGGTTAGAAATACTTCATCTCATTTATTGATGACTATTCATGATATATATATATATATCTACTTGCTTCATATTAAGAACGAAGCATTAGATGCCTTTAAGGTGTTCAAGATAGAAGTAGAGAAATAATGCAGCAAGCAAATTAAGATCGTGAGGCTAGATAGAGGTAAAAAATATTATGGTAGATACATTGAGGATGGATAAGCAACTAGTCCGTTTGCTTGGTTTCTTGAACAAAATGAAATTGTTGCACAATACACTATCTCGGGGTCACCAAACCAAAACGGTATAGCTAAAAGAAGGAACCGAATACTATTGGACATGGTGAGGAGCATGATTGGCAGCTCCAAGCTACCAAAATTCTTATGGACTGAAGCTCTTAAAACTGCCACGTTTATATTAAACCAAGTTTCAACCAAGGCTATTTCCAAAACGCCATTTGAGTTATTTAAAGGTTGAAAACCAAGTTTGCAACATATACGTGTTTGCGGATGCCTATCTGAAGTAAGAGTTTATAATCTACAAGAAAAAAAAACTAGAACCAAGGACTATCAATGGATATTTTATTGGATATGTTGAGAAATCCAATGGTTATAGATTTTATTGTCCATCTCACATCACTAGAATTGTAGAATCAAGAAATGCAAAATTTCTTAAGAATGACTTGATCAGTGAGAGTGATCAATCTCAGTATTTGGCTTCTTCTGAGAAAGAACATTCATATATTCCAACTTCCACTTCAAGTGAGAGATTCATTATCATTCATAGAACCCCTCAAGCTCAAATAAGTGTTGGACAAACAAGTCATTAAGATTTCACAAGCTGTTGATGATAATTTAGAAGATCCTGTTGTTCAACAATAATCAATTGTGCAAGATACTCCTCAAAAGACCATTAACACAACATTAAGAAGATTAACTGGAATAAAGCTATCAGCAATTCCTAGTGATTATATTGTGTATTTATAGGAATCTGACTATAATATTGGAGCTAAAAATGATTCTGAAATATTTTCACATGTTGTGTTCTAAGAAATTAAACTTGTGATACAATTCCTAAGTTCAGAATTAATATATACTCTTTTGCCCATTTATTATCGAAAATAAAAGGGCAGAAGTTTGTTTATGAACAGCACAAAGACATCCCTAACCCGATTTATGTAACATCCCAAACCAAACCTATGACTAGTTAAACCCCAAATTTGGATGAATATGCTTTTATAGATGAATATGTTTTTATAGTTAACTTATAATGATTTTCAATTTTTTAATAAACCCTGAAAAATGTAATGATAGGACGCCGTTATATATAACGTGTCGTTTTATATGTAAAGGAAAAGTCTTCCTGCACCGGCGCGCGGTGCAGGAAGACTGCACCGGCGCGCGGCATTGGCCGCACGCTCGTGCGGCCGCGCATGTGAAGCGCGACACGCGCGGCCGCACGGGCGCACGGCCAATGCCGCGCGCCGGTGCGCGACTTAGTGCACCGGGGCGGTGCACTAAGTCGCTTCCATATGTAAAATGGGTTGTAAGGCTAACACTCAAGCCGGCCCATCCAAAGGGTTATCTTCTCCATGAGCCCCCTCTCCGAACCCGAGAGCCTCGCCATGTCACCTAGTCGGGGCTTGCCGCTCTGGTTGTTAGCGATGGGCGGTCGATGCCACTCCCTCCACCATGCATCTCCATCGGCCCCTCTCTATCGGCCAATTCCTAGCTTCCTTGGGGCCCGCCATGCCACTCCCTCCACCGCGCATCTCCACCGGCCCCTCTCTATCGGCCAATTCCTAGCTTCCTTGGGGCTCGCCGCTTCGGTGGAGTCGCGGGCGGTCGACTTCACCCCCTCCACCGCACCTCCTCGTAATCGAACCCGGCCCCTCTCTAGCGGCCAATTCCCAGCCACCCTGGGGCCCGCCGCTCCGGTGGCTAGCGGTGCTAGGCGGTCGACACTCTTCTTCGGCCAGCTAGTGCCACCGTCCTAATGGCCACGCATCCAATCCCAGATGCAGAACCCATCTGATATTCTCTACCGATTCTATCTTAGATCCCGTCAGTCCTAGATCCTGTGTGCTTAATGGAAACCATAAACCAATAGAAGAAGATAACGAAGGGAAATAATAATAATAATAATAATAATAATAATAATAATAATAATAAGAAGGTATTACTTGACCTCTCTCATTGAAGGTGTTGACGTTCGGTCACTAGAACTGAACGTCGGGAAGATGACTGGACGTCAAAAAGAAACTCCGTCTGCTGGTGCAGCCCTCTTCAGAACGAGCGACCTAAAAGAAGTCCCGGTACCGGAGAAAGCTCTAGTGGGAACTCTCCGATGGTCAAGTTAGCAACCGAGGTCACAACAAAAAGAAAGCTCGAAGGAGCTCCCTAGAGGAAGAAGGCTCCTTGGATCGGAGCGTATTCTGAGGTAAAGGAGTGTATAAGCGAATGTAAGTATGAGTGTGTGGATGCTTGTACCTTTGTTCTGAAATCTCTTAACCTTTTTATAGACCTTCGGTATCCACCTGGGGATTAGTCACGTGGAGTTCCGTGAAAAGGAATGTCTGTTGGGATAATGGTGATTATGTGAATAGAAGCTAGTTGGTGGGCTTTGTCCCATCGAATGTATGGGCCTAGCGGTTGGTGGGCCCTGGTCCCATCAATAGCATGGGTTAGAAGGTAGGTGGACCTGACTGTGTCAGGTGGCATAGGTTAGGCAGTAGGTGGACCTAGCTATGTTAGGTAGCGCAGGTCAGGCGGCAGGTGGATCTGGCTGTATTAGGCAGCGCAGGTCAGACGGTAGGGGGACCTGCTAGGGAACACTGGGGACCGACTTGGAGGAGTTAGGGCCGCTGGGGACCGACTTGAAGGAGTCAGGATCGCTGGAGGCCCGACTTGAAGGAGTCGGGGCCAGAGGTCGTCGACTTGGAGGAGTCGGGGCAGCTGGGGATCGACTTGGAGGAGTCGGGGCCGCTGGGGATCGCTTGGAGGAGTTGGATTGATTTGAAGGAGTCGGGGCTGCCGGGGGCCGACTTGGAGGAGTCAGGGCCACTGGCAACCGACTTGGAGGAGTCGGGACCATTGGGGGCCAACTTGAAGGAGTCGGGACCGCTGGGGCTGACTTAGAGGAGTTGGGGCCGCTCTAGGAGAACGCTGCTATTTGCTTCCATTTATGTCGTTGGATAGTCTCGCCGCTAATGTCCATGTGGTGCCACCGGCCATATTAGAAGCCCCTCCGCTTCTGAGCATGAGGGGCCACGCGTCCGTTGACCCTTGGGCGAAAGGAGCACAAAAATTGGAAATAATTGCTGGCTTTCGCACACCTTTAATGGACAGAAGTGCGGCGCGCTCTTCTAAGGTGACATCGCGTTGAAAATCTTTCGTAATCAAGCGAAAAGGTGGAGGATGATGTAAGCACTGGGCGCACCAAGAGGATATCTCTCAAAGGATAGGAAAAAGGCGGGCGCCATCATTACTTCACTGTCCTCCATGTCTTATCATCGGCCGAAAATCTCGCTCCTTGTGCAGAACTGAAGTGTCGCACTCCGAGCGCTGGTGGGATCATCAACAGGTGGA
This sequence comes from Calamus simplicifolius, assembly GCA_900491605.1. Lineage (NCBI taxonomy): Eukaryota > Viridiplantae > Streptophyta > Magnoliopsida > Arecales > Arecaceae > Calamus > Calamus simplicifolius. Next base: position 204,573 of record UESW01001462.1, read on the forward strand.
TACCTCGTGCTATGGCAGCAGACCACGTGGCGAGGCCTTGTGTGAGGCAATTCAAAAACTGGCATAAAACCGTCCCTCGCGCCCGAGAGAGAGCTTTATGCTATCATCGTCTTCTTCATCATCTTCCTTCTTCTGAGCCCTGAGTCCTCAAAGCCCGAAACTTTCAGTCTTTGTCTTTTTCCCTGATACTAGGTTAGTTCCCCATTTTGCCTCTATTTTTTGCACCTATGGACCTCTGCGCCATTAGGGAGGGTAAGAAGCCTATAGTTAGTTCCTCTTGATCCTCGGATGATGAGGATGAGGTTCCCTTGATCCACCATAGGCGCCAACCGGCGGGAGAAATTACCATCCGCGGCCAACTGACGGTAGATGCTCAGCCACCACCCTGAGCATCCCCTTCTAGGGAATCTCCAACTAGGGTAGCCTCGCCACCTCCAGCTTGCCCGACCCCTCCTCCGGCAGCTAGCTCTGAATTGGCAGGGCCGAGGGGGGGTGGCTTCCACCATGACACTTGAAGAAATAGACAGCTTGAGGAGTAGGTACAGAGTTCCCAACTTCGTCCAATTGTCTGCACCCGGACCCGAGGACAGGGTGACCTCCGATCAACCCGGTCGGATAGCTCTGTATAAGGAGTTCTTTAGGTGCGGGCTATATCTTCCTTTCCACCCTTTTTTCTTGAATTTGCTAGATAGGTATAGGTTAGTTCCCACACAGTTGACTCTGAACTCGATTCGGATCATTTGTGTGTTCGTTGTCCTTAGTTTCTTCCAGGGCTCAAAGGCTAGGCTTTCCTTATTCCGGGCCTTCTACAAGCTCCGCCACCACAGCGAGGATGAGTGGTGGGTTTTTACCTCTAGGCCGGGTTGGGCCCTACCTCTTCATCTCCCCTCCAAAGTCAAGGGATGGAAATCTCGCTTTTTATTTGCCCATGTGGAAGGGGTGAGGGCGGACTTGAGAGAACTCGACATCGGCCCTAACAAAAATTCTGCCATGGACGAGAGGGATCAAGAGCTTTACGACTACCTAATGTCCTTCGAGATCCCCTCCTACAAAGAACTGTTGGCCGAGGAGAATCTTTATGAGGCCGAGTTGGCTCTGGCAGTTGGTGAGCGCGAGACCCGCTCTTCTCGTCCCCGGCCTGAGTTTTTTCCTTTACTAATTGCTGATTCTTTGTGTAGTGATGAAGATGCCTGCCAAGAAACTGAAGGCGGCCTTACAAAAAAGAAGGCAGGAGACCAGTGAGGATGTGAGGCCAGCGAGGATGGCATGACACAAGGGCCAGGGTGAGCCGACCCAGGCCTTAGAAACTCCCATGGGGGCATCCTCAGCAATGATGACTCCTGCGAAGGAGCCGAGAGGGAGGATCCTGGCCGAGGCACCGGCAAGCGAAGCAGCTTTCGCATTGGCTAGCCGGCCCCACCCGTTGATGCTGAGGAGAGGGCCTTGGCTGCCCATGAGCCAACAGTCATGGAGCTGGATCCCAAGGATGGGACCCCCACTGCCATGGAGCCAGCCGAGGCAGGGAAGGCAATAACCGAAGGCGGATCTCCGGCTCCTCCTGGGCCGGAGGCAGAAGAGGCTCCTCCGATGGCTAGAGAGGGGAAGGAAATGACAATGGCGGGAGACGCAGAGGCAGGGCCAACAAGCGAACGTGGGCCGAGCTGAAAGACTCGTGGTCGCCAACCGCATGAACTACGATCTGGCAGGTGGTCGGGAAAGTGCCAGCCCGACCTCCACGGCCAGCGCCGAGGCTCTCCACCATGGAGGATGCTGGGCAGGTAGAGCCCTTGCTGGAGAGGTTGCAGTTGCCGCAATTCTACGCATAGCTGTGCCACAAGACCGCTGCAGGGCTCCTCGACACGGCTTATGTGTCGGTGCTCTAGGTAACCTTTGTTCATGCTTCTCTTTATGCTTATTTGATGTGATACATAGATGATAGGTCAATTCACGTAGGTGGCCAATGGGGTCCTTGCCCTTCGAGACTCAATGATCCATACGTTTGACTCAGCTGCACATTCCCAGGAGAGGGTGGAAAAGGTCCGGGGCTGATGTGAAGAGGCGACCGAGAAGCTCACCCAAAAGTTGGAAGAGGCCAAGGTCCAGAAGAACGACTTGGCCGGCAAGCTTCTCGCATCACAAGCCAACTGGGACGAGTGAAGGACCGGTTCAAGGTGGCAAAGAGCAAGGTGGCAGTCGAGCACGATCAAACCTTCGCGGCCGAGGCCAAGCTGGCGATAGTTTCGGCCAGTTTGGAGTCGACCGAGAAGAGGATGGAGGAGTTGACCTGCCAGCTTAAGGACACCAAGGATTGGGCCGACGTGGCGGTGGTCGAGGCTCAGGCTGCCATGGGGAGGGCTGCCACAGCAGAGATGGTGGCACTCGAGGCGGAATAGAGATGGGTTGAAGCTATGGCCCAAGTCTAGGATACCGTAGCCCGGGCTGAAGAGGCCAAAAGCCGAGCCTGGCGAGCCGAGGAACAAGCCCAAGAAGCTGAGGCTCAAGCTCAAAGCCCCATCGCGGAGTTCCGGGGGTCGCCAGAGTTTGAGTAGGAGATGACCGAGGCCAGCATCGACACCTATGCCCAAGGCTTCAACCATGGCAAGGAGAAGGTTGCTGAGGTCTTCAGAATCAATGACCCTGATCTTGAAACCATCCAGCCCGAGGACCTGGACGATGGAGAGTTGGACGGGAACGCGGCCGGTGGAGAGTCGGGGCCCAGTGAGCCATAGATAGGGATTCCTTGTATTTTCTTCTTTTCTTTTTGTAACCGACTTTAAGTCAGATTTTGTAACCGTTGAAGATATCAATAAAAAGAAAATATTTTGCTCAAAAAGTCTCTCCTTGTTTTCTGCAATTGCTCCATGTGTATGTAGTGTCGCCATAGTTCCAAAGACTTAGGCTCGGTAGTGAGTAGTCGTTGCTTTTCTCGCAGTCTGATTTGGGCCCACAAGGGCTTGCGTTGCCGACTAAGTCCTTCATCCTTTAGGTACCCGGTGGGGCAAACATAGGATGTTAATGCCAGCCAAGAAGGACTCGAATGCATTTAGGAATCCTTTCAGAACCACCACGGGGGCTTGTAAGCCAACCTGAGGGGCAACTCGAACGGGTATGGGGCTACTGGGGACTTGAACCAATTTGGAAGCATCTTCTAGCCAGACTGAGTGGTGTCCCATTAGCCTCGAGGGTTTCCAACTCAATCGGGTACCGAGCTGTTAGGGACTTAAACCGATTCGGGGGCATCTCCTAGTCAGACCGAGTGGTGTCCTGTTAGTTGTGATGCCGATGAGCTCCTTTAGAACCGTCTTAGAGGTTTGTGTACTAGCTTGAGGGGCGACTCAATTAGGTACAGAGCTGTTAGGGATTTGAACTAACTCGGGGGCATCTTCTAGCCGGATCGAGTGGTATTCTGTTAGCTGCAATGCCGACGAGCTCCTTTAGAACTACCTCATTGGTTTGTGTGCCGGCCCGAGGGGTGACTTGATCGAGTATGAAGCTGTTAGGGACTTGAACCGACTCGGGAGCGTATCCTAGCCAGACCGAATGGTATTCCATTAGCCGCGATGCCGATGAGCTCCTTTATAACCGCCTCGGGGGTTTGTGTGCTGACTCGAGGGATGACTCAATCGGGTACAGAAATATTAGGGACTTGAACCGACTCGGAGGCATCTCCTAGCTAGACCGAGTGGTGTTCCCTTAGTCACGATGCCGACAAGCTCCTTTAGAACCGCCTTGAAGGTTTGCGTGCTGGCCTGAGGGGTGACTCGATCGGGTACAGAGCTGTTAGGGACTTGAACCGACTCGGGGGCATCTTCTAGCTGGATCGAGTGGTGTCCCATTAGCCGCGATGCTGATGATCTTCTTTAAAACTATCTTGGGGGTTTATGTGCCAGCTTGAGGGGCGACTCAATCGGGTACAGAGTTGTTAGGGACTTGAGCCGACTTGGGGGCATCTCTTAGTCAGACCGAGTGGTGTCCCATTAGCCGCGATGCCGATGAGCTCCTTTAGAACTGCCTCGGGGGTTTGTGTGCCAGCCCGAGGGGCAACTCGATCGGGTATGGAGCTATTACGGACTTGAACCAACTCGGGGGTGTCTCCTAGCCGGACTGAGTGGTGTTTCATTAGTCACGATGCTGATGAGCTCCTTTAGATAACAAGTCCTTAGATTCAGAGGTGAGCCATATGTAGTGTTGGAGGAATTCTTTATTGACAATCATGGAGGGGATATATTATTGATAGTATTGGCGGAGGTTATCTGCGCTCCAAGTATGCAGGATGGGTCGCCCGCCGAGTTCTTCGATCCGGTATGCCCCCCAGTGAAGTGCCTCAGTAATGTGGTAAGGACCCTCCCAGTTAGGAGATAGCTTGCAACCCCCATTGGTTTGGATACCTCGGCCTTCCTGAGGACTAGATCTCCAGGTCAAAATGTTTTGGAATGTGCCCGGGTGTTGTAGTATTTGGTCGCTCTCTGGTGAAAGGTTGCCATACGGAGCCATGCTCGGTCGTGTGCCACATCGATAAAATCGAGGTTGGCTCTTAGCTATATGGGGTTGTCTTCTTCATTATAGGACTCCACCCAAGGACTTGGTAGGCCAATCTCGATGAGGATGATCGCCTCGAAGCCGAAGATGAGACTGAACAGGGTCTCTCCCATCGGGGCCCTTGGAGTCATATGATACGCCCACAGCATGTTGGAGAGCTTCTCCACCTATCTGTCTTTGGATCCATCTAGCCGAGTTCTAAGTCCCCAGAGGATGGTCCAATTCATAACCTTGGCTTTCTCGTTAGTCTACGGGTGACCGATGGAGGTAAACCGATGGCAGATGTTTAGCTCGGCGCAAAAGGTCTTGAATGTGGTGTTATCGAACTACCGACCATTGTTGATAATGATGGTGTGAGGCAAGCCAAAATGACATATGATAGATTTCCAGAAGAAGGCTTTAACTTTTCTCTCGGTAATCTTGGCTAGTGCCTCGACCTCAACCCAGTTAGTGAAGTAGTCCATGGCGACGAGTAAGAACCTCCGCTGGCTTGAAGCCGGGGGGAACGGTCCGATGATGTCCATTCTCCATTGGGCAAAGGGCCATGGGACCGAGAGCGCACTCAATGAGGCAGACGGCTATCGCTGGATGTGTGCATGTCACTTGCAGCCGTCTCATTTTTGAACCAGCCTTGGCGGAGAGCCTTTTGAGCTAGCGATCTGCCCCCCAGATGGTCCCCGCAGATGCCTTCGTAGATTTCTCTGAGGATGTAGTCGGCATCTACAGGTCCAACACATTTAAGAAGGGGATAGGAAAATGACCTTCTATAGAGGCGTCCGTCCAGAAGGGTAAACTTGGAAGCCCTCCATTTGAGTAACTTGGCTTCTTCACGATCGGTTGGTAGGGTGCCATCCGTGAGATAGCGGATGTAGGCGTCCATCCAAGTTGGCTTTTGGGCGAGCGGGAGGACCTCCTCTTTGTCCTCGATGCTGGGCCTCTCCAAATGCTTGATGTAGGCATCCCCCATGACAACACCAGCCGAGGTAGCAAGGAGGGAAAGGGTATCGGCCTTGGTGTTCTCGCTCTAGGGGATATAGCTGATGTTGAAGTAGGACAACAAAGAGACTAAGAATTGGACCTTATCTAGGTACCGTGCCATGGTGGGGTTCCGTGCCTCATACTCTCCGTTGATTTGTCCGGAGACGAGTTGAAAATCGGTAAAGGCTTTGAGATGCTACACTTTGAGCTCCTGGGCAAGTCTTATTCTGGCTAGCAGGGCCTCGTACTCATCGTGGTTATTCGTAGCTTTGAAGAGGAGTCGGAGGGCATACTCCACTTTCTCGCCCTTCGGATCCGCAAGGATGAGGCTGGCACTGCTCCCTTGGGAATTTGAGGCACTATCCACGTGGAAGATCTAAAATTTCCCTACGTCTCCAAGCTTGGCATCGGGTTGTACCATATGGAATTCCTTTGCTTGTTCCTCCATCCAAGTGCACTCGATCAGGAAATCGGCCAAGACTTGAGATTTTAGAGCCAGCCTTGCCTAGAACGAGAGGTCGAACTCTCCCAGTTTGATCGCCCATTTGGCAAGCCAACCCGAGGTGTCAGGATGAGCCAATATGGCCTTGAGGGGTTGGTCTGTAAGCACCACAACAGGATGAGCCTTGAAGTATGGCCGGAGACGCTAGGCGGAGATGATCAGAGCAAAAATAATTTTCTCTATCTTGGAGTATCTGACCTCAGTGTCATGAAGTATCTTGCTCACATAGTAGACATGCTTATGGGTTCCGTCGATGTCGAGGCGCACCAGGACAAAGCTGACAGCTTCTGAGAAGGCGGCAAGGTAAAGGAAAAGACTATATCCGTCCTTCGGCTTCGACAGGAGTGGCGGGGAAGATAAAAACACCTTTAGTCCCTCGAAAGTTTTCTGGCAATCTTCCGTCCACTCGAAACCGTTCATCTTGCGCAGGGCTTTGAAGAAAGGTTGGCACCTTTCAGCTGACTTGAAAAGAAAACAGCTTAGAGCTGCCACCCTTCTGGTGAGCCACTGCACATCCTTCTTGTTGATCGGCAGCCTCATATTGAGGATGGTGCTGATCTTCTCTGGATTTTCCTCAATCCCTCGTTGAGTCACCATGAAGCCCAAAAATTTCCCCGCCGTGACCCTGAAGGCACACTTCTTCGGGTTTAGCTTGACTTTGTAGTGGCGGAGGTTGTTAAAGGTCTCTTCTAGGTCGAAAACATGGTCAGAAGCATGGGCGCTCTTCGTCAGTATGTCGTCCACGTAAACCTCCATGTTCCAACCCAGCTGGTCTTGGAAGACTTTGTTCATCAACCTCTAATAAGTTGCTCCCGCATTCTTGAGGCCGAAAGGCATTATCTTATAGCAGTAAATGCCCTTCTCAGTCACAAAAAGGTGTGCTCATCATCGTCTGGGTCCATATTTATCTGGTTATATCCGAAGAAGGCGTCCATGAAACTGAGAAGCTCATGGCCGAATGTCGAATCCACCAGCTGATCAATCCGGGGCAATGGGAAGATGTCTTTTGGGCACGCTTTGTTGAGGTCGGTGAAGTCGATGCAGATCCTCCAGCTTCCATTTGTCTTACGGACCATGACTACGTTGGCCAACCAACTCGGGTAATGCTCTTCCCAGATGTGGCCGATGGCAAGCAGCTTGTTGACCTCCCCGTCAATGCCGCTTGGGAGCAAAACTCCTTTTTCTTTGGAAGATCGGATGCTACTTCGGGTCGATGTTAAGCTTGTGGGTGATCACCTCTGGTGGAATGCTAGACATGTCGGATGCCGACCAGGCAAAAATATCCGAGTTGGCCCGCAAGAAAGCTAGGAGGCGATCTTGGTCTTCCATGGGGAGAAGTCCGCCAACTCGTACCATCTTTGCTGGGTTGTCTCCTAGTGGGAAGGTCAATAGCCGCTCAGCCGGCTCTTCCCCTTTGCCAGACTCTTAGGGGGTCTAATACTACTGAGGACGGCTCAACCTCTTGGGGACTCGAAGCCGTGTGATAGTAGGGCAAGACTGGTCTCTCCTCGCATCTTGCCGACCCCATTGCTAGTGGAGAACTGCACGAGCAAATGCTTGGTGGAGATGACCGCATCAAGAAGGTTGAGACCAGGTTGGCCGAGGATGGTGTTGTATGACCAAGGTACCCGGACGACTAGAAACCTCATCATGACTATGCTTTGACAGAGCGGTATTTCTGCCGTCACTGGTAAAGAGATTTCGCCTTCTTCCCTCACTGAATCTCTCGTGAACCCGACAAAGGGAGCCGTTACTGGCTGAAGAGGGTCAAAGGACAAATTCATCCTAACAAATGCGTTATAGGTAATGATGTCAGATGAGCTGCCACTATCAACCAGGATCCTCTTTACAGGGTGTTTGACGATCATCATCGAGACAACGATGCCTTCATTGTTTACATTATCGACCCTGGCTAACTCCCCTCTAGGGATTACATCATCTAAGTCCCCACCTCCCCTAGGCCGCTTGGATGAAGAGGTTGCCCCCCAGAAGACCATTCCCATCCTCCTTTCCGTCGGAGTGTTGTCAACAACAGCCTGAGCAGGCGGAGGCCCTATAAGTGCAAGAATAGCCAAGGATGTTTTCTGGACATACTTTTCAAGGTAATCCCGCTAAATAAGTTCCTCGATGGCACGCTTCAGGCTATAGCAGTGGTCGGTGTCATGGCCGTAGTCCCGGTGGAAACGGCAGTAGCAGCTTTTGTCGCAAGGGAGGCCTTTCTTCATAGGAGGAGGGCGTTGAAGATATGGCTCGCCCTCGATCTCCATTAGAATGTGAGAGCGGGGGGTGAGAAGAGGCATGAGCTCGTTTTCCCTGGGGGCGAGGCTTCGACGCCTATGGTTGGTCGGTGTGGCGCCTCGGGCTTCCTGGGGCGAGAGAATCCGCTTGGCTCAGGTCAGGAAGACCTTCGATTGGAGCCTCGCTTAGACTCTCGGTGGGTGAAGTTGGCCTCGTCCGCAGGGATGTACTTCTGTACATAGAGGAGGAGGTCGGAGTAGGAGCTAGGTGGCTTCTTATCTAGAGAGAAAGTGAAGCAGGAGGGGAGAAGTCCCTGCTTCAGTGCCAGAGTCGCCACCGCATCGTCCAAATAATAAACTTCAAGGGCGGTCATCTTAAAGCAGGCTACAAAATCCCGAAGCGACTCCCCTTTCTTTTGCCGCATGGAGAAAAGGCTGTCTGCGATCTGTGGGATCCTTCGATAAGCGTCAAAGTGCACTAGGAATAATCTTTCTAGCTCTCGGAAGGAGTCGATGCTGTGCAAGGACAGGCGGGAGTGCCAAGCAAAAGTAGCCTTTCACAGAGTGGCGGGGAAGACCTTGCACAGGAGGGCATCAGTAGGCCCTTGGACTTGCATTAAAGACTTGTGGCTCTCAAGGTGATCGAGGGGATCCATCGTACCATCGTATGGATCCAGCTAAGGGAGACAGAATCCGGAGGGGAAGGGCTCCTCCAATATTCTGCGGGTGTAGGGAGGACGAGTGTCATACTCTTCTACCTCTGGCTGGTTGTTGACTTTTATGGTGAGTTCCTTCAGCCGCCGGTGGTACTCGTCTAGGCGTTGCTTCGCCTAGCGATTAATGGTTGGTATCTTCTTTGGTGGCCCAGAAGATGATGAAGAAGAAGAAGGGGAGAAGCGCGGGGGGTGGTGCTTTCTCTTTGGCTCTTCCTGGCACCGGGGCTCTAGGAAAGACTCGCCCGGGCTTGAGCAGGGGAGCGTGACCTATTGAGGGTCTCCCGGCGGTGCCTTCTAGGAGAGGCACGATGGTGGCCAGCCTTCCGACGAGGGTATCTTCCCCGCGCAGACTGTTGACTGGCCAACGTAGCAGGTGATGGTGCAGGTGGAGTAGGCTAATGCTGGGTAGCCACTGAGTGTTGCTCTCGGAGTCCATGGATCATCGCCATAAGAGTTTGAACTTGTTGGGTGAGTACAGTCAACTGCTCAGCTTGAGTGGCCACAACTGGTGGCGCGTGAGTAGCCGGAGGGTTGGCAGTAGGGAGGTTGGCCTCCTGCTGCTCCACTGGTTGGAGGTGCCCCCCAGAATAGCTGGCGGAGGCATCTTGGGCACGCGTCACCACCATTGTTGATAAAGAGGGAGAGGAAAACTCGCAAACAAGTGTTATGGAGCTTGTCTTTCCCACCCCCTTCCTGGCGAGCCAATCTGTTGATGCTCGGTCGCTGGAACTGGACGTCGGGAAGAAACTCCGTCTGCTGGTGCAGCCCTCATTAGAACGAGCGACCTGCAACAAGTCCTGGTACCAAAGGAAGCTCCGATGGGAACCCTCTGACAGTCAAGTTAGTAATCAAGGTCACAGCAGAGATGAAGCTCGAAGGAGCTCCCTAGAGAAAGAAGGCTCCTCAGATCGGGGCGTATTATGAGGTTAAGGAGTGTATAAGCGAATGTAAGTATGAGTGTGTGGATGCTTGTACCTTATTCTGAAATCTCTTACCCTTTTTATAGACCTTCGGTATTCGCCTGGGGATTAGTCACGTGGAGTTCCGTGAAAAGGAATGTATGTTGGGATAATAGCGATTACGTGAATAGAAGCTAATCGGTGGGCTTTGTCCCATCGAACGCATAGGTCTGACGGTTGGTGGGGCTTGATCCCATCAATAGCATGGGTGGTGGCATAGGTTAGGCAACAGGTGGACCTGGCTGTGTCAGGCAGCGCAAGTCATGCGATAGGTGGACCTGGCTATGTCAGGCAGTGCAGGTCATGTGGTAGGAGGACCTGCTAGGGACCGACTTGGAGGAGTCGGGGCCATTTGGGATCAACTTGGAGGAGTTAGGGCCATCGGGGGCCGACTTGGAGGAGTCGAGGCCGTCGGAGGCCGACTTGGAGGAGTCAGGACTACCAGGTGCTGACTTGGAGGAGTTGGAGCCGCTCTTGGGGAATGCTACCATCTACTTCCATCTATGTCGTTGGATAGTCTCACCGCTAATGTCTACGTGGCACCACTAGCCACATCAGAAGGTAATATGGATTCATCGGAGATCAATTTGATGGATCGCCAGAGCGTATATAATATGGATACTATATTTTTTTCAAGGAAGCTTTTTCAAAGTTAAAAAAAAAAATCTTTCTTCTTTTATTTTTTTGATAACAACAATTATATGGATTACAATTTTCAGAATATGGATTACAAATTCAGAATAATACCTGGACCAATTTGATGGATCGCCAGAGTAAAATATAGATATATAATTTTTTCAAGAAAGAAAGTTTTTTAAAATTAAAAAAAGGAAAATTTCTTTTTTTTATATTGACAATAATTATATGTTTACGATTTTTTAATTTTTTTTCCTTTGTTTCTTATTTGGAATGACATTTCAGGCTTTTCGGTAAAAAAATATTTGTGATCTCTTTATCTTTTTTGAGATATTCTGGTTTTTCTCGCCTAGTTTTCAAGAAAATTGATTAAGCATATTATTCTAAATAACTATTCTTTTTATAATTTATTATAAAGAACTTTAATTATTCAGAAATTGTTTTAGGAACATATTTTTTAATTATAAAAGAAATCTTTTTGACTTTTTGATCGATTCTTTCTTTTTTGGCACAAGTTATTCTAAACCCTTTTTTTTGGTTTTTATGGTGGAAAAAAAATCTGTTTCAGATTTTTGTACAAACGATTCAATTTTTAGAAGAATTGCACTGGATTTTCTTTTAAAATAATCTTTTTGGTGGCAGGGAAACTTATTTGGGATTTCTATTATTTTTGAAGGAGAAGTTATTTGTAATTTTTTAGCCTATGATAGGAATTAAGTTTGGTTATAAAAAATTATAAAAGATATAATTATCAAGTATCTTAATTCCTAAGAATTTTAAAGTCTAGCTCTATGACACATGTAATAGCTAATTTTTTTACTCCTACTATTTTTATTAATATCATAGCTAGCTAGCCTTAAATATTAAAGAAATCGCATCATTTATATTATTTAATATGATAAAAAAATAGAATTAAATTTACACCATTTAGACTAAAACTAAACTCTTACTATGCATTATAAAATTCATATTAGTTTTAATTCTATATCAAAATAAATTTTAAATTTTTATCTAAACTAACAAAACCGTAAAGCAACTTATGTGACCAAATAAAGTTATCACATAATATAAAATATCTGTGACAAGAATATATATATATATAACAAATAATTATATGTGATAATAAAAACATGTAAGAAAAATTATTATTCTTTCGTGACAATATTAGTTTGTAACAAATAGTAAATAATTTTACATGACAACTTGTAGCATCACTAAAAGAAATTAAGTTACAAAAAGAAAGGCGATAGGAAAAATAAAATTCAAAAATATCTTTTATAACATCTTCTCAAAAGTCATTACACATTATGTCGATATATGTAACTATTATTTTTTTGTGACAAAAATAATTAGAGAATTGATATCGTTGATAAATAAAAACTCTTCTCACAAACCATATTTTTCTTGTGATAAGAATAATTTGTAACAAATAAATTTTTTATGACTTAATTTTTTGTTACAAAAATAAATAATGATTTAAATTTAGTGACAAGTTAAAATTTTTTATAACAAATTATGTTTTTTGTGACACAATTTTTGGTGTCCAATAAAAAATATAATAGGAGCTTGTGACTAACACTAGCACCAGTGAGCCTGTGGATCTAGTGATCTAGATTTTTTATTGAAAAAAAGTTTTTATGCATCAGGGTTCGTGCATCGGGCGTGCGCATTGATTATGCACCCGTGTGAGCATGCTTGTGATGTGCACTGTGATCCAATAGATCATGGCACGAGCGCTCATATGGACGCACGATCAATGCATGCATCCGGTGAGCGCTTTGTGCACTGAATTCTAGTGCAAAAAGATTTTTTCTTCCGTGCACAAAGATTTTTCTTTCTCCTTGACTTGTCAAAAAGGAGCAACGGAGCCAAAGAAAGCATTTTTTATGTACTGTACATAATGATTGATGTAAATATTTTTATTCTTTTTATACTACATGCATGATCATATGTGCATATGCGCACAAATCAATTACCGTGCATGATATACACATTTCTGCATCAACTTTTTTTTGAAGTCAAAACTTTTGAAGGTTGAAAAAGAAGACTTCAAAAGAATTTAAAATGCATTTAGTGCACAGAATTAAGGAGGAATAACTTTTTTTATAATAAAAAAATAAATTATTTTATTCTAAAGAATGACAAATTTTATGATAAAATATTTATCTTATCAATATATATATATATATATATATATATTAAATTATTATTTTATTTTATTTATTTATTATTATTTTAAAAATATTATTTATAATAATAAAATAATTTTTATATTATCACATTCTTTGTGCATCCCTATTTAAGAAGGTTGAGGGCGATCTAAACCAATACGGATAACGGATAGTGATATAGCCTGTACAGGTTATAGCCGGTACAGGTTGGTTGGACTTTGTCTGCTGGCATATAAATAAGTAAATTAGAAAGAAAGTAATGATAAAAATGGATCACGCTGCCATTGTCCAACGACGTGGAGGAAAAAAATAAAAAAAATCTTGCTGCATCAGATAATAATATAATAAGACATAATAAGTGCGCAGATTGGCCGCATGTATATATTATCACATGTGCAATGTTCAATAATATCTATTAGACTTTGACATGCAAGCTGTATGAACGTGCAATCAATGTATGTTTACTGTATCATCTTTTGGTAAAAAAATATTTTTAAAAAAGTAAATATGAAAAGCAGTATGCATTCAAAAGAAATAAATACGGAAAGCAGAAGGCAGCGCTTCGAATAAGGGTTTTCTAATATCACATGAGGATAGAGCCACAAACTTGAAGCCTCTCCCACTGGCCGATGGCAACTTCATGTCCCTACGACACCGTGTTTATCAGCCACCACCAGCCGGTATGAAGCATACGTGTAACGTAATCAACGGCAGATGTAATTACGCTGACAGATCAACTTCCGATCAGCGTCACCATGGATATCTCACCAGAAAACCATGGTTTTGTCCCCTCGATTATATACGTGGAATCCGATGCCTTCGATTTCTTTAAGATCCAATGTCACCATTGACAAAGCCATGGCGCCACATAGCCATATCCTGATCCTTGAGAACACATAACAACACAATCCTATCTGATTCTCCAAATATAAACCATAACGGGTTATTTGTAGGGAGTATTTCCACATATAAATTTTTAAATAAATTGATTGGTATGTAAAATTATTATGTTTGAGGTATAATTTTTTTTATAAATTTTATTTGCACCTAATTTTAACAATCTAATTTAGTAAAGCTAAGATATTTCTCATGTATGACATTGCATTTAATAACTTTAAAAGTTAAAATGTTTGTGTTTGTACTGTGTTGCTTTGTTCTTCAACAATAATGTGAATTATCCACAAGGTAAATGCCAATAATATTATTATTGTATTTGGTATAATGTATTATGTGTTTGTTATAATAAACTAATTATCAGTTATATAATATTAAATTTTAAAATACTCCTAATCAAATCTATTACTATTATATATTTGGTTTGAAAAAATTTGTATTTATAAATGATAATACCTAAATTTGATGATTAATTCTCAGATTAAGAAAATGATACTCTACATATATAAAATGAAATAGAAGAATTTTTCAAGATTAATGAATTCTAAACATTCTGCTATACTGTGTTATACAATAGCTATTTTTATTCCATGTTAACTAGATTCTTTATTAGCATGCTATGTGGCATGTAATCCATGTTCCTTGTTAGCTAGCCCTTGTGAAATAGCGAGAACTATTGTCACGCTCTAGACTCATAGGTGGATTTAGAGGTGGCAACCCATATGTCAAACATGCAAGGCAATCAAATATAATCACAACATAAGGATATAGTAATTGCAATACCATTCAAAGTCAAAGACATCTTTAATACAAGCCCAATCAGGTAGGATTTAAAACCCTATGCTAAAAACACATAAGATCAATATCTGAAGTCACATCAAAATTTGGGCCTTGATAAGAATCTCATGCTCTCTTTTCCTTATCCATTTCAGTTCTGTGTCTCTGAAAAATATTGTAAGATTTAAGTAAGCCTACAATAGAATATTATAGCCATTTTCACATTCATAGCAAATCAAGTTTTACATATGAAAACACTTGTCAAGCTTTCATATCTCCAAATACATATTAAAAACATACTAAATCTAAGCACATTTTTATTTATAAAATAATTTTTGAAGCATAGTCATGCAATAATTCCAAAATATGCAATGCAATCAAACCCACTGTATTAATATATAACTATTAATTTCTATCTGTGTCCCACGGCCCTACATCATATCCGTAACACTCCACTGGTGTATCACTCTTAAATATTCCCTACCAGGAATGGTTCTGGTACCAGCATCATGCATATATTATAACCTGTCACTGCATGCCCTACAAATGTGTATCATCCATAAATTTTTCTGTGAAGGTGGGTCCCAGTGTCTCTTGGCATATCACATCATATCATGTTATAGAAAATCGCGACACATAGTAGCATATTCTCAAGTATCATATTTATGTCTTGCATGCAACATATCATGCATCATCATAAGTATAAGCTTCTCGCATATACAGTGATTTGAACATTAACAATTGCATATAGTTATATCAAATAGTACCAAATGTTTTTGCAAAGTCAAAGTAATCATATCCCTCATTAGTTGCATATAACAAAGTCATTACTTTGAAAAATATCAGCAGTTGTAAATAACCAGAACAAATAATAAATTGCATACTCATGGTACTATTTAACAATTTCAAAATAATCAAATCAAATACCACAATTCCATTCTTCCTCATTTCATAAATTAATACAGCTATAATTTCAAAATTTACATATTAAATAATTTATAAAATCATGATAATTGGCTTACTTATCTCAGCACGCTAATCCCAAAATGTAAATTCTGGGTACCTATAGCAATATTTGACACAATTAAATCTCTAAAATTGGAATGACAAAGTGTCCTTTAAATTCTACCTAGTCTAATCATGTGCCTAACTTTGGGTTTAAATATCTCCAAGAATAAAGCCCAAATGAAAAATAAAAATTTCCTCAGAATTAGGATCAAAATTGATCCAACCCATATTTCTTTTCCCTATCCTTGGCCCAATACAGGGCCAAAAATTTGGCCCAAATGGCCCCACAGATCGGCCCAACATGGCCCAAAATAGGGTCTTCCCTGTTTTCTCCGCTCCCCTGGTTCACTTGAACCAGGGAATGCCCGTGCCGGTGGCCAGGGTCACCGTCGCCTCTCCTTGGAACTGGTCGGTCGCCACCACGATCTTTCTCTTTCTCTCTTTCTTCTTCTTCATCCTGCAGCACCACTCACTATGCCAGTGGCAGGACCGATCACCACCGGCCAACTGGACCCCCACCGTATGCTCGCCCAGAGTGGATGGGGACCGCTGCCCACTTCCTAGGCCCGGCTAGGCAGTAGGCATGCCGCCGGCCTAAACCAATGCAGGAGTCAAACCGTCTTCCACTCTGGAGAAGGGCCGCCATGGCCCTCTCCTCCTTCTCTCCCTTGCCCAATCCCCCACGGACGCTGCTCCTGGTGTCGTGGGGCCGCCGGCCTTAGCTTAGGCCCAACGAGGCGGCAGGTATGCTGCCGGGCCTAAACTAAGTTCGTCATTGGAGGAGGGCCCCATGGCCCTTTCCTCTCCCTGACTCTCTCTCTAGCATGGATAGAAGGACTTACCGGCTGAAGATGCAGATAAGGATGAAGGGCAGAGTCCACCAATGTCCTCCTTTAAAGCCGTTAAATAAGGCTCACGACATCCCTGGTCAAAGTGATCGAGAACCCAATCGACATGCCGAGAACTTAAATGTCCGAAGGAAACCCAATCGACCATGATCCAGGTGTTCTTACACGCCACATATTTATAATATAATTATTTATTTTATTTATTTTATTTGCTTAATTACCGGGGGTTACATTCTTCCCTTCTTATAAAAATTTTAGCCTCAAAATTGATACACTTCCATAAGAGAAATTTGGAATCCAAATCTTTTGTCACAGAATCAACTAAATTTTATTCAAAGGTCAACATCATCGACACTTCATTTATCTATATTAGGATACAAATAATTATGGATATTTCTTTTTTATTTCTCCTCAAGCTTTTAAGTAGCCTCCCTCTCAGAATAATTACTCCATTGAACATTGACATAGAAATGCTACACCATCTCAAAACTTGTTCCTTGCAGTCCACGATACACATAGGATACTCCTCATATGTCAAGTCTTCATCAACTGTATAGGCTCGAACTCTATTATATGGCTGGGGTTAGGAATATACTTCCTTAACATAGAGACATGGAACACATTATGTACCACAGAGAGTATCGAGGCAATGCCAGGCTATAAGCTACCTTTCTTACTTTGCTCAAGATCTCAAATGGTCCAATATATCATAGACTCAACTTTCCTCTAATCCTAAATCTCATCACATCTTTGTTTGGTGATACCCTTAAGAAAATATGATTCCCAACCTGAAATTCCAACTCCCTCCTCTTAATATTAGTATAGCTCTTCTGCCTGCTTCGAGCTGTATGAAGATGCTCTTTAATTAATTGCACCTTCTCTATTGTTTACTGAATCAGCTCAGGGCCTAGCAATTTTCTCTCCCCCACATCATCCCAACATAAAAGAGATCACACCTCCTGTTATACAGAGCCTCAAATGGAGCCATCTAGATACTGGCCTGGTAACTATTATTATATGCAAACTCCATTAAAGGTAAGTGGTTATCCATGCACCATTTAAGTCCATCACATAGGCTCGCAACATGTCTTCTAGAATCGGTATGGTCTTCTCAGTTTTCCCATCTGTCTGGGGATGATAGGCTATGCTGAAGTTTAATTTGGTTCTCAAGGCTCCATAAAAACTTTTCCAGAACTGGGACACAAATCTGGTATCTCGATCTGATACAATAGATACGAAACACCATGGAGTCTCACAATCTGCTCAATGTACATATTGGCCAATTTTCACTAAAGATCCCAACTCTGAAAAGTAGGAAATGGGCTAACTTTGTTCGTCTGTCCACAATGACCTAGACTGCATCATTGTTCCTGAGAGTTTTGAATAGACCAGTCAAAGTCTATCGTAACCTTTTTTCATTTTTACTGTAGAATCATCAGAGACTGAAGAGGTTCCACAGGCCTTTGATGCTTGGCTTTCACTTGTTGACACACTAAGCACTTGGCCACATACCGAGCATTTCTCTTTTTATCCCCTTCCATCAAAAATTTTTCTTTAAGTCTTTGTACATCTTAGTGCCTCCTGTATGCACAGTATAGGGAGAGTAGTGAGCCTTCTTCAAAATTTTGGCCCTTAGCTTCTCCATGTTTGGCACACAAAGTCTACCTTCAAATTTCAGGGATCCATCCTTCATCATACAAAATTTATTCTGAACTCCTAACTGTATAGCTTCTTTAATCCTTTGTAGGTCCGAATCTTCTTTTTGGGAGGACTTGATCCTGTATATTAGGGTTGGCTGGAGTATAAGTGTTGTTACAAGCCCATCATACTGTGTACTCTTAATCCAACCTCTCACTTCTCAAGGTCCCTCAGCATGTGAGGCAGAGAAGTAATCATAATAACCAACTTTGAAGAGGACTTTCTGCTCAAGGCATCAACTACTACATTGCCTTCCCCGGATGATAGTGTAGGTTCAGGTCATAATCCTTCAGTAGCTCAACACCTCCTCTACCTCAAGTTTAGCTCTTTCTATGTAAAGATGTATTTTAGACTTTTATGGTCTGTATACACATCACATGACTCTCCATATAGGTAATGTCGCCAAATCTTCAGGGTGAAAACCACAGCCAATTCAAGGTCATAGATAGGGTAATTCTGCTCATAAGGCTTCAGTTGTATGAAGGTATAGGCTATCACCTTCCTGTTCTGCATCAGAACACATCCTAATCCTTTCTGAGAGGCATAAGTAAATAGAGTAAATCCTTTCGATCCTGTCGAAAGGACAAGAATGGGAGCTAACAGACGCTGCATTAACTCCTGAAAACTTTTCTTACACTCCTCTGTCTAGTCAAACTTTACTCGCTTTTGGGTTATGCACATTAGGGGTAGAGCAACGTGAGAGAAGTCCTTCATAAATCTATGGTAGTACCTGGTTAGCCCCAAGAAGCTTCTGACTTCTGCCACTTGGAAGGCCAGCTCCAACTTATGATAGCTTCAATCTTTTTTGGGTCCATAGATATGTCATCTTTGGATATTATATGACCCAAGAAGGATACTTGATCCAACCAAAAATCACACTTCTATAGCTTGGCATAAAGTTTTTTCTCCCGAAGAATCTGTAGAACAATTCTCAGGTGGTCCTCATGCTCCTTTTGACTCTTAGAATATATCAAGATATCATCAATAAAGATCACCACAAACTGATTCAAGTATGGCTTAAAATTCTATTCATCAAATCCATGAATGCTGTCGGGGCGTTAGTTAACCCAAACGGCATCACTAAGAACTCATAGTGGCCATACCTAGTTCTGAATACTGTCTTAGGCACATCTTCAGCCTTGATTTTGAGTTGGTGGTATCCTGACCTAAGATCAATCTTTGAGAATACCCGAGCTCCTTGGAGTTGATCAAACAAGTTATCAATCTCGGCAAAGGATACTTATTCTGCACTGTTACCTTATTGATTTCTCGGTAATCAATGCAAAGCCAAAGACTGCCATCTTTCTTCTTAACAAATAGGACTGGAGCACCTGAAGGAGAAACACTTGGTCTGATAAAACCTCGATCTAGGGCTCCTGCAACTGACCCTTCAATTCCTTTAACTCAGTTGGGGCCATGTAGTAAGGGGCCTTGGATATAGATCCAGTGCTAGGGACCAAATCAATGGAGAATTTGACTTTCCAATCTGGGGGCAAATCAGTCAATTCATCTGGGAAGACATTAGGAAACTCTTGATCTACTGGAATATCCTCCAACTTGATCTCTTCCTACTGAAGGTCCTTGATTATAGCAAGAAATCCTTAGCCACCTTTCTCCATATACTTTCTAGCCTACAGTGCTGATACAAATACTGAGGCCAGGTGTTCCTGACTTTTGGTAAAACTGAATTCAGGTTGACTAGGAATTTTGAAGTTCACTATTTTTCTAAAGAAGTCTACTAATTAGATCTGCTCTTAACCTCTTATCCTAGGTTGACTAGGAATTTCTAAAGCAATCACTATTTTTCTAAAGCAAGTTGATTAGGAATTTTGAAGTTCCCAAAGATAACATCAAAGGACTTCAGTGAAAGGAGGATTAGATCTGCTCTTAACCTCTTATCCTCCATGTCAATCGAGCAGGATTTGCATACTATGTCAACCCTCATAATATCTTCATTTAAAAATGCAATATGTAACTCTTGCTCTAGAGGAATGGGTGTCAATGATGCATTCTTGTCAAGTTAGGTATCAGATATGAAAGAATGTGTGGCACCCGGGTCAATTAAAGTTACTTTAATCATTCCTAGACATAAGTTTAATTTGTTTTAAACATCAAAGGTTTAACCTATTTTCTAATCATTTATCAATGTATTGCACCAGATATGAATGCAATACTAGATATAAAATTAAGTAGTATACCTGTCACCATAGAATTAGTGGCGACAACATCCTACTGAGTGAGGGTGAATACCCTTCCCTGGGTCCTAGGCGGCTATTGTTGTTGCTGCTGGCTCTTCCCTTGATCTGAAAAGGGCTGCTGATTCTTCTGGAGGGGACAGATGGCCATCTTGTGATCCACTTTCTCACATATGAAGTAGGCACTAGGCAATCTATGGCAAGGCCTTCCCGGATGGAAGATCCCAAAGTGAGTGCAGTGAATCTCCTTACTCTTTTGTCCTGCTGAGGCCTGATATGCGCCTTTCTTCTTGGCCTGGGCTGGGGATTGGCCAGAAAAAGGCACTTTTCTCTTCCTCTGTTGCTCCCAATCTCTTTGGACTGCATTCATATCCCTCTCAATCACCAGGGCCTTATTAACCACTGCATTGTAAGTGAAAAGCTCAAATGCATTGATTGCTTGCCTCAGCCTGGGTTGTAGTCCCTCAATGAATCTGGTGATCTTTGCTATACCTGTCATCACAGAATTAAAGGCGACAACATTCTGCTGAGTGAGGATGAAGACCCTTTCCTGGGTCCTAGGTGGCTGTTGCTGTTGATGCTGGCTCTTCCTTGATTGAATCCAATAATACAAGAAGTGGTGCATAATGAAGTGCTAAAGCTATTAGATGCTGAAATTATTTATCCTATCTCGGACAGCGCATGGGTAAGTTCAATACAAGTTGTACCAAAGAAAGGTGGAATAACTATGATCAAAAATGATAATAATGAACTTATACTGACTAGGACAATCATGGGATGGCGAGTATGCATAGATTCTTAATGATGCAACTCAAAAAGATCATTTTTTCTTACCTTTTATTGATCAAATGCTAGAGAGACTTGCAGGACATGCTTACTATTATTTTTTGGATGCGTACTCTGGTTATAATCAAATAGCCATCGCACCTGAAGATCAAGAGAAGACCACTTTTACTTATCCATATGGAACATTTGCATATAGGCGGATGCCGTTTGGCCTTTCCAATGCGCTAGCCACATTTCAAAGATGCATGATGTCCATCTTCTCAAGACATGATGGAAAATGTTTTAGAAGTCTTCATGGATGACTTCTTTATCTTTGGATATTCTTTTGATACTTGTTTGTCTAACTTATCTTCAGTTTTACAGAGATGCAAGGAGAAAAATTTAGTTTTAAACTGAAAAAAATGCCACTTTATGGTAGAGGAGGGGATAGTGCTGGGCCACTGAATTTTTTTTAAGGGAATTGAAGTTGACAGAGTAAAAATAGAAGTGATTGAAAAACTCCCACCACCAACCAATGTGAAGGGAATAAGAAGTTTTTTGGGACACGTCTGATTCTATCAATGGTTTATTAAGGATTTTTCTCAAATTACTAAACCCTTTGCAATTTATTGATTAAAGACACTTGATTTGAATTTTTTGATGAATGCTTGCATGCTTTTGAAATACTAAAAAAGAAATTAATTTTAGCACCTATAATTATGTCACCAGATTGGAATTTACTGTTTGAATTAATGTGTGATGCCAATGATTATGCTATAAGGGCTGTTTTAAGGTAGAGAAAAGATAAAAATTTTATGTTATTTATTATGCAAGTAGAACCTTAATAGAAACTCAACTAAATTTTGTCACTACTGAAAAAGAATTATTATCAGTTATTTTTGCATTTGATAAATTTCGTTCTTACTTGATAGATTCTAAGGTGATTGTCTATACCGATCACTCTACTCTAAGTACTTGCTAACAAAGAAGGATGCTAAACTAAGATTGCTTCGATGGATTTTGCTTATACAAAAAATTGACTTGAAAATTAGGGATAAGAAAGGTGTTGAAAATTTGGTGGCAGATCACCTATCTCGAATCAAGCTTCCAGGTATGGATGAATTACAAATAAATGAAGCATTCTCGGATGAGCATTTGATGGCTATACAAGTTGTTCCATGGTACGCCGACAAAGTCAACTACTTGGTGCCGCAAATTCTACCTCCCAATATGAAATATCAACAAAAGAAGAAGTTCTTCTCTGACTTGAAATATTATTTTTGAGAAGAACCTTTTTTATATCGGCACTTTGCAGACCAGATAATCAGATCTAAGATGTGTGCCTGAGGAGGAGATGGAGAATATAATCAAACATTATCACTCATTGAAAGTTGGTGGCCACTTTGTTGGTGCAAAAAGTGTGGAAAAAATTCTACAATCCGGGTTTTATTGGCCATCTATTTTTAAAGATGCATTCACATTTGTTAATTCATGTGATCATTGTCAAAGAGTTGAAAATATTTCTAAGAAACATGAGATGCCCTTAAACAATATTTTAGTTATTGAATTATTTGATGTTTGGAGTATAGATTTCATGGGTCCTTTTCCATCATCATATTCTAATAATTTTATTTTGGTGGCTGTAGATTATGTCTCCAAATGGATGAAAGCAGTGGCCTTACCAACTAATGATGCGAGAGTTGTAGTGAATTTTCTACGAAAGAACATCTTCTTCCGATTCGGCACTCCAAGAGCAATAATTAGTGATTGTGGAAAGCATTTTTGCAATCGCTAATTTGAAGCACTACTGACTAAGTATGGAGTTACACATCACATGGCGACACCATATCATCCTCAAATGAGCGGACAAGTTGAGATATCTAATCGAGAGTTGAAGCATATATTGGAAAAGACAGTGAATATCTCTCATACAAACTGGGCGAGAAAGTTAGATAATGCTTTATGGGCCTATAGAACAGCATTCAAAACACCGATTGGGATGTCACCATATCGGCTTGTTTATGGAAAAGCATGTCATCTACCAGTGGAGTTAGAACATAGGGCTTATTAGGCGATAAGGATGCTTAACTTCGATCTACAAGCAGCTGGCGAGAAGTGATTATTGCAAATCAATGAGATGGATGAGTTTCGCAATGATGCTTATGAGAATGCTCAAATTTACAAAGATAAAACCAAGAGATGGCATGATAAGCATATTTTAAGTAGGAAATTCGAAGTTGAGCAAAAAGTTTTATTATTTAACTCAAAACTTCGACTCTTTTCAGGAAAGCTGCGCTCTCGATGGTCAGGACCGTTTGTAATAACTAAAGTCTATCCATATGAAGCAGTTGAAGTACAATATGAGATCAAGGAAACATTTAAAGTGAATGGGCAGCGCCTTAAACCATACGTCGATGGAGATTTTTACAAGCAAAAAGTCTTCATCAACCTTGACAACCCCAAATATTGAAGGAGTCTCTCCTAGTGGTGCATTTTAAGATAACATTCATTGACACTAGGGGAGTATCACTTTACTTTTCTTGCTTTATTATTATTTTTCTTTCATTGAGGACAATGCAAGATTTAAGTTTGGGGGAGGAGAGTTTAATTTTTGTTTGTTTTGATTGGGCTGCATAATAGGTCTAGTTATTTGTTTGATTGCTTTGGTTAATTTGCATTAGTTTGCATATTATAGGTTACATATTCTCTGTTGTAATTATATTTAGGTTATTTATTTAGGTTGTTTAAAAATATATAAATATATATATAATATTAAAAAAAAGTTATCCGGTTTGTTTATTTGTTTCTATAGAGCCAATGATGATAATGGTTGAAACAAGTTTGATTTTTAGGAAGAATTCTATGTGATTGAGTTGATTAGTTAATACTTAAAATTATTTTTACTTAGTATGATTTTCTCTTTATTCATTAGATGTGTATCATGATCATTAATTATTTGCATGCCTAGAGATATTTTATGAAGACTTTGGAAATGTTTATGATCTTAACTACTCTAGAACTTGTTTGAGAATTATTTGAGGTGAAATCCTAGGTAAAGTTTCACCAAGGAAAGGACATAGGCCATCTTTGGATTGGTTGAGCCTAAAAGTCTAACCCTTTTATCATTATATCTCTAGTCACCCATTTGAGCCTTTAAAATTTATATTTTGTCCTTTTAATTTTTCTTGTTTAACCCATATGATTCCTATTCTTTTGAACTTATATACATATATCTTTACCTTTCAAGGGAACTTAGTTGATACTTACCTCATGGTTATAAGAGTTTTAAAAAAATTGTGAGAGGTAGGAGTATGAAAATTTTTTATCATACCCCATGCACAGCAAGAAAAAAGTTTGGGAGTGTAAAAAGAAAAGGTCATCTCATTTAGTGAAAAGTAAAAAGAAGCAGATTTAAAAGCAATGGAAGTAAACACTACTGTATTAGGGTTGTCACGAGTTGAGGCAGAAAAGAAACCATATATTACTTCTATGGGAGTCTATATATTCAAGAAGGAGATACTTCTAAATCTTCTAAGGTCAATGGGGGTTTCCTACTACAAATAACTTTGGATCTGAGATAATTGCTGCCTCTGCAAAAGAGTTCTTCATCAAGGCATATCTTTTCAAAATTACTGGAAGGATATTTGTACCATTAAATTCTTCTTTGAAGCTAATTTGTTCCTTACTGCACATCCACTAAGTTTTCAGCTTTTATGATGCAACAAAGCTAATATATACATCCTATTGGAATTGAAAAAAATACAAATATAAGGGAATGCAAGAACTGGAAAAAATGTGATAATCTCAAATTTAGATAGAGTGCAAGAAGCAGATAGATCTAAAAAAAATTAAGAATGAAATGCAAAAGGGGAAGATAGTATTGATTTCAAATGGAGATATTCTGATATTTTCTAACATGATTAAATACTGAAATTGATACATTTTGATGTTAGTACTTTTGTTGAAGAAGTTATTATGAAAGACATGGAATGGCTTCCTGGGGTAGCTGAAACATTGAATGATTCACATGTTTTTATACGTGCTCATGGAAGCCGAAATCGAAGATGTGGTGTTTGTGGCCCTACTCTTGTTTTAAAAAAAAATATTGCTTGTTGAAAGCTATGTATGAGCCACTATGAGTGATACTACTATGCTCTTTATACCATGAGTGTATTGATTTAAGTTTCTACTTTGATACATCTTATCCTTTCTTTGTAGTCCTCACCTTAGCCTTATATTACAAGCTTATAAAGACCTATTGACCCTTGGTGTTATCTTTTATCTGCATTAGTGGAGAGTTAATTTAAAGAGCAAGCTTATGGAGTAGATACATACACTTCTTAGAGATCCATTGCATTTACATATTTGCATAAAACTATCCGGGAAGTGAGTAATGAGGTGAGAATGATGCATGCTCATGAGTGAAAGAATTGAATATGAGGTGAGACTGATTTTGTATTAACTTTTGTACTTGAGTTGCATAGGATAATTTCTTTAAATCATGGCATGTGTTAAATCTTTGAGGCTCTATTTGAACAATTTATCTTTGTTTTGTTTTAAATTTTTGTTTTGTTTTATTTTCTTTACTCGAGGACTAGTAAAGTATAAGTTTGAGGGTATTTGATAAACATAAATCTAACAATTTAATTCATATACTTTCATAACAACATTAACTAGTTTTTAATTTATTTTAAGTTAAATTTATTTATTTTTATTTACTTTGTATTTTATCTTAAATAAATATGAAAGAAAAATTATCTTAAATGTTATATATAATTATTAATTATCATTTGAGATTTAGTTGAAAGCTGAGAGAGCTGTGAAAAAATAAAAGAGATAGATAAAACTAATGACTCTAAATGAACAAATGATGTGCTTATTCTATCTGTTGCCATTAGAAAGCCATTCATTCCTTATGGCAATGTTCGCATCCATGCATTCCTTATTACAATTTTTTTAAAAAAATAAAAAAAAAATCTAGTTGTTTTGGTTTTAATAGAAATGGGACATCCTCGTATATCCAAAGAGCCATTACCATTTGTTAGAGAATTAACATATAATTAAAAGATTTGAATTATTCCTTTCTCCTCTATGGCCAGGCGTATCATCTTGAAAGAGGACAAATTACAGCATGTCGTTAGAAGCTCCAGGCTGGCTTCACTCCACGCGATGAAGAGGCGGCGTCCACGTGGTGAAGATGCGAAGATTAATACCGAATGAAAAGAGATAGGGGTGCATAGGTGCTGGCAGCGGACTCCACGCATTTCAAAAATATTCTGAGGATCATTCGGCAGGATGGACGGAGAGACACACGGTGGTTGAGTTTTACGGCTACTTATATTGCTCATCAGATTTAACTGTCTCAAAATAAAAAAAAAAAATTTTTTGATGTAAGTAATCCCCCACAAGATTCTTTAACAGCTCTGTTCCTCTCTGCTGAGTACATGCTCCATCAGTCAGGCCTTGATGCTGACAGACCTAGTATCTAGGATTCCCCTGCTGCCTTGGCAATGCACCAACGTACGGTCTTTATTTCCTGGGAACCCTCCCTCTAGGGTCTATCAAAATCAACTTTGATGGCAGTGTTCAAAGTCATTTGACTGGATCGCTTTTGTGATCCATGACTCGGATAGATCGATGATTGCGACTGATGGCTTTGGTTCTCTTGACTTATCAGTGTTGCTTGCAGAGTTATATGCGACGTGGGCTGGCATATCTTATGCTATTTGTTGTCTGGGCATTCACCATTTTATTATTGAGAGAAATTCTACTACTGTGGTGTGCTGGCTTCGACAGGATTTGGATGATTCCTTGCCCACTAATCTTTTGTTATGTGATATCAGGTCTTTGTTCAATCAGGCTTCTAGAGTTCAGGTTCGACATATTTACCGAGAAGCTAACTTAGCGATTGATTGGGTAGCTATCCAGATTACCCATCATTCGAATTTTTGATCCTAAAGATTAGGCAATACTTGTTCTATAATTTTATTTCAGATTTTATACTTTGATACGTTGAACTTGACTCACGTTAGATTGGTACGATCGTTTGTTTATAAATAAAAAAAATTCCTCCATTCGCAGCTGATTTTGAATTCCATGCGGTGATTTCACGCGGGCGCCCAACAACCAATTGGAGCTCCACGTGATATGATGAAAAGGCTGGCTTGCAACAACCAACTCCACGTAATGAAGCCTGGTAGCAGGGACTCCACGTGGTTTTCAACATCCTTCCAGCCGGCCTTCTTGCCGTATTTCATTGAAGGAGTCTGCTTCAGGTTTTCTTTGGCCCATCTCATCCATCCAATTGCCATCTAACAGTCAAAGGAAGTGATGCACTTAGAGTGGACTCTTAGGCAGTGGTATTCAACACGTTTTCAACACGGTATGAGTTACGATTTTTTTAAATATAAAAAGAAGGCTGTAGGTCTTTGAGAAAAAAAGACTTTTAAAGTTTTTTAACGGTGGAGACTTGAAGAACAAAAGTAAGTTACGTGTTTATCGATAGATTTCAATGAAAAATAAGTTTCATTAGTTTTATTTTAATTTTATTATGAGTTAAATTTTTTTTACTAAGCATTGATGTAATGTAGTAAGGAACACAATTTATTTTATTAGTTATTTTATTTTTAATATTTTTATGATTGAATATTTAATTCTTATTATTATTATTTGATCAATTGAATTACAATGAGATCGAAAGATGATTTATTATTTTAGATCTATAATTAAACGCCATTAGTTGAGCGAAAGTAGAGATCTTTACCGCAATTAATGTGATTTTTTTAGAAAATTCAAAGTATGTAATGAGTCTCCAATTAATTAAATTCACATAGAGATATAGAGTTGTTAGTTGAAGATATTTTTGATATAGTTCGAGAGAAGATATTGAATAATTAAGAAAATTTTAATCATCAACAGGGATTATTAGAATTTAATAATTAAGAAAAATAAATTATATGGGATTTGTTAGGTGAAATCAATCACTCTAGATCCATTTTTATTATATTTTTACATATTTAAATTTTACGCTTTGCTAATTTTTAGATTAAGTAGTTTTACTTAATTTAGATAATAGAACGTTTCATTTATATTTGATTTTTTAAATAGTAATTAATTTAGTAAATTTTGGTATTCATAGCATAATTAATCCCTGTGGCTTCGACATCCATTTTCTAAAATCACTTTACTACTTATTATGATTATATGCACTTACAGATTATTTTACGCGAATATACCGTAACTAGGTCGTGCCTGGCTTGGGCATGGCCTGCCACAGGCCAGGCTTGAGCACGGCCTAGCTAGCCGTTTCGGGGGGTTTTTACCATTTTAACCGCCTTAACAGAAACGACTAGAAATGGCTAGTTAGGGGGTTTTACCATTTTAACCCCCTCAACAGCCATAAAATATCTAGAAATAGGGGTGTTTTGGAAATTTTTTTATTCCTATAAATACCCCGTTCCGTCCACATTCTTACCAAACTAAACCAACTCCTCTCTTCTTCTTACTACTATTTCTCTATTCTAGCAAGTGCTCTAGTAACTTAATTTTTAGTTTGCAAGTGTTCTAGCAAGTGTTGAAGTGCTACACAAGAGGATGTTCTTGTTGAAAAGTATAAGAGAAAGGAGGTCACTTCTTGTTGAGAGGTGAGAGCATAAGAAGAAACTCACAAATCTCGGCTCCACGCCTTCACCTCTGGTCCTCTTCTCAATTCTTTCTTGTGGTTAGTTTTTATTTTTTTGTATTCATTAATTTAGAATTTTAGATATGACATCTTATGATGAAAGTCATTTGGCATGCCCCCTATTTCTGAGGGAGAGGAAACTAATCCCTAAGTTTCCTCTTGAGTTAAGGTCAAACTTCTTCTTGTAAAAAGACTAGTGGTGTTTGGAATGATTTTAACAAAATTATGGTTGATGAAGTATTGAAAGTAAATGTAGAAAATATGTAAAACTTTATAGTTGTAGTAGTAGTTAGGGAACATGGCATTTTAAAAGACATCAAGAGACTTATAGATGCATGATTCCCATATGCAAAGTACCCTTAATATACAAGGGGTATCACTTGTAGGTACTTTTGCATATAATCATGAAAATTAGAGAAAATTACTTGTAAGATAGATAGTTCATGATGAATTACCTTTTAGTTTATGTGAATCTTTTAATTGTCAAGATTATGCTCAATTAGCCCTACAACCTGCTTATAGAATAACTAGTAGGTGTACATCTAGAAGAGTAGCTATGACAAACTTTTTAGTAATAAAACAAAGTTTAATTGAAATGCTCTCTTTTAAATGCAAGAGTTTCTTTCACTTCTATAATTCGTGCATTTGTAGATAGTAATTATTTTATTGCTGCTCATTATATTGATAATGATTGGCAACTAAATAAATGAATTCTTGCTTTTCGTGCTTTTGATTTTTTGCATTCGAGATAACAAATTTTAAATATTATTTATCAAAATGCATGCTCATATAATAAATAATAAAATAATATCTATTACTTTTGATAATGCATCTAATAATAATTCTATTATTGCATTATTATTATTATTATTATTATTATTTGGTACAGCGGGCGATCACACTAACCTCGTGCGAATCAGCCCAGACATATCAGAGTACAAAATCTG
This sequence comes from Calamus simplicifolius, assembly GCA_900491605.1. Classification (NCBI taxonomy): domain Eukaryota; kingdom Viridiplantae; phylum Streptophyta; class Magnoliopsida; order Arecales; family Arecaceae; genus Calamus; species Calamus simplicifolius. Next base: position 234,124 of record UESW01001462.1, read on the forward strand.
CTTAAGAACAACAGGACAGGAGTCGCCCTGATTACATATCCAAAAACCCGAATGATGAGCCACCGTCGCCGTAACCCAGTCAGCCGCAGAATTAGCTTCCTGATAGATGTGCCGGATGTGAACTCTGTCAGTCTGATTCAGAATCGACCAGATATCACGAAGAAGGGGATTGGATGAAGAATGGTCACCATCTCCCGCCTGAATCCACCGAACGACAGAAAGAGAATCCCCTTCAATGAACAAGCTATGAGCATGGAGCCTTCGAACGGCGTGGGAGATACCAGCCCACACGGCATAAAGCTCCGCCATAGGGACAGAGCAATCTAAGGAAGCAAACCCACCTACCGACAGAAGAGCTCCATCAGTCCCTCGAATAACAAAAGCAGATCCAGCTAGTCTTCCCGTACACTTTCATCAAAGTTGATTTTAACAAACCCTGGAGGGGGGGCTCCCAAGATATGAAAACCGTACGACGGTTCGCTGCCGGAGCAACAGGGGATCCTCAGAGGCCAGGGTTACATAAATCAATCCCATTGATTAGAAGTGCACTTTCAGCAACCATAGATCTTATCTTTTGCTCTAATCTGTGAGGAGAGAAGGGATCATCAGAGAAAATAAGCCGGTTCTGTGACAGCCAAATCTGATAGGCCGTAATAGCCCAAAGAATACTCCGCTGTCGGGTGGAACTCCGAAGGGCATCAAGGAAAGGAAAACATGAAGAACCTGACCCGTCCACTCTGCATCTATAACCCACCCTCAGCCAAATCCATCTCCATCTAGGGCATGTAAGGATCGCATGGCTAGTAGTCTCCTCCTCCTCACCACACAGAGCGCAAGTCGCCACCACCGGGAGACCCCTTCTGGAAAGCAATGAACATGAAGGGAGACAATTCCATATAATCTTCCATATAAATAACTGAACCCTAGGATGAATGGGAAGCTTCCATATCCAAGCAGCATCCTCGATTCCTGGGGCTGAGTTCTGAACTCCTTGATAAGATCCTTAAGAGGAGCCCGAGAGAGACAGGATCTCCGCCATAATCTAGTGTCTGGTGAGGGCCTCGGGATAATAGGAATAGAAAGAATCCGTCGAGCAAGCTCTATCCCAAATAACCTGGTCACCGCCGAGATGTCCTAAGTGAAAGAGTCCTGGATGATGAGCTCCCGAACCCGCATGCCGGGCTGGACATCCATGCTAATGAATGACGGCCAACGGGAGAGGAAAAGATCCGAAATCCAAACATCGTGAGCAACATTCACCGACGATCCATCACCAATCACCCAAGATACATTGTTCAGGATAGTCGGAGCATGTCTACAGACCTCCTTCCAGAAGAAAGAGTGCCCCCGAGTAGGTAACAAGACTTCAAGAATTTAAACAATGACTCTTTGCATCTCATTTTAAATAGATAATTATTGCATATTAAATGTGCATATCATATATTAAATCTTTCTGTTCAAAATGGCATGGACATAATTCAAGATGTTATTTCAAAAGTTAGAAATGTTGTTTCTTTTATTCATGCTTCAAGAACAAGACTTCAAGAATTTAAAAAATTATGTATAGATCATGGTAAACGTTTTAAAAAATTTAAACTTGATGTAATTACTCGTTGGAATAGTATCTATAGCATGATACATGATGCATATCCATATAAAACTTATTAAGTGCATATATTAATGATCGTGGATTAGGATTTACATTGACTGAAACTGATTGGAGTAAAGGTAAAATTTTGAAGATTTTTTGGTTAGTTTTTTTGATGCTACAAATGTTCTTTCTGGTATTTATTATCCAACTTCTTGTTCATTTTTACAACAAGCATATATAATTAGTAAAATTTAATCAACATAGATATGATGATGTTTTAATGCATATTATACATCAAATAGAAACTAAATGGAATGAATATTGAAATAGGATATGTCCTTTACATAATTTAGCTGTTGTTTTTTATCCTAAAATTAAATTAAGTCGCATACTAATTTTAATTGATGCATATTATGAAAACATGATTAAAGATCTTGAACATGCTAAATATGAGGTAACACAACTTCTTAATGATATTTATACTTTATATGATGAAAAAAATTCATGGATCTAGAATACTTGCATAAAGCTCTGCTTCTTCTAATTTTATTCGTCATCTATTTTTTCATTCATTGCACAAAGAAGACACACACATGCTTCATCTTCTTCATCTTTAAGTAGTGAACTAGAATTTTATTTACGAAATGATCTTCAGTCTGCATTAGATGAAAATCAAATAGAGAATTTAGATGTATTAGCTTAGTGGAAGAGTGTTAGAAATCAATATTCTGTTATGTCTGCCATTACACGTGATATTTTAGCTGTGTCGATGTTCACAGTAGCATCAAAATTCACTTTCAGTGCAAGTCAGCGTGTTATGAACGAAAAGAAAAGTAGGATGACTGGCGACACGGTTGAGATGCTTCTCTGCTTCAAAGATTGGTTGGATGCTGAGGCAAGGTTTTAAGATAAAGGTGAACATGACTTAACCAATGAAGATGATAATGATACAAATACTACTGATGAGTGAGTCTCTATTTTTATAATTATATATTTTTATTTTTTAATTATTAAAGTGAGTCATCTCTATTTTTTCCTTTCTTATTGTATTCTGGAGGTCAGATCTAGCCTCTTTCCTTCATGTACTGTTTGATTTTAAATCAATAAATTGGTAGGGGTCTATGCCAAACCCCCTACCATTAAGATGACTTCATATTAATAAATTCTTTGTTTCTAATAATTTTTTAATTTATTAAAAATTATTATTATTATTTATATTTTTTTAAGGAATGATGTCCTTATGGGCTGTACCAATCTAAGCCTTTGTGTGCCATGAACTGGCATGCGGGCCATGCCATGCTTAACATGTTTGGATCGTGCTAGTTCAAACTCTAATAGGTGATATCGAACTTGATTCATGAGCTAGATTTTCTAAGCCTGATTCGATATTATAGCAATCGAACAATACTAATGTGGTCCGATTTGTACAATGCTGGATTGGGGCGGATCGACCTAATGCCCATCTCTATTAGGCCTACGGAGTGGGAGAAGTCCGAATGAGCCCTTCGTCTTCCAACTGATTTGGCTTTCACATTCTCCACTTTCCAAAAGAACAAACAAATCAGGGAGCAGACCTGATGAGATATCGTACGTAATCAGAAGTAGGAAAGGACATTAATATTGCACATATGGTCTCTGTACGTGGAGTTGGCTCTGTGCGTTCTTTGGTCGGCTTTTGCAGAATGCGACGCTCGATTGAGAGACAGCCCACAGAGAATGGAAAGATGGCAAACCTCTCCGTGCGTCGGTCTTTCATTGCCTCATTAATGGAAGAGAGAGAGATGATGGGTACAGTGCGAGGCAGTAGAGAGAAGGGTAGTTATGGCGTGAAAAAGAAGGTCGCACGGTACGAAGATAAACGTCATCAGCAGCTCACTTGAGAAAGTAGGCATGTTTAAAAATAATATATAACTCAAGCTTCATCCCAAAGATTTATTAAAATTAACTTTAATAATAGTATTTGAAGCAATTTATTAGCTCAACTTTCATAATACGAAAATATGATGGCACTATACTAACGGTTGGTGGCCTTAACCTCTTAGATTGTTCAGTCCCACTGGTTAAACTATACATAGTTTGAACTAGCATCTTCTACACCATTCAGATTCTTCATGCTTACAGCCTTCTCATTGAGAGAAATTCTCTTGTCATTATACGATGGCTCGACATGATGATGTTTCGGCTTCACTTAACCTTTTGCTTTATGACATTCGAATCACCCTTCAGAAGCCCATAGAGTTCACATTAGTCATCGGAAAGCTAACTCTGCGACTGACTGGGTTGCGAGATACGTGGCTTATCGTTTTAGGATTTGGATTTGAAAGCAGGATGATCCTACCCTTTTGTTCTTAATCATTTTATTTTTCGACTTATCGGACTAACTCACACTAGTTTGTATGATCACCCGCTTGTACCAATATATATATATATATATATATATATATATATATATATATATATATATATATATATATATATATATATATATATATATATAATTTTATAAAAAAATAATTTTATTAAAATTATTAAATTATAATATTTTTAATAATATAATAATCATATCTTATAAAATAATTTAGATTATTTTATAAAGTAATTTAAATTATTACAAAATAAATTGTTATTAAAAATATATCAAATAATTATCTAATGATCCTAATTTAAATTTTTCGATAATCTATCTAAATTTAAAAAAAAATCTAAGGTCTTGCTGGTGAGTAAAGATAAATATTATATTGCTTGGCTAGCAAAAAAAACGCCAATATGAGAAAGCAATACGTAATAAATTTAATAAATTATGTAACTTTAAATATTTAAATTTAATAATATTAAATCAAAAAATAAATGTAATAATATGTTTTATGTATCTCCTAAAATATTCAAAATACAAAGGTAAGATAAATAAAATGACTCACTTCTCTTTTTAAAATCAATAAAAAATACTTCCAAATTCCTTGTGCCTAGATGGATGGCTTTGCGGCCTATCTGTTAAATTTATTTAAAATTTTATTTTATTATCACCTATTTTACTATTGCATGAGTGACCGATGTTGTAGTTTAAAATTTTAAATAGTACAAAATTGTTATCTAAACCTTTATAAGTATTTACTAAATAAAATTTAACAATAAAAATAATTAATTCTAATACTATTTTAATATTAAATTATATTTAGTTATTTAGTAAATAAAAACTAATAGTATTATAGGCAGTGAAATGGTTCAGAATAGAAATAAACTTCTTATCTTTTATACTATATAAAAGCTAAATTAAATAACTTTTAAATATTATTTAAGTGCGAAATCAAAGTATTTATTTCTGCAATAATCATCTCTATTAAAAAAAATTATTTCATTTTCTGATTTTTTAAAAACACTATCTTTAAGAAACTATTTCATTTATTTTTTAATCTATAGTTTTAATTCATTTTTAAAGATAAAAATAATTTAATCTAAAACATATATTTCATTCATCTTATCTTTAATTTTAACTTTTAAATTACAAAATTATAAAATTTATATAAATTTATAACTTTTTATTTATCTTATTATCAAATTAATAGGAGACGAGTGGTCGATCGTCTTGTTTCTCAGGTATCAAACAACTCCTTTCTAAAAGCAGCTCCAGGCAGCTTACTTGCTTTTGATCTGCGGGCAAGTTTCTCATGGACAGCTCAAGTTTAAAAGGAGCAGCAAAACAAGGGTGGTTTAATTAATAAAGTAAATGGAAGCGGGATACCAACAACCTGGATTCAAGTCTACCCTCGCCCCAATCTCAGCCAAACCTCCTTCAATCTCATATCTCAAGAGAAACAGAAGGCAAAAGCCTAGAACATGGTAATCCACGGCAAATTTCATGACAAAATCAATAATAACATGTAACATAAGATCTTAGTGATGTTGCTAGTCGAGCTATGTTAGGGTTAACGGGAGGGATGGCTGACAGAACCCCGGCCTCGGACTCCAGGTCCCTTTGGCCTTGGACTCCGGATCCCCTCGGCCTCGGACAGATCGCCTCAAACTCCAGAGCCCCTTCGGCCTCGGACTCTAAGGCTCCCTTGGCCTCGGGCTCCAAGGTCCCTTCGGCCTCGAGCCCTAAGGTCCCCTTAGCCTCGCACTGCAACCACCATGTAGCCATTAACCATCTGCAACCGCACGTGGCCACTGTCCATTACGGTGCACGTCTGACATGACTAGGCCCACTTACCACCTGTAGCGCCGCATCTGGCTAGGGGCAGATAGGACAGGATGCCTCTGACATGCTCAGTGTTTGTTGTGACCTGTCCTTGTCAGCCTTGCCACCTGTCCACTACTGAACAACAACGTCTCAGAATCAAGCGCCTTCCAAAAGTGAGAAAAAGAGACATCCAGACAGATATAAGAACCTTCGCTCACAACGAGAGAGGAGGACTAAATTCCAAGTTCTCTAGCTAATTCCTTTAGCTCTTTCTTTACTGTTTTCCAAGTCGCTTACTTAAGCGTTGGAAGGTCCCAACCGGTGCAACTGGTCCCCAAGGACTTTCTTGTCGAAATCCTATTAAGGAGGAGGCGTTGGAGGATTACACCGACCATCCTAGTGGCCCTCTGGATCCTATCTGTTACTCGATGTTCAAGGAACATGATTTGGCGGCAACAGATTGGAGCGTCAGGAAGGAGGGAGAGGTAGAAAGCTTCGAACCGGCCAGCTACAGACCTTTTTCCCCAAGCAAGCAAGAGGATGGTAGTGACACACGCCCAGGAGATTTCCATCAGCTGCGCTAGGGGGCATCCCCGAGGAGCTAAGCAGCCGGAGACCAGTCTCCTAGCTCCCCGGGCCGACGTTCTTGTACACCCTTCGCCACCATCCCAAGACGACCAAATCACCGCCCTTACCATGCAAGTCCAATCACTTGTGGTGGTAGTCTAGGAGCTGTAGCAATAGCCAGCGGCCACATGACAGTACCCAAGGCCACCCTTGCCAGGCGTGGGGATAGTTCAACCCAGTCAACAGTCCTCCCATGGGAGATCCCCTCTCCAGGGGACCCACCGCCGTCACGCCTTGCCAAGGTATCACCGTCGGGAGGCCTCTAAGAGGCCCAGGTCCCCTTCTCGCCATGCTAGCGCTTCTCCCAAGCGACAGCAAGGAAGGAAGACCGAGCGAGGGCATCATCATCGCAGCCACCCTTCCCCGTCTTCGGGATCTTCACGGGAGTGGTCCTTTAATGGTTGGATTGCTCATCAGGCCGAGCGATGGCTAGATGAGTACAACCAGTAGCTAGAGGAGCTTAGCCGCAGGATCACAAATCCGTCGGAGGTGGACTATGACAGTCATCCTCCACTGTCCCGCCACATCATGGAGGAACCGATCTTGGCCCGGTTCCGCCTGCCTTAACTGAATCCTTATGATGGTACCACCAACCTCCTGGACCATCTGGAGAGCTACAAGGTCCTCATACAGGTTCAGGGGGCGACCAACTCCCTTCTTTGTATCGCCTTCCCTGCCACCCTTCGGAAGGTTGCACGTGCTTGGTACTCCCGCTTTTCGCCATGCAGCATCAACTCCTTCCGGCAGCTGGAAAGGGCCTTTCTAGCGCACTTCGATGCATGCCGGAAGATCCCATAGGTGGCCGATAGTTTGTTCGCCGTTTAGCAGAGGAGCAACAAGTCGTTGAGGGACTTCATAGCCCGATTTAAGGAGGCCGCGCTCGAAGTCTACAATCTTAAAGACTCGGTAGCCACTCTGGCCTTAAAGCGAGGGCTCTGCCCATTCCACTTTCCTACACCCTCAATAAGAAGCTCCCCAGTTCTTATGCCGAGCTACTGAGTCGGGCACAGAAGTATATCCGCATCGACGAAGATGACTCTTCTTGGCACGAGGTGGATGGAGGTTCTGGCAAGAAGCAGGCCCGTCCCGAGCCTGTTGAGGCTTGACCCAAAAGACCTGAGCCTCCTCGCCGGCCGGACAACAGACCGCGGATGCTTGCCTCCAGGGAGGGACCCTTTACCCCCTTGCTCACCCCGATATCCCACATTCTAATGAAAATCGAGGGCAAGTCATATCTTCAATGCCCTCCTCCCATGAAGCCAAGAGCCCTTCGCAAAAAAAATCTTTACTACCGCTTCCACTGGGACCATGGCCATGATATAGAAGACTGCCGCCAGCTGAAGAAGGCGATCAAAGACCTCATTCAGCGCAACCATCTGGGAAAGTTCATCCAGCGAGGGAACCCAATCGTGCCAGGCCCATCGGCACCCTTGCGTACCTAGGTCAGCATCGACAACACTCCGACTGAGAGGACCGTGGCATGAATTCCTGGGGGGGCAGGCGACACTTCCAAGAGACCTCGGGTGGCTGAAGGGGTAGATTCTGGAATTTTTTTTTAAAAAAGGGACTTAGAGGGGGTAGTTAATAATGATGATAGCGTCGTCGTATCCATGACGATCGTAAAATACCATGTAAAGAGAATACTAGTTGATAGTGGAAGTTTGGTCGACGTTCTCAGTTACGATGCTTTTGTTCGAATGAATTTATCCCCCGGCTCCCTATCGCCTATGACCACGCCCCTTATAGGCTTTACTGGAGATTCTATGAGGGTGGATGAAGAGGTCACCCTCCCGGTTATAGTCGGGATGCCACCATGCCAAAGCACGGTCTTCATGAAGTTTCTGGTTGTTAGAGTTCCTTTAGACTACAATGCTATCCTTGGAAGACCCGGCCTAAACCTCCTAGATGCCATCAGTTTCTACCAAGAGATTACTCGTAAGATTTTCCACTAGTGGGGGAATCGGAGAAATGCGCGGGGAGCGAAGCCCAATGCCGCTCTGCTATCATACAACCCCCAGCCCTCAGGGTGATGGCTACGCCAGTGCCCGAGTCGCTTGACCCTAGAGATTCGGAGAGGAGGGGAGCTGGTCAAGCATTTGTTGACTTTTCCACTAGGGGAGGACCTGATGAGGACAGTGCAGGTTGGGACCCTTCTCCTCGAGGAGGTGTGAGATCAACTTCTTGCCTTCCTATGGGCCAATTCAGACGTCTTCGCTTGGTTGGCATCCGACATGCCAAGCATACTTGGAGAGGTAATCACCCACAAACTCAACATTAACCCAGGGTGCCGACTTGTCCGATAGAAAAGGAGCTTTGCCCTCGATCGACAGAAGACCATCGACGAGGAGGTCCACAAGCTAGTTGCCGTCGGTCACATCCGAGAGGTACACTATCCGGACTGGCTAGCCAACGTGGTGATGGTCCACAAGGCCAGCGGGAGCTGAAGGATGTGTGTCAACTTCACCAACCTTGGCAAAGCATGCTCCAAGGATAGCTTTCCACTACCTTGGATCGATCAACTGGTCGACGCTACATCCGGCTATGAGACCCTCAGCTTTATGGATGCCTTTTTGGGGCATAACCAAATCAAGATGGATCCGATGGATGAGGAGGCTACTTTGTTTGTGACCAAGAAGGGCATCTACTATTACAAGGTAATGCCCTTCGGACTAAAGAATGCAGAGGCCACATACCAAAGGCTGATGAACAAGGTCTTTGAGGGCCAGATCGGGCGCAATATGGAGGTATATGTGGATGACATGCTAACCAAAAGTATCCGCACCGGTGACCATGTCACTGACCTGGAGGAGACCTTTGGCAATCTCTATCGGTTTCAGTGGAGGATCAAGGCAAACCTCGACAAGATCCGAGCCATCCTTGACACGAGGCCCCTAGCCAACAAGAAGGAGGTGCAGCATTTGACCGGGAGAGTTGCAGCTCTAAGTCATTTCCTATCCAAGTCAGTGGAGAGATGCCTGCCTTTCTTTAAGGCTCTACGCAAGGTCAACAGTTTCAAGTGGACAAAGGAGTATCAGAAAGCCTTCGAAGAGCTAAAGAAGTTCCTGTCCACTCCGCCATTGCTGTCTAAACCGCGCGGCGGGAGGAGCACTTCCTCTACCTCGCAGCTTCCTCCGAGGCAGTCAGCTTCGTGCTTATTCGCATGGATGTCGACGGGATGCAAAGGTCGGTTTACTACACCAGCAAGGTACTTCATGACGCAGAGACCAGGTATTCCAAAATCAAAAAGATCATCTTTGCCTTGATCGTCTGCTCAGCGTTTTAGACTATACTTTCAAGCCTACCCTATCGTGGTGCTTACGGACCCGCCGCTCAGAGGGATCTTGTCTCGTCCTGATACCTCCAATCGGCTGGCAAAGTGGACCATCAAGCTGGAAGAATTTGACCTATCATTCCGGCCAAGGTCGACCATGAAGTCCCAGGTGTTAGCTAACTTCTTGATCGAGTGCATTTGGGCCGAGAAGCAATCGGAGGAGCCCTACTCGGCATCCTGAAGCATGATGGCTGAGGAGGGAGAGAGGACTGGATCCTCCATGTGGATGGCGCATCGAATTCACAGGGGAGTGGAGCCAGACTCATCCTAGCGAGCCTAGAGGGAGAGGCAGTGGAGTATTCCCTCCAATTCCTTTTCTCTGCCACCAACAATCAAACAGAATATGAAGCCTTGCTAGCGGGAATGAAGCTAGCCAGGAAGCTCAGAGTAAAATACCTCAGAGCCTTCACTGACTCTCAACTTGTCTCCGAACAAATCACTGGAGATTATGAGGCCCGAGATCCCATTATGTCCCACTATCTGAGTAAAGTCCAATCACAAGCCTCCCTTTTTGCTTATTTTAGTGTCAGTTACATTCCTAGGGGTGAGAACGTCAGAGCCAATGCGTTGTCTCGTTTGGCCACCTCGGCCGAGGGGCCCTGGGGAGGATGTACGTGGAGCATCTGAAAGTCCCGAGCCTTGAGGCCGCCGAGGAAATCCTACCGATCAGCCAAGAGCCTACTTGGATGGATGCTTACATCTGATACCTCACCGATGATGCTCTCCCCGAGGACCCAGCGGAGGCCAAGCTACTCAAACGGTGAGCTCTCAAGTTCATGATGCTGAACGAGCAGCTGCACCGAAGGTCCTTCTCATACCCAATCCTTAAGTGCGTTGGCCATATAGATGCCGATTACATCCTCTACGAGATCCACAAAGGCATCTGTGGGAGCCATCTGAAGGGCAGAACGTTGGTATATAAAGGCTCTATGCTAGGGGTACTATTGGCTCACAATGAAGGAGGATATCGTCGAGCTGGTTCAGAGATATGATAGCTGCCAACAACATGCCAACATCCAGCGATAGCCGACCTCTCAAATAAACCCCCTAGCAGCCCCGTAGCCCTTTGCTCAGTAGGGGATGGACATCCTAGGACCGCTCCCCCTGGCCTCCGGCCAGCGTAGGTTCCTACTAGTCATTGTTGATTACTTCACCAAATGGGTTGAGGCCGAGGCACTAGCGAAAATCACTAAGGAAAAGGTGAGATCCTTCTTCTGGAAGTTCAACATCTAAAAATTTGGACTGTCTCACACCCTCATCACGGACAATGGCAGACAATTCGACAATACCCATTCATGGGATTCTACGCTGAGCTGGGCATCCGCCAGCGATTTACCTTCGTCGGTCATCCCCAAACAAATGGGGCGGCCGAGGTGATGTACTGCACCATTCTCTAAGGGCTTAGATCGTGGCTAGATGACTTCAAAGAAAGATGGATGGAGGAGCTCTCCAACGTGCTCTGGACCTATCATATGACGCCGTGGGCTCTCATCGGGAAGACCCCCTTCAGCCTCGTGTTCGAGTCTGAGGCCGTCATCCCTGTGGAGATTGGCATCCCAAGTTGTCGGGTGGAGTCATATGACGAGGAGGGTAACTTGAGCCAGCTACGTACCAACCTCAACCTCATCGAGGAGTTGCGTGGTCAGGCGCAGCTCCGGATGGCTGCTTATCGTCAACGAGCCGCTAGGTACTATAATACTCATGTCCACCCTAAAACATTCCTACCAGAGGACTTGGTCCTCAGGCGTGCCGAGGTCTCGAAGCTAATGAAAGGAGGTGCGCGGTCAGGCGAAGCTTCGAATGGCTGCTTATCATCAACGAGCCGCTAGGTACTATAATACTCATGTCCGCCCTAAAACATTCCTACCAGAGGACTTGGTCCTCAGGCGTGCCGAGGTCTCGAAGCTAATGAAAGGAGGCAAGCTGTCGCCGAATTGGAAAGGATCCTATCAGGCCACCAAAGCCCTCCACCATGGAGCGTACCAAATCGAGAGACTTGATGGAAAGCCACTTCCCCGAACCTGAAACTCTAACAACCTCCGTCGGTACTATCAGTAATGTACATCAATGTTTGGTTATGAATTTAAATATTTCATTCTTTTATGAACTTGAATAACTTATCCTTTTGGCTAATAAAGATATGTTTGAGTATCTTGTTCTTTCATCTCAAAGCCCAACTTTGGTCGGCACCGAAAGCTCGAGGCCAGCTCAGCACCAAAGCCCAACTCTGGTTGACACCGAAAGCCTGAGGCCAGATTGGTATCAAAGCCCGGCTCCGATCGGCACTGAAAGCCCAAGGTCAACTCGGCACCAAAGCCCAACTCAAGTCGGCACCGAAAGCCTAGGCCAGCTCGGCACCAAAGTGATGAACGGATCTTTAGAATCACCTCAACAAGGATATCTTCTTCAGTTGATTAACACAACCCCAACCCGTGAAGAGGCACTAACCAAATCAGAAGAAGGAAGGCCAAGGAACCAAATCACAATAGAAACAGGTTCTAAGGTAACTTGATTATCAAAGATAAAATAGTCAATTGGCTAAAATGACTAAGTCCTAGTTCTTTCAAGAAGCAAGGAAGAAATAATGCTCTCAATTGGATTATAACCAAAAGAAAATTCGGAATTGTTCATTGACCTTTAATCTGAAGTTCAGCATACAATATATATCTCTTCAAGAATAGGAAAAGCCAAATATAGCAATAAATACTACACACCCTCATAAGTTCTGCATGTTCCAAAGCTCATTAATAGGCTGCAATGCATGTTTCAAAGCTCATTAAATAGGCTGCAATGCATGTTTCAAAGCTCATTAAATAGGCTGCAATGCATGTTTCAAAGCTCATTAAATAGGCTGCAATGCATAGTCTTCAATTAATCTCTATTTGGCAATTCCTTTGGTCCACCTGGCAAAGAGTCAAACACTTGAATTCTTCCACTTGGCCGTTTGCTTCTCCATGGCTGATTACTCCTGGGCCGATTGCTTCCATGATCAAGCTTTGGAGTTCCTTAGCTTTGGCTCTAGTTATGGGACCTTGATAGCTTAATGATGGAGCTCCTTCATCATCCCCTCCCTCTTGAGAAAAATTCGTCCCCGAATTTGGTCCTATACCAAAATAGGGAGAAAGATCAGTAACATTAAAAGTATTACTTACTTCATACTCACTTGGCAAGTCAATCTTGTAGGCATTAGGATTAATGCGTTCCAAGACTTTAAAAGGCCATCTCCTCTTGGTTGCAACTTTGATTTCCTTTGCGTAGGAAACCTTTCTTTCCTTAAGTGTATCCAAACTAAGTCACCTGGTTCAAACACAATTGCCTTTCGGCCTTTGTTAGCATATTTTGCATATGACTCATTTTTCTTTTCAATATGTAACTTAGCTTGTTCATGCATTTTCTTCACAAATTCTGCCTTACTCTTACCATCAAGAGATGCAATATGATTAACAGGCAATGGAGATAAATCTAAGGGAGTAAGTGGGTTAAATCCATATACAAGCTCAAAAGGTGAATACCCACTAGATGAATGTACAACCCTATTATATGCAAATTCTATATATGGTATGCATTCCTCCCAAGATTTTAAATTCTTCTTCACAAATGCTCTCAAAAGTGTGGACAAAGTTCTATTTACTACTTCTGTTTGCCCATCTGTTTGAGGATGACAGGTAGTAGAGAATAACAACTTTGTTCCCAATTTTCCCCAAAGTACTCTCCAAAAATGACTCAAAAATTTTACATCCCTATCACTAACAATAGTTTTAGGAATGCCATGCAATCTAACAACTTCCCTAAAGAACAAATTAGCCACATAAGTAGCATCAGCAGTTTTCTTACAAGGAATAAAATGAGCCATCTTTGAAAACCTATCAACCACAACAAATATGGAATCATGACTCCTTTGTGACCTAGGCAACCCTAAAACAAAGTCCATAGACAAGTCAACCCAAGGATGCTTAGGTACAGGCAATGGTGTATATAGCCCATGAGGCTTCACCTTAGACTTGGCTCTTTTGCAAGTTTCACATTTGGCACAAAATTTCTCAACATCCCTTTTCATATGAGGCCAAAAGAAATGTTCCTTAAGTACATCAAGAGTTTTAGCAACCCCAAAATGCCCCATAAGACCACCACAATGACTTTCATGCACAAGCAAATCCCTCAAAGAGCTTTTGGGTACGCACAATCTGTTTTCCCTAAACAAATATCCATCATGCCTAAAGTACTTTTGAAATGCAATGTTCTCACATGCCACATACACTTGTGAAAAATCAGAATCATGCTCATATAATCCCTTAACAAATTCAAAGCCAAGCAATTTAGAGTCAAGTGTGTTAAGGAGATTATACCTTCTTGAGAGTGCATCGGCCACAATGTTCTCTTTACCTTGTTTGTATTGCACCACATATGGGAATGTCTCAATGAACTCGATCCATCTAGCATGCCTCTTGTTTAGTTTCCCTTGGCCCTTAAGATGTCGCAAAGACTGATGATCGGTGTGAATGATGAACTCCCTTGGCCACAAGTAGTGCTGCCATGTCTCCAAAGCCCTTACCAATGCATATAGTTCCTTGTCATATGTTGAGTAGTTCAACGCTGCCCCGTTTAGTTTCTCACTGAAATATGCAATGGGCTTCCTCTCCTGCAACAAAACAGCGCCAATCCCTTTCCCGGAGGCATCACATTCAATTTCAAAAGCTTTGGAAAAATCGGGCAATATAAGTAAGGGTGCTGAACACAACTTTATTTTTAACATGTTAAATGCATTCTCATGTTCATCACTCCATACAAATGGAACATTCTTTTTTACCAATTCATTCAAAGGGGCGGCTAAGCTACTAAAGTTAGGTACAAACCTACGATAGAAACTAGCTAGCCCATGAAAACTCCTGACCTCGCTCACATTGGAAGGTCTCGGCCATTCTCTAATGGCTTTCACCTTCTCTTTGTCCACTTCAATTCCTTTACTGCTAACAACAAATCCTAGGAAACAAGTCTTTCCATGCAAAAAGAACACTTCTTGAAATTAGCATACAACTTCTCCTTTCTTAAAACATTAAAAACACTCCTCAAATGTTGCAAATGTTCATGCATGCTTTTGCTGTAAATCAGAATGTCATCAAAGTAAACAACAACAAACTTTCCAATAAAAGTTCTCACACATGGTTCATCAATCTCATGAAAGTACTAGGTGCATTTGTGAGCCCAAAAGGCATCACAAGCCATTCATACAAACCATATTTAGTCTTAAATGCTGTTTTCCATTCATCACCTTCTTTCATCCTAATTTGGTGATATCCACTCTTAAGATCAATTTTAGAGAATATACTAGCACCATGAAGTTCATCAAGCATATCATCAAGTCTAGGAATAGGATACCTGTATTTCACGGTGATCTTGTTGATAGCACGACAATCAACACACATTCTGAAAGTTCCATCTTTCTTTGGCACCAAGAGCACCGGAACGGCACATGGGCTCATACTCTCCTTCACATACCCTTTTGCTAGCAAGTCTTCCACTTGCCTTTGAAGTTCCTTGGTCTCCTCGGGATTGCTCCTATAAGCCGGGCGGTTTGGAATTTGAGCTCCAGGCACAAAATCAATTTGATGTTCAATTCCCTCAAGGGTGGCAAACCGGATGGCACCTCCTCGGAAAAGATATCCTCATATTCCTGCAAAAGAGAAGAAGCAACACTCGGGATAGGAAACTCAATGTTAGAGTTAGAAAATAAGGTTTCCTTATACATAAGAAGGTATAAGGGCCTCATGTCAAGCAAAGCTTCTCTCATTTCTTTTTTTTTTTTTTTTTTTGAAGTTCAATACCCCACAAGATTACTTGACCGTTTGCACAGCAAGCTCAAAGAAGAAATGAAGAAATCTCCCTTTGATCTAGGGCCTTGAAAAGAAAGCAGAAAATTGGAAGATGAAGAGTTAGTCTGGAAAAACACTACCTTGTTAGGATGATTTGCTGCTCTGATACCAAATGATGAACGGATCTTTAGAATCACCTCAACAAGGATATCTTCTTCAGTTGATTAACACAACCCCAACCCGTGAAGAGGCACTAACCAAATCAGAAGAAGAAAGGCCAAGGAACCAAATCACAATAGAAACAGGTTCTAAGGTAACTTGATTATCAAAGATAAAATAGTCAATTGGCTAAAATGACTAAGTCCTAGTTCTTTCAAGAAGCAAGGAAGAAATAATGCTCTCAATTGGATTATAACCAAAAGAAAATTCAGAATTGTTCATTGACCTTTAATCTGAAGTTCAGCATACAATATATATCTCTTCAAGAATAGGAAAAGCCAAATATAGCAATAAATACTACACACCCTCATAAGTTCTGCATGTTCCAAAGCTCATTAAATAGGCTGCAATGCATGTTTCAAAGCTCATTAAATAGGCTGCAATGCATGTTTCAAAGCTCATTAAATAGGCTGCAATGCATATCTTCAATTAAATTAATCTCTATTTGGCAATTCCTTTGGTCCACCTGGCAAAGAGTCAAACACTTGAATTCTTCCACTTGGCCGTTTGCTTCTCCATGGCTGATTACTCCTGGGCCGATTGCTTCCATGATCAAGCTTTGGAGTTCCTTAGCTTTGGCTCTAGTTATGGGACCTTGATAGCTTAATGATGGAGCTCCTTCATCACAAAGCCTGACTCCAATCGGCACCAAAAGCCTGAGGCCAGCTCGGCACCAAAGCCTGACTCCGATCGGCACCAAAAGCCTGAGGTCAGCTCGGCACCAAAGCTCGATGATAAATGCATAAATAATTATCATTAAACCTATTAATTAATAATTCAACGTACCTATTATTATTTAATATTTTAATATTTTATATGATATTTTAGGAAAAACCTTATCAGCTTGATTTTAGGAATTTAACAACGCAAACAGCACTCGAATCGGACTTAAAACGAGCTCAGAATTAATTTTATAAGGATTTAGCACACATTTTAAAAGCAAAGTCGGCAAACCAATGCCGACTTCATCGTCTTCTCAACAGATCTTCCTTTTCATATGATTCTTCTACTAATCAAATCCAATCTTTTCCTCCGTCAGTTAAGGAATAAATTGGATAGGAGATTATCAAATTGGAAGAATTAAATTTATCTGGAAGGAATTTTGATTTTATCTGCAAAATCTTTGGGATTTTCTCTGGACCTTGTTGCTTCTCCGCATCGTCTCTGTTTTGGCAACAGAATCCCATTGCTTCTCCGCGTATGGGCCACGTCCAGACTTCTATAAATAACATAAGGAGGGGAGTTAGAGGGGCCCCGTCCAACGATCTGCATCCGCTCCAAGCCGTTAGGGAGAGCTCTATTCCGTGGCTTGGGGAGAATTCCGAGCTCTATTCCGTGGCTTGGAGAGAATTCTGAGCTCTGTTCCGTGGCTTGGGGAGAATTCCGAGCTCTGTTCCGCCCGTGCCTAGGAGCCATCCGTGTTCTTCCTGAAGGCTCTGTGAGTCCGTGGGTTTGTCCTCTGTTCGTGACTTGGAGGCTGCAGGAGCCGTTGAGGATCTATGGAAGCTATGTCTCAGGAGTAATTGAGTAGCAGTGGAGGCTCCGTTTGTGGGCTCGGGAGGCGCATGCAGAGGAGGAACAAAGACTCCATCCCATCTTTGGTTTGGTGAAGAGAGAATTTATTGCTTTCTTATTGTCTTCTTAATGTCATGACTTTTTAATTTATATGAAATAAAGTTTCTATTCATGTTTAATTGTTATTAAATTATATTTAAGTGGAAATAAATTTAGACTGATCTATACTTAAAAGGAACGGACCGTGATCTATGGGTACGGGCTGTGCTCTTATAAGATAGACCATATCTTGATTATTTTACACTACTAATTATCTAATTAGTTAAATTTATAAATTTATTTCAAGATAATCGCTAAAGTCCCTGTGGAATCGATCCCTTACTCTCACTATTATAATAGTAAAATTAAGGTGTTTTAATCGTTGCGTTATGATACGCATCAGATTTTGGCGCCGTTGAAATATCAAATAGAGAAATTAAATATATTCTTAAGAAAACGGTGAGACCTAATAAGAAAGATTGGTCAGAATGTTTGGATGATGCATTATGGGCTTATCGTATTGCATTTAAAACTCCCATAGGAATGTCTCCTTACAGGCTTGTATTTGGAAAGGCCTGCCATTTTTACCTGTAGAATTAGAACATCATGCATTTTGGGCCATCAAGCAATTTAATTATGATATGAAAAATGCATGTGTCAATAGGAAACTTCAATTGAATGAGTTAGAAGAGCTACGAAATGATACATATGAAAGCTTAAAAATTTATAAAGAACGAACCAAAGCATATCATGACAAATTTATTAGTAGAAAATTTTTTGAACCAAATCAAAAAGTATGGCTTTACAATTCAAGATTACACCTTTTCCCTGAAAAACTTCGTTCATGATGGAATGGACCTTTATAGTAACTCAAGTATTTTTCATGGAGCTGTAGAGCTTAAAGACCCCAAGCACGGAAATACATTCAAAGTAAATGGACAACGTTTGAAACCATATATAGAAGAAATTAATGATGGAGAAATTGTTGAATCAATTGATCTTGTGAACCCAACATTATCATAATAAGTCGCACAGTCTGGCTGAAGACTTTAAACTTAGCGCTCTTGGGAGGCGACCCAGTTTATTAGTTATTTTTAACTTTCTGTTCTTTTCGTATATTCTTTTAGTATGACCAGAGAGGAGCAACATAAGCATATTGAAAGAAGATGGCAACAATGAAACGTCCAACCTTCAAATACTCTACCAGGTAGTATCTTTCCTTGAAATTAATTTTTCTTCCATTAGGGACAATGGAAATTAAGTTGGAGGGAGGAAAAAGAATAAGTAAATCTTAGAGTAAAACTATAATCAGATGTGTGTACCAAATTCTATCTCAAT
This sequence comes from Calamus simplicifolius, assembly GCA_900491605.1. Taxonomy (NCBI): domain Eukaryota; kingdom Viridiplantae; phylum Streptophyta; class Magnoliopsida; order Arecales; family Arecaceae; genus Calamus; species Calamus simplicifolius. Next base: position 252,771 of record UESW01001462.1, read on the forward strand.
TTGAAGTTAATCAAGCAGTCTATTAATGAATTAATGGTTAGATTATTTTTGAGATACTGAGGAATAAATTATTAAGAAAACCTAATAAAAGGTAGGGTTTAGCCTAGAAAAATTTTTAGAATAATTTCAGACCCTCCTGACCACTGATCTTAATAGTACAATCTACTTAATAAGGGTATGGGTGAAAATATCATTCAAAAAAAAAGAAAAAAAATCTCTCTTAAAGTTAATAAATTAGGTTTTTAACATCTTTCACTGAGTAACCGAGCCCCGTCACCTAAGAAAGTGACGTTGTTCGCATAAAAAGGTGAGAATGTAAAAGAACCTAAGTAGAGTCAGTCTTATCTAAAGCCTTTTTGACTCGAGTAAGTAAGTCGAGGGGTGTTTTACACCTAATGCCCTAAAACCAATTGGTTTGGGATCCATTGGCCTAAAGCTCGCTACAAGGGTTAATTAGAAAGCAAGGAGATATGACATTGCACTAACTTTACACAAGGGAACCAAATTACAAAAGACATTACACCCAACCCAAATTAAGTTAGAAGACTTAATTAGAGAAGTAAAAAGTTGGTGAAGGAAGACTTCTATAAATTATTATGGACTACACTCTATCATTAAATGGGTAAACTTAATAATCCAATGAAGTACCTCCCTTATGATCTAACCAGAAATTTTTAAAAATGAACTGTAAGATAACTATCAATTTTTGGACTAGCTTGGTACATATTTCTAAAATTCTTATTTGCTCGAAGACGAGTAAGATTCAAGTTGGGGGGAGTGATAAACACATAAATAATTATCATTAAACCTATTAATTAATAATTCAATGTACCTATTATTATTTAATATTTTAATATTTTATATAATATTTTAAAAAAAACCTTATCAATTTAAAGAGCTCGATTTTAGGAATTTAACAACGTAAACAGCACTCGAATCGGACTTAAAACGAGCTCGGAATTAATTTTATAAGGATTTAGCACATATTTTAAAGCAAAGTCGGCAAACCCAGTGCCGACTTTATCGTCTTCTAAATAAATACTTCCTTATTTCGCACCATTCTTCTCCTAATCAAATCCAATCTTTTCCTCTGCCAGTTAAGGAATAAATTGGATAGGAGATTATCAAATTGGAAGAATTAAATTCATCTAGAAGGAATTTTGATTTTATCCGCAAAATCTTTGGGATTTTCTCCGGGCTGCTCGTTGCTTCTCCGCATCGTCTCTGTTTTGGCAATAGAATCCCATTACTTCTCCGTGTCTGGGCCACGTCCGGACTTCTATAAATAGCACAAGGAGGGGAGCTAGAGGGGCCCCATCCAACGATCTGCATCCGTTCCAAGCTGTGAGGGAGAGCTCTATTCCGTGGCTTGGGGAGAATTCTGAGCTCTGTTCCGTCCGTGCCCAGGAGCCATCCCTGTTCTTCCTGGAGGCTCTGTTCCAAGGCATCCGTGGGATTCGTGGAGGCTCTTGCTGCGTCCGTGTTCTTCTTGGAGGCTCTGTGAGTCCGTGGATTCGTCCTCTGTTCGTGACTTGGAGGCTACAGGAGCCATTAAGGATCTATGGAAGCTCTGTCTCAAGAGTAATTGAGTAGATTGGAGGCTCCGTTCGTGGGCTCGGGAGGCGCATGCAGAGGAGGAACAAAGACTCCATCCCATCTTTGGTTTGGTGAAGAGAGAATTTATTGCTTTCTTATTGCCTTCTTAATGTCATGACTTTTTAATTTATACAAAATAAAGTTTTTATTCATGTTTAATTATTATTAAATTATATTTAAGTGGAAATAAATTTAGACTGATCTATGCTTAAAAGGGATGGACCGTGATCTACAGGTATGGATCGTGCTCGTGCTCTTATAAGATAGACCATATCTTGATTATTTCACACTGCTAATTATCTAATTAGTTAAATTTATAAATTTATTTCAAGATAATCACTAAAGTCCCTGTTGAATTGATCCCTTACTCTCACTATTCTAATAGTAAAATTAAGGTGTTTTAATCATTGCGCTACGACACGCATCACTCGACTCCGGTTGACACCAAAAGCCCGAGGCCAGCTCAGCACCAAAGCCTGACTCCTCTCGGCATTGAAATCTTGAGGCCAGCTTGACACCAAAGCCCGACTCCGATCAGCACCGAAAGCCCGAGGCCAGCTCGTCACCAAAGTCCGACTCTGGTCGGTACCGAAAGCCTAACTTTGATCGGCACCAAAAGCTCGAGGCCAGCTCGGCACAAAAGCCTGAGGCCAGCTCGGCACCGAAAGCACGAAGCCAGCTCGGCACCAAAGCCCAACCTCGGTCGGCACTAAAGGACCATCCTCGTCCAGCCCTAGAGCCTCGGCGATAGATCGGCGCTGTAAATCTGCTGCGAGAGCAATGCCCAAGACCGACCCCGAGTCTTCATAACGGTCAGTCCTAGAGCAGACTTTGGCACCTACTCTAGGGTCCACCCTGACATAGTCGTTAAGCTTCAAGCCCGCTTACAGCGAGCTCCGAACCGATGGAGTCCTGTCGGGGGTCCTCCTAACACGGACTATGGAAGAGTGCTACACAACTAAGTATTCAAAAGAATTTTCGAGGCATAGAAGTTTAAAGAAAAGTGTTCGCTTTCATTACCGGGCATCGGCGACCTCTTGTTGGGTCTAGCGAAGGACAGCCTCACCTTGGACGAGGACGTCCCTCATGGTGGCCAAGGAGTTTACTGACTGCATCAGAGTCATCATTAGTATGAAACAGTTGAAAAAATTTTAGAAAAAAATTTATAAAGAGGAGTACTAACCCATAGATGAGCCACGAAGGCTTCCCGAAAGAAGGCTAAAGCCCCCTGGCGATGGAGCTCTTCTTGGAATTTTGGCAAACAGATCTGGGAGATCAGTCGCTCCATCCTGTGGCCGTGGTTCATCACCAAGGGCCGAGAGGGGATTGCCCTGGCCTCACCTCCCTCTGTGGCCTCGGTCGGTCCCGAAGCCGTAGGTGTTGCGCCAGAGACTGACGACATTTCCTCCACTGACTGCCCTACTGCTGCCAAGTGTTCTCCACTTGCATGCTCTCCTATGGATAGTCCTTCATCCAGGATCGCCCCCGCTTTCGGATGAGCCAGCTCCACGGCCGAGGTGGTGGGCACTACGGGCGAAGTAACCACCCTGGCCCTCGCTCCCTTCGGGAGTGTATTGGCCATGAGGTCAATGGCGGGAGTGGGCTCTCGGTCCTCCTGGGACTCACGTACCACTGAGGTTGGGGACTGATTCGAAGCCTGAATCTATGGCCTCCCCCTCGACCCCTCGGCACCGTCAATAGCCCTTTTCCTCTTGGCTACTACTTTCCTCGCGACATGGGCCGGTATCTTCATAACTACACAAGTTAAAAGGCCGAGGTGAAAAAAAAAAGATGAATGAAAAAATGAAGGAATGGGAAACGGCATGTAGTTGCTCACCGCCGCTCGAGAAGATGCCTACGAGCCAGAGATCTCCTCCGACAAAAGCTGGTTGCAGTAGGGGATCTCTGCGGTAAGCAGCTGCCCGAGCGCCTCCCTGTCCGTTGGGACCACCGACTGATCTCTATTCAGCCCCTCGTCTAGGTCCCCCCACCTCGGCCTCACCCCCTGGAGGTTGGCGAAGAAGAATCGGGTCTTCCATCCCTTCACTGACGTAGGAAGGCCCAACTTGCGGATTCGGCCAGGCCTAGGATGGAACAACCACCAGCCTGACTAGTGACGAAGGGTGTAGAAGCAGCGAAACAAGGAAACTTTAGCCTCTACACCCTGGAGATGACACAACACTATGAAGCTGGAAATGGTTTGAATGAAATTCGGAACCAATTGCGTGGGCTTTAAGGAGTATCAGTCGAGGAGGTTACTAACAAAAGGATGAAGGGGCAGGTGAAGGCCCGCCCTGAGGAATATTTGTACAGGGCAATTCTCCTGGGTTGGAAGGAGGTCACCCTGTTATCAGGGGTGGGGATGAACAACTGGATGCTGCTCGAAATCCCATACCCAGCCCTAAGGTTTGCTAGTTCTTGGCCAGTTATGTTGGAGGCGGCCCGTTCCGAGGATTCCGCCCTAACTCTATCTGGGGGGCCAGCAGCCATTGGACGACTCCTGGCTCTCAGCCGGCGATCCACCGTTGGGATAGAGGAACGAGGTCCTCGGGGGAAGAAGAAGAGGAGGAAGAAAACCAAAGGGATGCGGGAGATGGAGAGGTCCGGTGTCGCGAGGAAGAAAGATGGTTCTCAGGTGGGGTGGAGGAGGACCAAGAGGATGAAGAGGCCATGAAGGAAAAATAGGGAATGGTCAGAGGGATTGACCTGGATAAAGAAGGAAGAACGGCAAGGAGAACAGCAAGGTTCTGGAAAGGAAGGCTCAGACGGGATGTGAGCTCTGAGAGGAAGACTAAGACTTCGAAAGCGAGATGTCAGGTCCAGAGCCCCCCCCCCCCCCCGGGCTATGCACCAATTTTGAACCATCCCACCTAGTCCAGCTGGCCACGTGAGCGCCTACTATTGGCGGTGTCGCCTTGGCAAATGCCTGATGCATGGAGTGCACTGTCTTCAGCTAATCGCAGGACATCGATAATGTCAACACCATAATGGCAGTGATGGTAGTTGCTTTTTCTTTGGTTTCAAAAGGACTCTCCCATTTCGAGAAGGATTTCCCCAGATCTAACAGTCAACGGGAGCGATGGTGTTACAACACCCCATACTGCCTATGTTGAAGAACCACTGTCCCCAAGGACACGCGCCTCTCCATGATTGGCAATGCACTGGGATCAACCACCTGGAGGTTTTACGCCCCTTTCTCCAAGCGAGGGTGGACCCATATCGTCTCAGGGGTGAGGGGGCATCTGATATGGATGATCGAGCCATGTTAGGGTTAACGGGAGGAGCGGCTGACAGAACCCCAGCCTCGGACTCCGGGTCCCCTCAGCCTCGGACCCAAGGTCCCCTTAGCCTTGGGCTTCAAGGCCCCTCGGCCTCGAACTCTAGGGTACCCTCGACCTCGGACTCCAAGGTCCCTTCGGCCTTGGACTCCATGTCCCTCGGCTTGGAATCCAGGTCCCCTCGGCCTTGGGCTCTAGGTCTCCCTCGACCTCGGACTCTAGGTCCCCTCAGCCTTGAGCTCCAGAGCCCCCTCAACCTCAGACTCCAAGGTCCCCTCTACCTCAGACTCCAAGATCCCTTCGGCCTCAGACTCTAGATCCCCTCGGCCTTGGGCTTCAGGGCCCTCTTGGCCTCAGACTCCAAGGTTCCCTCGACCTCAGACTCCAAGGTCCCTTTGGCCTCGCACTGCAATCACCACGTGGCCCACTAATCATCTGCAACCGCGCATGGCCACTGCCTGTTACGGTGCATGTCTAACATAACTAGGCCCATCTACCACCTATGGCACAACGTCTGGCAGGGGGCAGGCAGGATAGAACGCCTCTGACATGCTCAGTGTTTGTTGCGATCTGTCCTTGTTAGCCTTGCCGCCTATCCACTACTAGATAATAACATCTCAGAATCAAGCGCCTTCCAAAAGCGAAAAAAGGGACCTCCGGACAGATATAAGAACCTTCGCTCACAATGAGAGAGGGGGACTGAATTCTAAGTTTTCTAGCTAATTCCTTTAGCTCTTTCTTCACTGTTTCCCAAGTCGCTTACTTGAGCCTTGGAGGATCTCCACCGGTGCAATCGGTCTTCGGGACTTTCTTGCAGGAATCCCGTTAAGGAGAAGGCATTGAAGGATTTCCTTGACCATCCTAGCGGCCCTCCGGATCCTTTCCGTTACCCGACGTTCGAGGAACGTGATTTGACGGTAACACTTGGTATTAAATATACTAAGCTTTTTTAAATTAAACTAACTAGTTAATCATAAAAAAATAATTAAATTTTGAATCAGCTTCTATCCAAGATCCTGCTTATTTTTTCTTCTTTAAAGAAAAACAACAAAAAAATCTTTAATGAGCAAGCTCAATAAGCAACCTGTAACCCTACTTAAATGGATTAAGTAAACAACTTAATTTAATTTAAAATGCATACATAATATGATGTTTAATTATTATTTTATAAATAATTTTAATAAAAAATAATGCATGTCATTTAAAGTAATAATATCAATTTTAAAAACTTAAAAGCTTTTATTTTAAAACTATAATAATAACTCCATAGTTATTAATTATGGACATATACAAACCTTATAGCAAGGCCAAAATAGATCGCCACATATATATATATATATATATATATATATCTTATAGAGGTATGTTCCAATATCAAAAGCCTTTGTATAAATCCGAAAAATAGGGATAACACGTTATGATTCATAGTTAACATAGAGTTTATAACTTATAATATACTTGTCATAATTTGTTTCATGTTACATGACCTATAATTTATCTAGGTATCATATAAGTTCCCATAACTTAAAATTTAAATTTCACATGTAATGAATTTAAAAAGTAAATTACAATACAAATTATTATCTTATCAAAATTCTAGCATGCTTATACGGAACATATTGTAAAATTCATGCTTGCTTAATCTAATTTTAATAATAATATTTATAAAATGTTATAAATTCCATAATGCAGTTTTACATGCCATAAAATCCTATTACAAATTTGAGATACTTAAATTCACTGCTAAGCATAATAACATATTAAATAATTCCTATAAAATTAGCAGTTGTACCAAATTCTAAACATTTAAATTTTTAATGTAAAATACTTAATCAATTAGACCTATATTTTCAAGTAATTAAATAAAATACTCATAAATATAATACTTAAATCTTTAATAATTTCAAAAATTACTTTAGCCATGATCAAGTTTACTTATCTCTTCAGATGAAATTGTTAAGAACTAATCTTTAATTTTTTTAATGCTTAAGGGCTTTAATATCTTTTTTGATCCTTTAACTTTTACCTTCTATTGGTTTGATACGAAAAAAAATTTTATTGAGCCTTATTAATGGAGAGATTTTTTAAAATAAATAGGTTTCTTATTTTTTATAGGATACTAATATGCTAAAATGAATAGGCTTTGTGGTTCATACTAATTTCTTTTATTTAAATTAAAAAGATAAATATCTATTAAATATTTAAAATAGATTCTTAACTCAAACTAAATTTTAACTCATCCAATATAATTTTAAAATATAAAAATTTAGATAAAAATATTAAAAATAATTTTTATCACTATTAATAGTATTTTCATAATTTATAATAAGTTTGTTATATATTTATAAAATTAATTCTAATCTTTTCAATTGAACTTTAATTTGAGTGATTCGAGATAAGTGATTCGAGATACGTTGAAAAGCTAACTCAATATTAAACATTATAAATATAGATTTAATCAAAATTATGATTATATTATTTTTAATTTTTTTATTTTAATCCAATCAAATTGAATCTTAATTTAAAGTGAACTATTCCCAAAGGTTTGGGTCTTCCAATGAATAACGCTAAGTCTGATATAGAGTTAAAAAGGGGTGAAAAGTTATACCTCTAATTTTTCATCTCTTTTAAGGATATTTAGCATAAGATCAATTTTTTCATATGGATAATATTTCCTTCTTTTATCTCTCAAATTGTTAACCTAGGATGTTAAAGTAAAATCTTTTTGATGGTAAAAAAATAAAAAATAAAAATATTAAGATTAATAAATATTAAATAATTCGATCACATTAACAAATAATATATATATATATTGTATAATATATTATAACATATATTAGAATATTTGTAGTGATATTTTCATCTCTTTTGTATCATGCATATTCCAAATGTAGTCAACAATTATACAATCAAAGTATATTTATTAAAAAAACTTTTATACACTCAAAATTTACATAAAATAACTTTTCACCCTTACGTTATTTAGCCTCATGCTAGATGCGCCAAAAGTATGAAATTTAATATTGTTGAAGGATAACACCCAGTTTGTCTTTTAAAGAAATGCCTGTGTCCTCCAATTAACTTGGAAGCAAAGAGCCTTCACTTAACAATGGATCTTGTACAAACTACTTGAAATCATAACGATCATGATACATCTCTAAGCAATTATCGTCATATTAAGACGTTAAGTGAAATGGTACTTCTGCTGTCAGCTACTTTGAGGGACCAACAAGAGTAGAGGATTGAGAGAGCATGAACAGGGCCATGTCCCAAAACCGTACATCCATAAAGTTCTCTCACATCAAATGACAGAAAATGAGACAAACAAAAAGTTGACATGCTTAATTGGAAAATTCCATCTTACTTTGCTGCACATTAGAATGTAACAGACGCATCATCTAAGTTCTATCAAGTCAAACTGCAACTCTAACCTATACAAAGCCCACAGAATACTCAAACCATGTGGAAGATATCCAAAACAGAAGAAATAGTCCAAAAAGAACAAAAGAAAAGGAGTATTCAATGACAAGCTCTCGTGAAATCCATCATAGTACATTCAATTTCCATCCCATGTTTTACAACAACGACGCGTACTTTTTAGGAATACAGCCAGGGAGATATATCTAATAGTCGCAATCATCCCGTCTTGTTGGAAGAAATCTCCACTGGCTCATTCGAGGTGACCTGTCTAAAAGCAGCAATAAGCCGACATTGTTGTTCGAATGCCCAAAGGTATACCTGAAAATAAATAAAATAAAATAAAACATTGGTAAGCATTGTAAAGCTTTATAGGTACAGGCATAATTTTGCAATAAATATATTTGCTTACTTGCTTTGAGTTGCTTTCTTTCTCCAGAAAACAAATGACATTATCCACTAGATGAAGGAAAATAAGCACAAGAGGTTAGACATATGGGGAACCAAGAGAAATCCAAAAAGAATTACACAATATAGGATGAAAAGTTTTGCTTGCAGAAACCAATCACAACCAATTATAGCAGTTAATGGTGCATAAAATCAGCCAAAGTTAACACTACAATGTAGCATCCTATGGATAGACAGCTTTCAATTTCCACACATGCAACAAATATCTCAAATTTAGTCTCTCTCAAACCTTAAGCTTAGGTTTAGACTAATTGTGAACATACCAACAATGAGATGGTACAGGCATGAGCTGCAAGAATCTAGGAAAAAGAACCAAAATCATAGAATGAAATGATTATGTAGTGCTGTAAACCTAAACTCTCAAAAAGCAGAAGCTTGGTTTCAAGAATATGACCAGGCATACAGTTAATGATGCTCTTGTACCTAATTTAAGCTTGAATACCTCCCACATATATAACACGTGTCAACTAGAATCCAGTCAATGCACCAACTGGCATTTCCACAGATGCAGGATTACAAGACCTAGCAGTGGTGTAAAGGTGTATTACTCAAAGGACCAATAGCCATGACTGTTCAGAAACCAAATTTCCAGGCACAGTTGCATCACTTCAAAGAACAATCAGTCAGATAAACACTACCATGGATTTATAGATTGAAGATAGCATATATCATAAAAAACTATCACCATTCAGTTAGACGCCAAAATATCTGCCTAAACAAATCAAGAAAATTGTCATCTATTTCTCAGCTGATTGTGGATCTGGCATGGCGATGCCACAAAATAGAATAAATAGCAGATGCAAAAGAATACAAATAAGAAGGCAGCTTATTCTTCTTAGCTCTTCTATTTTATTTCCATGATAGCCTGTGCACTTATATGCCTGTAGGAATCTTCTAAAAAGTCCTATATGCGAGTGCAAGGCTAGGTTCACAGCTGAAGTACCAGCCCCTTACAAGACTTCGTTAGCAACAAATTGTCTGAGTGCCACGAATAAGAGCACATCTCTAACATCCATTTGGAAATCCTCAAAGCGTGGGAAAAGTTAAAATAATACCATCACATTAACAGCTAGGTATCAGATTACACATTTTTGGAACTTGTTACTGCACATCTAAATGAAGACATAATTTTAGAGAAATTGCATTGAAAACCTTCTGAGATATATAAAATTGGTTCTTCTTTTCTATATCTCCCGGAAGGATATTAAAACTAAATATCTAAAGCTAGCTCCTCATAACAATCAAAGAGTATGCCTAATGTAAGGAAAATAGAGGTGGCAGTGCCAAGAATCTAAAGCTACATCTTAGCTTATTGATACAATTAGCCATAGCATGGACAGTCCAACCAGCAAGTGTGCTAGAAGAATGGTAATGCAACCCTCAAATGCTAACAATTCTATAACTAAATCTACTAGAAGAGTGATTCAATTTTGAAATCGAATTGTTAGGCAATTCCATTTCTTTTCCAACAATTCCAAAGATTCAAACAATTCCAAGAACAAAGAAACAAATCATATGCCAGCATAAAATGACAGAACCACATAAATTACCTTGATCACAGAAATGAATGAAAACCTGATGACCAAAGGCTTCTTCTTGACGACCCTCTTCCTTGGTACAGCCTCCTTACAAAGCTTCTGAGCGATCTCCTTCAGCAGCACCAGCTGAGCCTTCTCTGTCCGCATCGAGATGATGGCCTGCCTCATCGACTCTCTGTCGGCCTCCAATGCCTGCAGCCTCGTGTATAGCTTCTTAATGTCTGTCGCCCCTTCTTCCTCCCCTCCATCCACTTCTCTTTTCCTCTTCTCCCTCGCCGTGTCCACATGGTCCTCGCCCACCTTAACAGTCGGGATGCCATGTACTGCATCGATGGTGTACACCCTATCACTCGAATCATCGTCGTCCTCGCCGTTGTCATCCAATGGGCGATCCACAGTGACCGGGAATTCATCCCGGTTCCTGAACTCCTGCCCATCATCTCTAATTGAGAACGAGCCCGAGCCACGGTTATCAACAGAGGACTGTCGGAAATGGCTGGGCCGGGACGGGGACTGCCCCACGACGCCCTTCTCCATCACATGGCTGCCGCCGGGTGTCGTCTCGAGCTGACAAATCCGGTCTTCCAGATTCTTGAGCTCTTCCTCTTCGTTGGGCGGCGCCTCCCCAAAGGCATACTTGTCAAGATCGGTGGTGGCTTCGTAATCATCACCATCGCCCGGAATGTCGCACCTCAGACGAGGGTAACCGTGGAGCGGGAGATAGTCAGCTCGAGGGCTGTCGTCGGAGACGGTGGCGGCCGCAGCGTCCGGCGTCTGAGGATAATCGTCGTCCTCGGGGGCGATGCCGTAGCTGAGGAGGCGGTGTTTGCAGGCCTGGAGCTCGCACGCGAGGGACTGGAGGACCTGTTCGCGCTTGTAGAGGAGGTCGTCGAGGGCGGCGAGCTCGCGCTGGTCGTGGGCCATCTTCTCTTCGGCGAAGCGCTTAAATTGGCGGGCCTCCATCTGGACCTCGGCCTTCTCGCGCTGGAGACGGAGGATCATCGACATGGCCTCGCTCGCCGCCGTCGACGACGCGTTCCTCTCCTCGTCCAGCTCCGCGCACAGCTCTTGGATCGATTGCTGGTGCCTCGCCAGCGCCTCCCGGAGGGCGGCCACCTCGTTCGCCAACTCCACCCGGGCGACGTCGCCGGCCGCCGGCGGGTCGCCGGGGGCCTCGCCCTCCGTCCGATCCAGCTTGCGCTTCACGGATCGGCGCCACGTGATCGACGGCGGCGAGCAGCAGGGTAGGCGGGCGAGGTCGTTTCCAGATCCATGAATCCCCCGAAAGCATCCAATAAATCGGTCTTTGTATGCAAGTCCAATCCAATTCTTCGACCTCCTTATCGAGATCGATCGATCGACGGAAGGGGAGGACGAAGGAGAGTAATGAAAAATAATCAGAAGTAAGGTGAAAATTAGGGGAAAATCTAGGGTTTCGAAACCCTAGATTTCTCGTTTCTCCACCCCCTCCTTTTTTTTTTTTTTTCTTTTCTTCTTCTATGCCTTTTTCTCTCTAAACACAGTGAGGGAAGGTAGGCAACCGAAACGAGGATCGGAGAGAAGGGTGGGTGGCGAGGAGCGAGGGAGGGTTGGCGGTTGTCGGCCGGAACGCGAGTTGTTACTTTTTCGGGTATTTTTTCTCTATTTTTTCCCCCGTCACTTTGACCTCTATCCTGATTGTGCTCCGAGGCTCCCACGTCATTGCGGGCCGCCCAGAACCTTGGAAGAACCATAACGGGTAGGATACCTTCGTTCTACTCCAAAAAAAACTAAAAAGGTCTTCCCGGGGGTTTCATAATCCCGCGCAACTACTCCGCCGCGTCTGTATCGTACCACAACACGGGATAGCCAGGCTGGTTCCTAATTTATATAAAAAATAAAAAACATATAGTAAAATTCATCATTCTATTTGATTCCATATTTGCCATATTTGATTATAAGAATACATATAAAATATACTTGTTATCCCATTAATTATATTCTAAATCAATTTAAATAGAACAAAAATTAAAAATAAAACTTTTGATAAAAAAAAAATTTATACATTATATATATATACTTAATTATATTCGAATGTAATAAAATTTAAATCTATTCATCTTCTCTGTTTTTAAATTCACACAGTTTACGTTTCAAAAGTAAAAAGGAACTATCAAATTTGAGGCTTGCTTTTAAGCAAGCATAACCAAATCTATCTTTCTCTCTACATATATGTATTTTAATTTTTTTTTTCTCTTTTATCCAATCTTGTAAGTTGGTGAAGAATGTATGAAAAAGTTTAATCGGCTAAAAAAGATATAATATAGGTCGATATGAAATATTGGCCTATGGGTTAATCTACTAAATGGATGTGCTACATGGATGAAATTGGAAATGAACAAAAGGAATGAGCTGGGTTCTGCTTCCTTAAACTTCAAAAATTTTACTATCATAATATCATTAATTGAAAAATATATGAAAAAAGCTTTATTGATAAAAGCTAAATTATATCAACTCTTAAGATCATGGTAAATTAAAATAAAATAAGATAAAAGATAAGTTAGATTAATTCATATGTGAAGATTTCATTACAAATAGTGTTACATAGTATTTATGTGATAGATTATAACGAGACCCTAGCTACTCTAATGATTGTTGATAAGACTTCACTAAATATGTATCTTTACTTTAGTGGTATTACCATTCATAAGTTTTTGTTACTTTCACTTAATTGAATATTCCTTCATATTTTAATCAATAACTCTATTTTGGATTTCATTGTATAACTAATCTTCACTAACCATCGCACCTTTCTTGGCCTCTAAAGCTTTATAAGTTACATTAGTTAGACTAGTTGACTCAATCAACTTACTTTAGTGCCACAATAGGCCCTTTTTTTGTCATTTGATCTAGAATTCAATACATCTAATCATCTAATTTGTTATCATCATACTTTAATCTAATAAGGCATATGGTACACACTCTAACACCGCCTAAATCATGTGACTATTAATCAATATATATATTAATAAGATATAAATCAAATATTTAAAGTATAGATATAAAAATTGACATAAATTAGTTAAATTTTGAAGCTATCAATCAAATATATCGTTAAATGAAAAGAAAATTATGTTAGTACCATGTCGGTATGATTACTTATTTTACTTAAAAGTTTATATTATATAAGATCAAATAAGATTACATTTAGAATAGATTGAATAATTATTTTTCTATATTCATATTTATCTTTTTTTGATAGTTACCGACACCTATATGGATAATGTTGCATACTTAAATTTCTTTATTTATGATAAATATGACAACAGCATATATTTTGCGCAAAACAAGATATTGTATTATTGCAATTGTTCGTGTCTAGAATGTAGGAGGTTCAAATTAAATATGAAACCTATGATTGTTACTTAAAAGCAATGTGATCACAACCCTATTTTGCATTTAACCATTATTTTTATCTTTAAGTAAGGTCTTATTTAAGATGTAAATGCATAGAAAACTTCACATAATGTTATTGCATATAGATACACATTTATACATACACATATATATGCATGCACATATTCATCCAAATTTAACTAAGCATCTTCGTTGAAATAAAATTATTGTATCCCAATACATATTTTAGTTAATACATTAACAAGGTTTGTAAATCCAATTTTGACCATTTAGCTATTAATCTTCTTATAACTAAATAGTAAAATTCGTGCATAAAACAAATTAAATTTAGTAGCACCATGCTATCTTGTATTCAATATAATCAATTATTATATCAACTAGTGTACCATTACTGTCCAAAATGCATAGGCATTCTAGCCTTCCACCTCCATCAAGAAATCTAAATTTATTATGACATTGGTTACTCACCCACAGTCAAATATTGGCGTTTAAACCCTTGAATAGAATTTGGATATTCTATCACATATTTTATTCTTTCCAGCCACATTTAGTAGTGGATTATAGTAATAGAATGCATGATTTAATTTATTCTTAATTTGTTTACTTGGGAATAAATTATTTCAACATTTAAGATAAAAAAGTTTTCTCTTAGTTAAGTTGAAAAGTTGCATTTTACTTATTCTTCAAAAAATATAATGTGTAAACCAGGTTATCTAGCAATAGCATCCTATGGAAGGGTGGACTATCTAATTTAGGATAAAATATCAAACTTTGCTCTCGGTTGTTCATGAAATATCACGAGTTAGACATATTCTGAAAGGTTTTAGAGGAGACGGTTTTTCTTTGAAACGTTAATTTTATATTCAAAATAAATAATCCATTTTTGGGATTTGGTAAGTTGATTAGAGTGCAATAAGTCTACCAAAGGAATTTTCATTTTAACCGGCAATCAAATAGAGTGATAGAGTTCTCCAATGCATGGCCACAGTATGTGGAATGGTCTTTAGAAAAAGACACGGGCTACCAAAAAGAAAATTTCTTATGGGCCTTCTTATGGGCCTCCATGCAGGATGATTATGGCATTCACCTTCTCTCTCTAAGGATGATTTGGGGATACAGTCACTTATAATGAGGAGGGAGGCCCTGTTAGCCAAACATGCTGCTTGTTTCTTCCTTGATCCTGATTCACTTAGGAGCTCTCTGATAAGGACCAAGTATACTCACTCTAGCTAGGTGAGGGATCTTCAGCCTATCCGTGGGTGCTCTGCCATATCAAGGGAGATCTGTCGCCATGCTCCAGTTGCTATGGCTGACATTATTGGATGATTAGGGATGGCTCCTCTGTTGATATTCTTCATGATACATGGATCTTTGATCAGTCTTTGTCTAGGTGGCCTTCTTTTCTTAGCATTGATCTTGATAGTTATAGGACTGTCAGCGATCTTATTGACCACAGCTCCTCGACTTGGCATACTTCTAATGTTATCCGTCTTTTCAGGACTGACCTTGCCTGAAGGATCTTACCATTCCTATCATGAGAGATCATACCCTGATACCAGGCTCTGGAGGACTTCATGCTTACCCATGCTCTGATCAGAGATATTGTTCAAATATTCAGGACAGATTCTGTACGAACGATTGATGCAGCCTGGATATGGCAGCTTCATGTCCACCCCCGGGTTTAGATCTTTAT
This sequence comes from Calamus simplicifolius, assembly GCA_900491605.1. NCBI lineage: Eukaryota > Viridiplantae > Streptophyta > Magnoliopsida > Arecales > Arecaceae > Calamus > Calamus simplicifolius. Next base: position 268,157 of record UESW01001462.1, read on the forward strand.
CTGGAAGCTTGCTTGTGACCGCCTTTCGGCTTGCATGACTCTTCGGAGTAGGGTTCTGTGGATTTCATTCTTATGCCCAGTATGTGGTCTTCAGGATGAGATGACAGACCATGCCATTCTTCTATGTTCTTGTGCTCGAGTGATCTGGCAGGCTTTGGGAGATATCCCATCGAAGGGACTTTCGAGAGCATTCTTTTTGCACTTCCTCCGTTAGAATTCCCTCGGGAGCATTTCGGGGAGGAGAGAAGCTTCCTGGGTGTACACTGCTTACTAGATATGGTTATCCAAGAATCTTTTCATCTTTGAAGATGAGCTTCCATCCATTGACAGAGTTTTAAGGCAGGCTATGGGGTTGGCTGCTAAGTATTGGCGTTATGACTTTCCTCACCTTTCTGATAGATCCAGCATCTAGGGCTCCTTTGCTACTACGGTAGCAAACTGGTCTACGGTTTTTATCTCTTTGGAGTCCCACCCTTGAGTTTTGTCAAGATGAACTTTGATGGGAGTATCATAAGGAGGATGGCTGGTGCGGGTTTTGTTATTCGAGATCCAAAGGGATTGATGCTGGCTGCAGGTGGGCGGAGCCTTATTGATACCTTTGTTTCGCGAACAAAGCTTCATATTGCTTGGGCAGGCATCACATATGCTACTCACATCCTTGGCGCCCGATGACTATATATTGAGGGTGATTCTGCTACAATCATTGACTGGATCAGACCGGATGTAGAGGATCGATCTTCAATAAATCCTCTTATTCACAACATTAGATCAATCCTCCATTTGGTTGATGAGGTTTATTGTTGTCATATTTATAGGAAAGCCAACTCTGCTACTGACTGGATGGCTTCCTTCATTGCCCATCATACAGGTATCTAGTTTTGGACCAGTGGGGACTCTTGTCCATCTGTTTTATGTTTGATATTGCTTTCTGACATCATGGGTTTGACCCATATCCATATGGCATGATCGCTCGACTGTACCAAAAAAAAAAGAAAGAAAAATGAAAACCATGTGTGTAAGAGAAAGGCAATCGTTCCTTATGTTTAGAGTTAATGAATGTTAATCAACATCCACCTTGGGAGGAATAAAATAATTTTTTATACTTGATCCTGTTTGGTATTATTTTTTCTTATTTTATTTTAAAAAATAAAAACTTGAAATATGATTCAAAAACAATGTCTCATTTTTTGCAAAAATAAATGGCTTTCAAAACTAATAAAAATACGATGGTGAAAAGTTCTTATTTTTACTATTTTTAAAAAAATTTGGCCATGAAACCTACTTTATCTCAATTTTTATGATTTTTTTAAACACCTTTCTACTCTATCCCAATTATCATGATTTTTTTTTTATTTTTTAACACCTTCCTACTCTATCCCAATTTTTGATTTATTTATTTTGACACTTTCCATACCTTTCCTCCTTATCTATGGTATCTTCATATATGGTACTATTGGCATTAGCAACTTCATATCAACTCTTTCTTATTCATTTCTCTCCTTTAATCCTCTTCCTATGTCGTCTATTTTTTCAGTGTGTACGATGGCTCTCCTTTTAGGATTTGAACCATATAAATATTGATCTTATTCTATAGTCTCCAATCCCCAACAATCTTTGATCAAAGCCATCACACTAAATTTCAATCCATTTAAGAAAAATCACTCATGAACTTGGTGCCTCTTGAGATGAGGTTCGAAAGTTGACCAAAGGCATCACTTTACTGGATAAGAGCGCAACTTGCGTTCATTCATTTCAAATTATTCTTTAAATTTTGGTTTACGAAATATATTTTTTTATTTTGAGAAAAATAAAACAATAGTTATGACCTAACATGTTTCCATGCTTAGAATTTTTTTAAAAAAAAACTATTTTTATTTTTTTTTAAAAAATAAAAGTTATGATAACGCTAAACATAGCCTAAATTGTGACTTATTAATTAGACATGGCACCACATTAAATGTTTAAGACCTCGCTAATCCATACTTGATCAATAGGTACCTGATTCTTATCATCTCATTTCAATTCTTACAATCAAAATCGAATTTAAAGTTGCTACTTCAAATATCACAAATGTAGTGGACGCAGAGTGGCGTCTGCCTCATCAATATGAAGATTTTATAGAGAAAAAGCGACGTTATAATATTAATTTCATATCAATCTTAAATGATAATATCTTCACATCGGAAATTCCAGCCACATTGTTAATTGGATAGCTGAAAGGAAGTAGGTATGCTCCTCCATATATACGATGGGATTAATCGAAGAGCGAAAAAAATTAAGATCCCGTCCGAACGAGAAATGAGCGTGAAATCGAGAACTTTGATAATGACAACGAAATTTCACCACGGGAATAAAGTTGTTCGGTCTCGATCATAGCACGGGAATGACTCTTTGTTGGCCAAAGTTCGGAAGGTTGGGAAGCCAACGGCAAAGCGTAGATTCTACTCCACGAGGTTGCCAACCGGAAACGAGTTGCTTGGATGAGACTCAGGCTGACTCATTTAATTACCGTACGTCAGTCCATCGCTTGTTAGTCGTTAAGGTCATGGAACCATATGGTTTAAGTCAAACGTAACGTTAATGAAAAATTATATGTTGCGTGAAGCTAAAATATCCATCATGTTAAGTGAAATTGAAATATCCGCTGAAACTGAAACTGTAATCATTGTTGATGGCTGAATGATCCGAACTTCCCTCATAATAATTTTCTGAATGCGGTTCCGAAATTGCTATTTGAGATGATTTTGAGATCTAAAATATTTCTTATGCATTTGGTGGATTGCTGGCAAACAAGATAGATTATCATTTCATATATGATCTATAATGTTGGTTACTATGTTTGACCAATCATATAGCATCAAATTCTTAAAATACTTCTAAATTAAATTTATTAAAAATTTATATATTATTATATTTGATTTAAAAAAATTATATTTATAAATGATAATATTTATCAAAAATTATATTTATAAATGATATTCGAAATGAATGTTTCATGTCATGCCATGGATCTCCGCGGTGTGCCTAGGGGCCACTGGGCTGCGGAGATATGCGGCTCCATCTGCGGAAGAAAGTGTGGCTCGAAATCTTTGAAAGTTCCAACGACATAGATAGAAAAGAATGCAAGTGGAGAGCGATCAAAAAAAAATTAAAAAATAAATTATCAAATTATATCATAATCATTCCTTTCTGAAATAATATTATCATTCAAAATACATAGAAATAGCTATAACCTGAATATATTATCTGCTATTATCTGCTGTCAAACGCCCTTGAGTTCAATCCGTGCTCCAGAATAGGTAAAAAAAAAATCGTTTATTCTATCCGTTGTAGGTGGATCAACGTAGACAGCCTCTCTCTCTTTCATACGGATTTATCCGCTGTCGGACCCAGTCAAGAGAAGGTTCCCCTGGTAGCACCTGGATATAGAGCCCCTGCCCTTCGACATTTGGACCGCTCTCGTACCAAATCCTTCCACATCCCATGGAACCCTGCTCCCTAATCTCGAGCAGTGCGACCCCTCAGCACGAGAAGAAGAACGCTCGATTTCCTTTAGCTCGAAAGATGAAACTGATCAAAATTTTCCACATGCTTCAGAGCGTAGAGATTTCTATGCCCTCTCCATTGAACACCCCCAGGCGATCCATATTGGTATCGCAAGGACTCACGTCGCTTGGTCGATCGCCCGCGTGATCGAGCAATCGGACAGCCTAATTCCCTCCCTTTCGAAGACTCCTCAGTGAGAAATCGGAAGTTCCTCCAGAAACTGGATCTCTCTCACGGCTGTGGTTTTCTCTTGATGGAACGATTCCAGCTGGACGTGTCTGCCTTCTTCTCTTCCACGTCCGGGTGTATTCAAACTCCTCAAAGGTCCTAGCTCAAGAAGGTGATAGGTGGCTTCTCCACCTAGACCTTATTATGGGAAGGTCCTTTAATGGGTACTTATCGAGTGTACATCATTTGTGTTGAGAATATTTCTCCCTCTGCTGCCAATCGTCCAAGAATCACGTTGATGCACCTAGCAGAAGGCCTATTATCTATCCGACCTCCAAGTCTGGGTTTGCTTTGGAGATTAAGATCCATAAGGCGATGTTCTTGGATGAATTGTCTAAGCTAACCTTTTCCAATGAGGCATTCAGTCCCGTCTTTGAGATTAAGGCATTCGTCAGTACGTATCATGATCATGATCACGATAGAACTAATAGTACTTACTTTAGTCATGATGTTCTAGACTCTCTTTATTTTGTCAGGCCACTTTACATAATTTTTCTCATAGATTTGCAATAGAATACGATTGAAAGGAGTATTCAATGAAGTATACTTTTCCAACATCCAAGGAGAAGTCATCGATCGGTGAGGTGCCTCTCGATTTTGAGTTTCTTCCATAGCTCCTTAGATTATAGGTCATTTCTCTCGGCTCACTTCTTGACCGACCTTCCTCCTCCTTCCTTTCGAGCCGTCAGAGTCTTTTCAGCATTATTACTTCTCATCTCAGATTAATAGCTCACTAAGATCTTTAGGAGGTTTTTTGATCAATGAAAAGCTGAACCTAGAGTTTTCAAACCACTCATCAAGGAAGCAATGACGATCGAAGTGTCTAAGTCCTAAACTTCCAGTATCATACTATTGAATCACTGAAGGTAGTCTCTCAATAACACATCTTTCTTTTGATTAAGAGTCATCAACGATACCAAGGCCTTTCTGTGCTTCCAGATGCTGATAAAATACCAAATGAATGGTTAACTAAGTTGTCAAAAGGAATTGAGGATGGTTTCAGACTAGAATTCCAAGTTTGAGCCACTTAAACTTTGGAGGCAACAACTCGACCATAACTTCTGTAGTAAATGGAGGTTTGGTGTAGAGAGCAAAGCCTTCGAATATGCCTGCCCCTCAAGTCTGAGCTTACTATATCATGACTCCGATCTTATGATTCATTTCTTTAAATTGGTGCTTTATGATTTCTAACTTGTTGATGGCATTTTGGGACTTTCTTGTTCATCTTTGCTAGAAAGATGATCTTAAGGCTTCTCCAATATGTTAGCTCGATAGGGAGGATGATCTTTAGGGTCTTCTTGAGTTCAGTGAGACTTGGCCACTTGATAAGGTCACTGCTCTACCTTGATAAGCTCCAGAATTGGATTGTTGAGCAGCCAGTTTTAAATTATCTTTATCATAATATCCATGCATTGATCCATTCATTGGGACATTAGATCAAGTTGTTGCTAGATCTTGATTAGAACTATAGGTGGTGTCGTGGTTGAGGTTACCAATGAAGCCAGAGTAGGATTGGTCAGCTCTCTTGTGGAGTCTTGGGAGTCGACCAACCGATGGCTTGGGCCCTAATCCCTTATTGTTCGATCGCTATGCATTGGTAGCATAGTTAGGTTCTCTCGTTCGGCATTCCATAGATGGCGTTGATCCTACTTGGCTCTTTATGCCTAAAGAAAGGCATTAGCAAAGTACTAAAGTTTACTTTGGGGTAAACCCCTTTAATGCTCAACTTAGCTAATATAGGAAGAGATGAAGAGTCTTCGAGCCCCCTAGGTGAGAACTTGGAGCTATGAGTTCAAATTCTAATCCTTTAACTTGGTGATTGTTGGCTAGTCTTAGAGGATGAGTGTTATAGTTGGACTCTTCTTTTGATGTAGCAAATTAGAAAGCACAGTAGATCTTTTCTAACTTAATTGGCAAGATCTCTACATGAATTAACTTAGAGTTGTGGATCAGGATAAGATCTTAAAGTTATGGAACAAGATGAGATCTCGTAAGAATCAGCAAGATCTTTGAAATGAGGAGGTAGTTTGATCAATTGAGGAAAGTTAGCCATGCTAGAATTTATGGTTCATTGGGCATCATCATGGACTCGCAGCTAAACCATCACATTATTATTCTTTTACCATATTAGCTATTTAGGTCAGATTAACCCACAATAGAGCCGATCTAATCAAGTTAGCTCTAGATGGATTCAAGTATCAGTTCGATTTTGGATTCCAAATTCTACAATGAATTTTAATTAGATCGGTTTTATATTCTAGTATGGAGCTGACTCAATTCGATCCTTGCTGACTCATAATACAATGCCTAATCATGTACTAGATACTTGCTGAACTAAATTAAATCATATTCTTAATCTACTCAATTATTTTTTATCAATTAAAAATACATAAAATATATCATTTTACGAATTATTATTTTACAATTGAATATAGCATTATTTCTTTGTGTCTATTTGATGGGATGCATAGCATCAAAAAGAAAAGAAAATATATAAGATTGAGATTTCTTCTGTATTTTACATGTGTGACACATGCCTCAATACTAGCATGTAAGATTATGTGTGTGAAAGAGATGTTATGGTCATAATCATAGTCCAACTTTGGATTGTTGGTTGTTGATGGTTGAAATTTTCATTTTTATTCTATCAAAAGAGCTATTTTTGAATAAACCTAGCCTACCCATAGTGGGTTTCTCAGAGCACGAAACATCAAATTTTTCCTTACTTTCACCTAACATATTATTGTAGAGGAGGAAGAAGTAAGAAAAAAAAAAAATCATTTCTATTCATTTCCATGCACATATAATATGACTAACTTTTCATATATAAAATGAAGCCGGTTTCTTTTTCGATTCTCACATGTGTCATGCTATGAAATACTATTTAATTTTTTTTTTTCTTTGCTATACTATATTTCAATTGACTAAAACGGAAAATTTTTCGCTACCTATTCTGTTGAAATGGGACATCACTAATCATCTTTCTTCTTTTTTTTTTTTAGTATAAAGTTTTTTTACTTGATATGGGCATAAATCATCATCTGGCCTTTTGATTTTTAAGTTTTAGCTTTTATTAAAAATCCACTTTTCCACTCTTACTCTCAATCTCGCTCACTTGATGGATAATAGGAAGGAAAATAGTATCACATTTTTGGTATTTATTCATACGGTGTTGCAGATTTTCAAACATAGTGAGCATCGTCAAACCCTAATGTGAAATGGCCAAAAAAAAAAAAGAGCAATTGCAATGCAAGATATTTTTGAATTTATCCGTCGGTCTTTGGTCTTCTGATTAAACCCGAGTAGCAATCAGGCCTCCAATGGCGGCAGTAAATCAGTGGCATTGTAAAAAAGCTTCGTTCTTACCTCAAAAAATTAAGGACTAGGTTGGGTTTAAGACTAGAGTTCTTCCCCAAGGCCCCATCCCTACCTCCGGGACCTTTGATTGCCCGCCAAGTACAGCACCCCTCCTATTTCATGGAGGAAAGGGGGACTCATTGGCTGTGGTGCCGTTTGGCTAGGTGTAGGTAGGTATAAACCTTGATTTTCCTTTAGCTTTGAATCTTTTTTTCAAGGTTAGGATTAAAGATTTGATCATTTCAATCATAAAAAATGTTGAGACAGAATAGCATACCCAATATTATAACCCTTTAAAAAAAAAAAAAAAAAAATTATGGCTATAAGTAAAATGAGCAAAAAAAATACCATTACTGTACCATATGGCGCAGAAAACCCAATTAAGCACTCATCTAGGGTACGCAACGAGGTACACAAAGCAGTACTTTTTTATTATGCTAATTTTTGTGTCCATTGCAATTAATCCTTTTTTAAATTTTAGAAAAGGTAAATTACTCCCAATCTCATTCTCCTAGTTTGAAGTCCTACAGGGATTCTATTACTAATCAACACACTAGATAGCTTTCAGGCTTTTACTTAAATCTTGATGATTCCCAAGTTTTATGATTCAACGTGTGGAAGAACATAAACTAAACCATGCTAAATGTACAGGAAATACTGTGGCTAAGTCAAGTTTGTCAGAAACCATCAACCGAAAACCCACAACTTGAAATAAAATTTATTTAATACGAGTCTTCATACATTTGAACGTCCAATATAAGATTAATGAATTAAAAAAATAAAATTTATTTTTTAAAAATAATAAACATTTCAAAAAAAATTAAAAGTCTAACGCAGCCATCCATTGACTTCAGACAAGATGTTGGATGTAAGAATTCAACAGGGAATATAAATTAACGTGACTTTGAATTTGTCTAATCAAAGTCAGCTCAATATTTTGTTCCTTATTCCTACTAAATTGCACTCACAATGTGGTAATTGGAATCGAGAGTCTAAAACATCCTTGGGTTGGGATTGAATGAATAATATGGAATTTCGACTCCTTTCTTCCCCACACAATGTGGTAATTGGACCCAATAGATTAATAAATTGAACGAATTCTATAATTATTTTTAGTCCTAATATGAGGTGAATTCATGTAATTGCAACTATTATGACTTATGAAATTAGTAACTGAGATTAAATACTATCTTAGCTGCTATATAAGAGGACAATGGGTTGGCTTAGCCTGATCCAATCCATCGGATACATTAATTAGGTAGGGTCGGATGGACGTTTTATAATTTTAGGCTCAACTTAGGCTTAAAAAATTCCCAACCTAATCTCAACTAGGTATCAGATAGGATTTGTCTTCAATCCAACTAAAATTCAACCATCATCTAACCTGAAAACTTCTACTTTTAAATGGACAGAAAATGGTGGCGTAAAAAGTTAAAAAATATAAATAAAAAAATATTATCCATGCACCGTAACAATAAGAAGAAGAAGGAAAAAAAAAAAAAAGCAAACTAAGTTCTTTTTCTTTTTTCTTACTAAGAATATTCTTAGAATTATCTTAGCTTCGAATACACAACAATGGGCTACATAAATACCGCACATTAAATCAAGTGTATACTACATAGCAAAGTAAAAAAAAAAAAAATGATTACAAAATCTAAAATTATGACAAATAAAACATCTGACATTGTATATAAATGAAATTCTCTTTTATATAATAAAATTATCCTCTTTACGTGATGCAGTGCGACCACCACATAGCATACCTTTTCCCATAACTATCATAGTGCTTATAAGAAAAAGATATTTTTTTAAAATATCGTAACGATAGAGCTAATTAGATTTTTCTTTTACATACGCCACGTGCAACGAACGGTTACATGACTAGTGTTTGATATAACTTACCATGCATTCAATCCCTACATTCATTTTATTATTATCTAAGAATCCCGGTTCAGTCTGATCCGGTCCCGACCTCATCCATAAACCGCTTGATGAGCCTCATCAACTCGCCGACCGGTTCGGACCAAGCGCCAAAAGCGAAAAATCCGTGCTCCTGTCCCTTGATCTCCCCCAGCTCCACCCGCTTCCCCCACCCTTCCAACCTCCTCGCGTACTCGACGTCCCGATCTCTCAGCAGGTCGCGCTCCGCTACCACTACCAGCATCGCCTCCACCTCGATCGCCGCCAGGCTCGGGCTCTCCGGACCTACCGGGTTCGCCAGTGGGTGGTCCCTGGTCGCGCCGTGCGGCAGCGACAGCCTCCAGCACCTGTCGCTATCCTCTAAATTCAAGATTGCCTTCTTCGGGCACTCCGCCTCAGATCTCGTGCGCTGGATCCCTCCAAAGAACGGCATAATCAGAACGAACCCACGGATACGGACCGGGTCCAACTCGGCCCGGCCGGCTACCGAGCCGAACCGGACGGCCAGGTGGTGGACGATGGTCCCTCCGGCCGACTCGCCGGAGATGAACACCCGGTCGAAGTCGGCCTCCTCGGCGAGCCAGGGGTCTGAGTCTGGTGAGGTGGCCTGACGGCGGAGCCACCCCACGGCGGACGCGGCGTCGTCGATGGCGGCTGGAAGGCGGTGCTCGGGGGCGAGGCGGTAGTCGGGGGCGACGACGAGGGCCCGGAGCTCGGCGGCGAGGCGGAGGCAGCAGTTTTGGAAGATGGACATGGTGTAGGAGCCAAGGCAAAAGCCGCCTCCGTGGAAGAAGTAGAAGATGGGGAGCTTGGGGCCGTCGGAGGGGAGGCGGTGGCGGGGCTTGTAGAGGCGGAGGTGAAGCCCGTGGGCGGCGTCGAATTGGACGTCCTTCCACTCAACGGTACCATCGTCGCGGACGGGGACGGGGACGACGACCTCGGGAGATCGGAGAATGGAGCCGTCGCTGAGGACTTGGAGAAAGCCTTGGAAATCCTCGACCACTTGCGGAGGAGAAGGACCGGATGACATCGTGGTGGTCGCGGCGGTGGTGCTGGATTGAATTTTGTTCTCTGTGAATTGTGATAGGACTTGAGGGTTTGGCAAGGAATGACCAGGAAGTGGAGACCGAGGAACTGAAAGGAAGCTTATATTACTGCCATTTGGTCTGCCGGCCAATTACTTGTCAATCAAGTTGTCCCTGTTCCGGCAAAAGAAAGTTAGCTAGAAAGCCGACATCCTGGAAGGTAGCCGCCGCCAGCTCGATTGCGTTTTCTTTACGCTACCCTAGTACGTTGCACCGGTTGCCTTGAACTAGGGCGCAATTTGGATCGGATTCAACGAATTTGATCGCCAAACTCGATTCACAGCAATACCTAAATTCTAGTTTACTTAATTCAAATCCAAAGTATTTGAATTGAATTCGGATCGATTTGTAATTTAAGTCAGATTTAAATTATAGTCAATCCAAACCCAAAAAACTTGAACCCATAAAGCTGCAAGTAGCAGGCCCACTGTATTATGGAAGTGATGATTTAACTTTATTTGTTAAGTTTAAAGATATATAGAGCTGATAATGGTATTATAAAAGTGATAATTTTTTATATAAACATTCCATAAGAACTTTCGTAACCTTTTAAAATGAGCAATATATCTTTAACCATTGCATTTTATCATGTAATATTGGTGGATCAAACTAATATTTTATTTTTTTTTAATTATCTTCTTTGAGACATTTGTAACTTCTAATATGAAGTTTGCCAAAATTTTATGAAAGCATCTTGGAAGAGGTGATGAGCAGAAAACTAAAACATCTGGGAAAAGGGGTGATGAGTAAAAAACCAAAAAGCTTTGGATGGCGAATGCAGTCTCGCTACTTGGAAAAGATCTCTCACACCATACTTATGTTGGTCTTCTAGTTGGCTCTTTATATCGTCTCAATATTTTCTGCTACCGAAGGATAAAGGTGACTTCATCAATGCATATGGTGACTATTGAAATGTTATGCAACATCTAGATTACTTTGGATATGTTTTGGTTTAAGAATGTACTTTTTTTGTCTTATGTAAAAGATGTATATTTTTAGACGTGCAATTTGAAATGTGAAGCTTGTTTGTTTCAAACTTCAGCTTGTTTGTATAATATGAAGCTTATTTGTTTCAAACTTTAGCTTATTTATACAATGTTAATGTTAAGCTCATTTGTTTCAGATTGTCATATATTTTTTTTCTATCAACCCGAATTCCAACCTGAAACTCAACCCAAACCCGATTTTTAAAAATAGGGTTAGGGTTGAGGTTTTACAAATAGGGTTAACGTTAGGGTTGACATTTTACAAATAGAGTTGGGGTTAGGGTTAAGGGAAACCGAGTTTCATGAGTCCGAGTTGCACCCCTACTTAGAACAGCAAAAAATTTGTGCGCCTCGACTCTTCAATGGAACAACATTTTTTTTTTGTGGATTTTCGTTCTTATCTGAAATCGAGATGATAGTGCAAGTTAAAATTTGAATTATATTTTTTCATTCTTTTAGACCTATAAAATAATTTTTATGTAAGGATTGAGATAAATGATTCATGCAAAAGGCATTTCGACACCCAAGTTAATAGAAACCCTTGCAATAAATAAAGTAAAAAAGATTGTTAAAGAAGGATGCCCCAAAAAAGGTCCCTAAAGAGCCATGGCATCCATCAGGATTTCTTAGTACTTGTGTGCTTACCTGAGGGATTTTGGGACATAATATTTATACGCTTCTGGGATTGTAAGTTGTTACATGATTTTTTGGGCACAATTGTGAAAGTTGGCGGGGCTGATGAAAATATACCTTATCAGGGAATACGAGATCCCACTGATCATGGAAGGAAGTGCCATATTTGACCCCTGTTTCTGTTTAGAGAGGCTAGTTCCTGTTATGAGATCTTTGTAATCAGAGCGATTCATTTTTGACATAGCTGGTGCGATCCAGGAGAGGATAATGTTTATCTTGAGGAACCGGAGCTTGGTCCTATTGAGGTTTGGAGATCGCTCGATCCTGCCAAGGTATAGAAACTGCTCGACAGTACGAGGTATGGAGATTACTCAGCCCCTCCAAGGTATGGAGACTGCTCGTCCCCGCCGAGGTATGGAGACTGCTCGGTCCTACTGAGGCATGAAGACTGCTCGGCCCTACGAGACATGGAGCTTGCCGTTGGTGAAGTTGTTCTTTTCTGCAATGGAGAGTGGACCTCGTAGATGATGAGTTATAGCCCAGAGGTGGGCCCCATTGTTACTACACTCGCTCAATAATGCAAAGATAATTTTACCCCGCATCACATACCTTCCATTCCCTAGTTCAAAGTATAAGTTCGAGTATATGGAGTAGAGTCCTGGTGGCCTAATTTCATTGGTGAAATTTGAACTCTTAGAGGCACATCATGATGATGCTATAAATGCTGAGCCGTCGTGCCATCATTTTTGCCCATCGAACGAGGAGAATCTCTTTATATTCCACTGAGGAAGACTGACTAGATGACACATGGCAAAGCCGGAGATTAATGTCTTTGGTTCTCTGAAATTCTCTGAAATTCTCCTTATTAATGTCTTTGGTTCCCCCGCTTGATGGCTTTAAAAAAGGGAGGGCCAACGTTGTCCACAGCCACATTTTTTTCAATTCTGGAGCACTTTACCTTCTTATCTCTTTGCTTTCTTCTCAAATCTAATACTCTTTGCTACGGAGGCAACCTCGGGTTGTTCTGCTACTAGGCATGCTGAGGAGTCAAAGCTTGAACTCTCTTTTATGAAGAACGCCTTGAGGTTGGCGTCCGCCCTTCACTTGGCAATCAAAGGGATGATGGAATTTTATGACATTCCATTCTGTCGGCCATGTCACCAGATAGCTAGTACTACATTGTGGGCTTCATCATCATCTACAAGTTCGTGGGAATCCTGAAAAAGATGCCCTTGTTCAGAGATGATGTTCCCTTTGATCGAGGGACGGACTAACTGTGAGAGCCTAATAGGGCTTCGCTCATGTCGACACTGGAGATTGAAGGTCTCCTGGTCCTCTTCGACGTCCAGTCCAGATCTCGGGGTTTAGATGAGGGGGCTGCTGACGAGCAGACCAGGTAGGAAAGGCAAGAGGCGGTTTCGCCTGGTCTTGCCGAACCATAAGTAAAATGATATCAAAGATGGCCCCAAACTTCCTTCACCGACAAAGAAATTTGAAGAAGTGTCGGTCTCAAGAAGGTCAAGTTGACAAGGAAACCGGTGGGGATGGGAAAGCCCAAAGTAGGTGCATTACTGTCTACAATTGGTCAGGTTTTAGACCTTGATAGTGTGGCCGCTGGAAGGTGATCTTTTAAAAAAGAGGTTGTCCCATATAATGAGTCCTTCGATTTGGTTGTTGATTGCCAAAATCACTCTCATCCCATGTATCTTCGAAATATCTGAGGAGCTTAAGAAGCATAGGAGAGTGTAGGATAGGGTACTCTTGTAATTTTTTTGTACTAAGAACTTCAAAAAATGAAATTCTTTTCTTCTTTTTCAATTCTGCATTTGCTGTGTTTTTTGCTGAATGACTCTTGCTTTGCTTGGCCTCTTACACTCCATTGAAAGCCACATAGGAGTGTTCTGACAAAGGGTCAGGAAGAGAACTGATAGATGTCTCGACCTAACTGAATGCTCGAGGACATAGTGGGAAGCATTAGGCTTCACTAAGGCCCAAAGATAGGACAAGATTGGGACTTAGCCCTTTTCAAGTTTCTTAAATAGGGCAACATAGTTTTTGACTCGGTATGGCTGAGGGTTGGATATAAGCTCAGTCTTACTGAGGTATGGCACGGTTAAGGTACAGAAAAATTACTCGGCCCAGCCGAGGTACGAAGATAACTTGCCCAATCGAGATACAGAGAATAGTTTTTGTTTTACTTGGCGCAGCCAAGATACGGAGAGATTGCTTAGTCCAACTGAGGTACGGAGTAGCTTGGCCATGCCGAAGTACGAAGAATAGCCTATGTTTTATTTGGCATGGCCAAGGTACGAAGAAGTAACTTGGCCTAACCAAGGTATGGAGATGACTCGGCCTTGCCGAGGTATGGAGAATAGTTTATGTTTTACTTGGCATGGCTAAGGTACGAAGAAGTCACTCAGCCCAACCAAGGTATGGAAAATAGTTTATGTTTTACTTGGCGCAGCCAAGTTATGGAAAGTCGCTCGGCCCAGCTAAGGTACAGAGATAACTTGGCTCTGTCGAGGTACAGAAAATATTTTTACTTGGCCCAGCCAAGTATGAAGAAATCGCTCAGCCCAACCGAGGTACGGAGATAACTCGACCCTATCGAGGTATAAAAAATATTTTTATTTGGCCCAACCAAGGTAAAGATAAATGGACCCGTAGGGTCAGTAATTGGGTGGGACCTACCTTTCACCAACAACTTGAAAAAGATGGTTATTAGGAGAATGAATACTTAAATTAAGGGTAAAGTTTATTACAATGAATGAAGTAGCTCAGTTTAGGTGTACTTCACCGATAGTATACTCGGAGGTTATTCGAGTTCCATATCCTGGAGATGGCTTTTTCATTGAGGTCTTGGAGCCGGTAGGTGCCTGGTCTGATGACCTCTGCGACTTGATAAAGACCTTCCCAGTTCGGGGTCAGCTTTCCTTACTCCATCGGTTTAGAAACCGATGCCTTGCGAAGTATGAGGCCACAAGGAAAAACTTTCCTTTCACCCAGGAGGCATGGTAACGAGCCACACGTTGTTGGTATGCGGCCATCCTGACTCGAGCCTTCTCTCTGATTTTTTCGATCAAGTCAAGGTTGGCTCATAGTTGTTCATCATTTGACTCATCCGAGTAGCCTTCAACTCTAGATGAGGGTAGGCCTACTTTAACTAGAATGATAACTTTAGTGCCAAAGGCCATCCTAAATGAAGTTTCGCCGGTAGAGATACTTTGCGTCGTTCGATAGGACCAAAGGACATGGTGAAGCTCATCCGCCTATCTGCTGCATGCTCTATTGAGCCAAGCTTTTAGCCCTTCTAACAATGTTTGGTTTGCTACCTCTGCTTTGCTGTTGGTTTGTGGGTGCTCGACTGAGGTGAGCCAATGGTTGATGCCATGGTCTTCACAGAACTTTTGAAACTTTGAGCTGTCGAATTGCTGACCGTTGTCTATGATGATAGTGTGCGGAAGACCAAATCGGCAGATTATCGATCACCATAAAAAATCTTTGGCTCGAGCCTCAGTGATCTGGGCGACTGCTTCGGCTTTGACCCACTTAGTGAAGTAGTTAATAGCCACGAATAGAAACTTTCTCTATCCGATGGCGAGGGAAAATGGATCCAAGATGTCCATACTGTTGGGAATTGTATCCTAAAGCTAATCATTTGATGATTGTGCTGATGTAAATTGTATATAAATTGATATATTAATAAAAGTTATTTGGCAGTTTATTCATTACAAGAACATCTTCTTAATACTCCTAAAAGTAATGAAGCCCTTAGGATCTTCCTCACGATAAAGGAGGATTTATCTTAGAAGGTCCTTAAAAGAGTTCGCGACCAAATGATATACTATGACAGGGCCATAGTACTATCAATTATAGGACGTTGTATATCATATTTGTTGGTTATCCTCTTAACCAAGGAGTGTAGAGACACTGGTATGACATACAGGTGAAAGTGTAGGAGTACATTTCACCGAACGTGACTCATTTTCGGATACTCTGCTGTCAAGAGTTAATCCGAGAAGATATAGGTATAAGTATCCTTCAGACCTGAAGATCACAACCAGTGGCTTACAAGCAACTCATTGTACTTAGGTGCCGGACCACCTGGATTTCTAATCCAGCTACGAAAGGTTACTGGGTGCAGTCAAGTACTTGTGGTAGTCAGTTGTGGATCAAGATGGAATTTGACCTATCCCATTAAAAGGAGAAATGCTTGTGTTTCAATTTAGCAAGACCTTGGCCAAGGCACTTCATGTGAAAGTCACATGATCACTAAAGTTGAAATCACTTTATGGATTTGCTATTTAGAGTTGACAGGCTCTTAAGCCATCCTTAGCATTTGTGGTCAAGAGATGAATTATACGGTAACTGTTTCTTAGGGTTCTTGGAGTTTGCTCGGCAACTCTTCGACCTATCCGGACGTCGGGTTCCATTGCTAGATGGGCACATCGATTAGTATAGAAAGTTATTTCTATGCTACCGGCTTAGGTTCGAACCTAGAGAGTCACACGCATAGAAGTTTCCTAGGATGATCTATTTGCTGATCAACGATTGAGAATCGTATATGATTTAATTAATCAATTTGATTGATTGAATTATCTCAATTGGGTTAAGTACAATTGAATAAGATTCAATTTGGTTTAAGTCTATTAGAAGGACAAGTCAATTTCAAATATTGATTTGAAATTAGACTTGATTTGAATTTAAATAGATTCAGGACTAGCCAAATTTGATTTGGGCTTGGACCATGATCTATGTGGGTTAAGTCAAATAAATTCAGATCAGAACTCAAACCTCTCGAATATGGATCTCATATGATGAGATGGCTAAAATCTCATCTCATGAGATAGAATTTAATGCATGACATTTATTTACCGAACGTGGGATTTATCCCTCGTCTCTTTGGTTTTCTCCGAACGACGAACTAAACAAACTCCGCGACTCCTTGGTTTTCTCCGAACGTCGAATTAAACCAAGCGCCACGCCTTCGGCGTCTCTTCGCTTTTGCCAAACGACGGATTCTTAAATGTCAGAATTAAATGTCAAGGCTAAATCTAGACTATAAATAGAGGGCATTCCCTCACCAAAGAACACAGAACAAAAAATAGAACAACAATACACGATTTGTCGTGGATTGTAATTCTAAATTATCGTGGATTGTAATTCTAAAATGTTAGAATAGAAAATCCTGGTGATTCTGGTGTTAGCGGAAGCCTGGTGGATCTTGGAGGAAGATTCAAGTGAGAGAATTCAAGATCAGCAAAGCTATTTTTCTGCGAGCTAGCACTCTGGAAATCTGATCATTCGGGGCTTCGCGTGGACGATACTAGAGGCCGGACGATTGAACGGCTGCAGAGCAATAAGGATTTACCTACTGTTCTTAAGGTAAGTGATTTGATCCCTAGATCTTAAGGCAGGCTTCAAGATAATAGTGTGACTAGTCATCTTGAAGATCAAGATATGATCTTGATGTTTTTATATGCATATTTTAGATCAAACGATCCCTGAATATATAGGCAAAGATATGATCTTGATGCATATTAGATAGATTAATATGTAATCTTTTAATTTCCGCAATGATAATAGTTATCAATTTTTAAAAATATGCATGCCTCAGAGACTATTTCTCCCTACAAATGGTATCAGAGCCATGGTTTCGTTAATGATCTAATTTATTGCATGTAAATTAATATTCTCATTAATTATGTAATTATGGCTAAAACTTATTCTATTGCCGATTGTTTTATCGTTGATGCTTTGTTTAAAGAAAATTTAAATTGTGCTTTGGCATCAAAACACACACTCTCAAAAGATATTTTATATTTGATACATATTGATGTTGTATAAAACCATAATATTTGCATGTTTAGTATAAAAACATAGATATGATATATGATGGCATGATGTCTATGTTATAAAACATACAAATATTTATGAGAGTTTTATTTGAATGTCAAATATTAGTTCATAATTTTTTTTAGATATGATCTAAATATAGGAATTATGAGTAGTAACATTATGCTTGATTGAAATATATGACATGTTAACATGAAATATATTTAATCATTTGGGTTAGCTAAATCGGGTCCATAAAGGGTTAGACTCTAAGGTTTAAATCAACTGGACTAAAAGAGTATTTGTTCAAATCTAATTAGATTAGGTTAAGAATGCTCTAAATCAAACAATAGTTGTAGTTGATCATGTCCTTCTCTTTGATTAAACCAAATGGAAGTAGATTAGGCTCCGTGGTTGAGCATGAATCTATTAGATGGTCAAATCAGAATTGGTTAACCATATGATGTCAAGGTGGGATGGCAAGTTGCTCTAGGATCAACGATCGAATGGTTTTTAATTGGGAGCTACTCGTATTGATGCGTCTTTAACGAGTTAATGGCATATCCCTCCCATCGATCTCTCTCACCTGGTCATTATGGTGAACCATTTATGATTCAGATCATTTACCTGATTCGGGTTGACCCATGCCTGTAAGGATATCAGTATGACTGATTTAGGTGCCACTTAACCTGACTTAATCTTGTTTCATTCTACCGATTTCATAGATTCAGTGGGAGAACTTGATTAGTCAATTTATCTTCATATTATTAAAATCCTCTAAAATTATTAGGTCCTTAAAATGAAATAGTTATATGATAACTAGATCATAGCCTCCCATTAAGGTGGGTGATAATGAGTCCGATGTCTTGATAATCATTGGAGGCACTCCATGCCTGGTGCTTGTCAACCATCGGAATTATCATTCATTATATGATAAGTCAGCGTAACTATTAAATAAACAGTCAGGTGAGCCGAGCTTCACTCGGGCTTGGTTGTCTATTGATAGGTTACACTGATTATATCATTTAATGGTTGGACCTAACCAGAACTTTCAGTGGAGGCACTTCATGCCTGCTGAAGAGGTACATGGGGCAAAACTGAACACTAAGAATTGTTTGGGGAAACAATTGGTTTTGAACCTACTCTTAGATGCATATGGGTTAGCCAAGCTTCACTTGGGCCTGTATGTAGTTTATGTAGATCTTAGTGCCCGCTAAAGAATTAAGAATAATTCTTCGAATTGGGGTGTAGAGGCTGCCAATTTGAACAAAATAGTGGGAGAATCTTTAGACTAAAGTCCAAGTCTTTAGACTGAATCAATTTATATACTAATAAACTTTAGTTTTTCCTTATGCAGAACATGGCCACTAATTTATCATTAAGGTCCCTATTGGATAGTGACAAATTGAATGGTTCCAATTTCAATAGCTGGTTCAGAAAACTTAAGATCGTCCTTGAGCATGAGAGGATTCTATATATTCTGAATAATCCTGCACCAAAGATACCTGATGCAAACACCCAAAGTTCTGAGAGAGACACTTATCAGAAGTGGCTCAATGATAGAACTAGCGTGCGTTGTATCATGTTAGCAGCAATGAACGATGAATTCGGTCGCCGGTTCGAGAATGCTCAGCCAGAAGAAATCATTCAAGCGTTGAATGAATCTTTCGGCACACCCGACGATGTTGAAAGGCACAAGACTAGTTGTGCTATTTTCAATGCTCGAATGAGAGATGGATCTCCTGTCACTGATCATGTATTGTACATGATCGAGAAGATAGAACTCCTAAGCAAGCTCGGCTTTCCCTTACATGAGCAGTTGGGAAAAGATGCGATCCTGAATTCCTTGCCTCCATCCTTCCGACCTTTCCTTACTCATTTTCGAATGACAAAGCCTGCAGTCAACTACGGTTTGTTGGGGTTGTTACAGAACTTTGAGAAGGATAACCAGCTCTCTAAGGGTTTGGTTAATGTGGTTGAAGGATCTAAGGTAGGGCGTAAACCCTTTGGGAAAGGGAAGAAGAAAAAGAATAATAAAGGGTGCAACATGCTAGGACATCTATAAGGGGTCAGATGCAGAAGAAGAAAGTTGATAAAAGTCAAGCTGAATGCTTTCACTGCAAGATGCAAGGGCACTGGAAGAGGAACTGTCCTCTTTACATTGCCACACTTGATCCAAACAGGCCAAAGAAGAAAAAGGAGCAAGATGTTGCTCAACAAGGTATTTATATGATAACACCTTGTAATTTTTCTATATATGATAATCAGACCTGGGTATTGGATACCGGGAGTCCTTTTAACATTTGCAATTCATTGCAGGGACTACAGGTCACCAGAAGATTTGAGGACAATGAAAGATTCCTAAATGTCGGCGATGGAAGATTAGTTCCAGTACTGGCATTAGGAGTTCTTGAAATAGTTTTCAATAGAAATGTCATTATACTAAATGATTGTCATTTTTGCCCAACGTTCTTATTGAACGTAATTTCTGTAGGCCTTCTGGCCAAAAATAATTATGAAATTTCAATAAAGGATGTTACTTTGAATATCATTATGAATGGAGTCACTGTAATGACTGGGCATTTATCTAATGGCATTTATATATTATCACAGCCTGTGAATGTAGTGTACCAATCAAGTAAGCGCCCTAGAACAACTGATGTCACAGATATTTATCTTTGGCACCATCGGCTGGGTCATATCAACAAGAACAGATTAAACAGGTTAACTCAGGAGGGCATCCTTCGAGTTGATGATTGTGAATCATTAACTACCTGTGAATCATGTCTTCTTGGTAAAATGACCAAGTCATCTTTTACTGGAAAAGGTGAAAGAGCCAAAGAGCTATTGGGTCTAGTACATACTGATGTATGTGGACCAATGAGCACTTGTGCCAAAGGTGGATACTACTACTTCATTACTTTTACAGACGACCTTTCTAGGTTCGGTTATGTCTATCTTATGCGACATAAATCTGAATCGTTTGAAATGTTCAAACTATATCATAAAGAAGTAGAAAAACAAACAGAAAAATGTATTAAGACCCTTCGATCAGATCGAGGAGGCGAATACCTTTCCAATGAATTTGTGACATATTTAAAGGAGAATGGATTCTCTCCCAATGGACTCCTCCTGGAACACGCAACATAACGGTGTGTCGGAAAGAAGGAATCGAACTCTGTTAGACATGGTTCGGTCCATGATGGGTTTTGCAAGCTTGCCAATATCATTTTGGGGATACGCATTAGAATCAGCTTGTCATATTCTTAATAAGGTTCCAAGTAAGTCTGTTTCTAAAACTCCACATGAGATGTGGTATGGACATAAACCGGTTATTACCTATCTGAGAGTCTGGGGGTGTCCGGCTTATGTGAACGTGCAAAATCAGACAAACTTGAACCCAAATCTGACAAATATTTTTTCATCGGCTATCCGAAAGAAACAAAAGGATATTACTTCTACAATACTGAAGAACAAAAGTTGTTCATTAGTAATAGAGCAGTTTTTCTTGAAAAGGAGTTCCTTAGTGAAGGAACAAATAGCTCTAATGTTGAACTTGAGGAAGTTCATCAAGTAGAAGGAACAACACAAACCAGTGAACCCCTAGAATCTGAGTTGATTAGATCAAACTCAAAACCCATTTTAGATGCACCATTAAGGCGATCTGGTAGAGTACCACATCAACCGGACAGATACTTGGGTTTCTTGGTCCAGAACGATGATCCTGTTGAACTCGATGAGAACAACGAGGATCCGATCACCTATATGGATGCTATGCAAAGGACTGACTCTAATAAATGGCTTGATGCCATGAAATCCGAACTTGATTCCATGAAGGACAATAATGTATGGACATTAGTTGACCCACCCGAAGGGATAAAACCCATAGGGTGTAAATGGGTTTTCAAGAGGAAAAGAGGCGCAGACGGAAAGGTAGAGACCTATAAAGCACGTCTGGTTGCCAAGGGGTATCGTCAACGTTATGGTATTGACTATGACGAAACGTTTTCTCCTGTGGCAATGCTGAAATCCATTCGGATTATGCTAGCTATAGCAGCACACTTCGATTATGAGATTTGGCAGATGGATGTTAAAACGCTTTTCTAAATGGTGATTTAGAAGAACAGGTGTATATGATACAGCCTGAAGGTTTTATATCTGAAACGAGTCTAAAGTGTGCAGGCTACAGAAGTCTATTTATGGACTTAAGCAAGCATCAAGGAGTTGGAACATACGATTTGATAAAGTGATCAAATCTTATGGCTTTATTAAGAATAAAGAAGAACCTTGCATTTATAAATGGGCTAACGATTCTGTTATTGTATTTCTTGTATTATATGTGGATGATATTCTCTTAATCGGGAATGATATCCCTGCATTACAAGGAATAAAGACATGGTTATCATCACAATTCTCCATGAAAGATCTGGGAGAAGCATCATACATCCTAGGGATGAAGATCTATAGAGATAGATCTAAGAGGATGCTAGGTTTATCCCAATCTACGTACATTGACACAGTGCTAAAGAGGTTTAGCATGGAGAATTCCAAGAAAGGCTATCTTCCGATAGGCCATGGAATTCATCTTTCTAAGAAGGATTGTCCGACAACTCCTAATGAAAGAGAACGTATGAGTCGAATTCCATATGCTTCGGCAGTAGGATCGATTATGTACACCATGACATGTACAAGACCAGATGTGGCATACTCACTAGGAGTAGTGAGTAGATACCAATCTGATCCAGGAGAAAAATACTGGCAAGTTGTTAAGACAATCCTTAAGTATTTGAGAAATACTAAGGACCAGTGGTTAGTCTATGGAGAGTCTGATTTGAAACTTGTTGGATATACTGATTCCAGTTTTTAATCAGATCATGATGATAGCAAAAGTGTATCGGGTTTCGTGTTTATCCTAAATGGTGGAGCTGTTTGCTGAAAAAGTTCCAAGCAACATACAGTGGCAGATTCGGTGTGCGAGGCAGAGTACATCGCTGCATCAGATGCTGCGAAAGAAGCTGTGTGGCTGCGAAAGTTCATCTCCGAGCTTGGAGTGACACCTTCCATAGATGAACCAGTCCTGTTATACAGTGACAGCACTGGTGCCATAGCTCAAGCAAAGGAACCACGAGCACATCAGCGCACCAAGCACATACTGCGCCGGTTTCATCTTATTCGAGAGATAGTAGACCGAGGTGACATAAATCTTCAGAAGATTGATGGAAAGGAAAACCTAGGTGACCCATTTACTAAAGCACTCAGCATCAAGGAGTTTGACAACTATAAGTTGAAGATGGGTATTAGATACTGTAATGAGTGGCTTTAGGCTAAGTGGGAGTTTGTTGGGAATTGTATCCTAAAGCCAATCATTTGATGATTGTGCTGATGTAAATTGTATATAAATTGATATATTAATAAAAGTTATTTGGCAGTTTATTCATTACAAGAACATCTTCTTAATACTCCTGAAAGTAATGAAGCCCTTAGGATCTTCCTCACGATAAAGGAGGATTTATCTTAGAAGGTCCTTAAAAGAGTTCGCGACCAAATGATATACTATGACAGGGCCATAGTACTATCAATTATAGGACGTTGTATATCATATTTGTTGGTTATCCTCTTAACCAAGGAGTGTAGAGACACTGGTATGACATACAGGTGAAAGTGTAGGAGTACATTTCACCGAACGTGACTCATTTCGGATACTCTGCTGTCAAGAGTTAATCCGAGAAGATATAGGTATAAGTATCCTTCAGACCTGAAGATCACAACCAGTGGCTTACAAGCAACTCATTGTACTTAGGTGCCGGACCACCTGGATTTCTAATCCAGCTACGAAAGGTTACTGGGTGCAGTCAAGTACTTGTGGTAGTCAGTTGTGGATCAAGATGGAATTTGACCTATCCCATTAAAAGGAGAAATGCTTGTGTTTCAATTTAGCAAGACCTTGGCCAAGGCACTTCATGTGAAAGTCACATGATCACTAAAGTTGAAATCACTTTATGGATTTGCTATTTAGAGTTGACAGGCTCTTAAGCCATCCTTAGCATTTGTGGTCAAGAGATGAATTATACGGTAACTGTTTCTTAGGGTTCTTGGAGTTTGCTCGGCAACTCTTCGACCTATCCGGACGTCGGGTTCCATTGCTAGATGGGCACATCGATTAGTATAGAAAGTTGTTTCTATGCTACCGGCTTAGGTTCGAACCTAGAGAGTCACACGCATAGAAGTTTCCTAGGATGATCTATTTGCTGATCAACGATTGAGAATCGTATATGATTTAATTAATCAATTTGATTGATTGAATTATCTCAATTGGGTTAAGTACAATTGAATAAGATTCAATTTGGTTTAAGTCTATTAGAAGGACAAGTCAATTTCAAATATTGATTTGAAATTAGACTTGATTTGAATTTAAATAGATTCAGGACTAGCCAAATTTGATTTGGGCTTGGACCATGATCTATGTGGGTTAAGTCAAATAAATTTAGATCAGAACCCAAACCTCTCGAATATGGATCTCATATGATGAGATGGCTAAAATCTCATCTCATGAGATAGAATTTAATGCATGACATTTATTTACCGAACGTCGGATTTATCCCTCGTCTCTTTGGTTTTCTCTGAACGACAGAACTAAACCAAACGCCGCGACTCCTTGGTTTTCTCCGAACGTCGGAATTAAACCAAGCGCCGTGCCTTCGGCGTCTCTTCGCTTTTGCCAAACGACGGATTCTTAAATGTCATAATTAAATGTCAAGGCTAAATCTAGACTATAAATAGAGGGCATTCCCTCACCAGAGAACACAGAATAAAAATAGAACAATAATACACGATTTGTCATGGATTGTAATTCTAATATGTTAGAATAGAAAATCCTGGTGATTCTGGTGTTAGCAGAAGCCTGGTGGATCTTGGAGGAAGATTCAAGTGAGAGGATTCAAGATCAGCAAAGCTATTTTTCCGCGAGCTAGCACTCCCAGAAATCTGATCATTCGGGGCTTCGCGTGGACGATACTAGAGGCCGACGATTGAACGACTGCAGAGCAATAAGGATTTACCTACTGTTCTTAAGGTAAGTGATTTGATCCCTAGATCTTAAGGCAGGCTTCACGATAATAGTGTAACTAGTCATCTTGAAGATCAAGATATGATCTTGATGTTTTTATATGCATATTTTAGATCAAACGATCCTGAATATATAGGCAAAGATATGATCTTGATGCATATTAGATAGATTAATATATAATCTTTTAATTTTCGCAATGATAATAGTTATCAATTTTTAAAAATATGCATGCCTCGGAGACTATTTCTCCCTACACATACCCCATTTGGCGAAGGGTTAGGCAGATGTGATGGGCGTTAGGTGTGTGAACGGGAGCCTCTGGATTTTTAAGTGACGTTGGCACGAGTTACATGCTCGAAAAAGGTCATCAGAGACTTTTTGCATTGTCGGCCAGTAATACCCTTGGCGCAATACTTTGTGATAGAGGGCTCGACTACCTAAGTGATTTCCGCAGATGCTTTCATGGACCTCCTATAGGGCATAATCTGCCTCTAATGGTCAGAAGCACTTGAGCAGCGGCATAGAGAATGAGCGCTTGTAGAGCTGGCCATCGTATAAGACGTAGTGGGATGTCTGCATCTTTAGCTTTCTTGCTTCTTTTCTATTCATAGGGAGAGATCTCTCTGAGGTAGATCAGGATAGCTTAGTCTCGACTTGCATCACGCAGTCAGTGTCCGCTATGATGGACTTCTTTAGGACCTCTAGGTGAAATTTTTGTTTTAGGTCCATGGAGTCGGTGGTGGCCAATTTGGAGAGAAGGTCAGCGCGAGCATTCTTGGTCCTCAAAACCTGAATAATTTCAAGTTCAGAGAAGCTAGACGATAGGTCGTGCACCTTCTGTAGATACTAAATCATGTTCCGCTTTTGGGCTTTGAATTCTCCGCGAATGTGTCCAACAACCAACTGAGAGTCGGTGTAGGCGTCTAACTTCTTGACTTTCAAACTCTGTGCGATGCGAACCCGGTGAGCAAGGCTTCATATTCGGCCTCATTGTTGGAGGTCAGGAAGGTGAAGTGGATGGCGTACTCGAACATGGTTCCTTCTAGGTTGGTGAGGACCAAGCCTGCTCTAGAGCTGGATGCACTGGAGGATCCATCTATGTGCAGCAGCCATCGGGCTTCAGTCATATCTTGCTCTAGACCTTCCATTGTCAATCCGTCCTTCAGGATGGTGCACTTGAGGAGAAAATATGCTAAAATTTAGGCTTTGATGGCAGGGCAAGGTTAGAAGCGTATGTCATGCTCACTCAACTCTTCTGCCCATTTGGCCATTCTTTTTGACACTTCGAGGCGGTGGAGGATCGTCTTGATCGATTGATCGGTGAGGACTGTTATGGATTACACTTGAAAATAATGTCACAACTTTCATACAGATGTCACCAATGCCAACATCATCTTTTCGATCCGGGTGTATCTGGTCTCAGCGTCCCAAAGTAGCTTGCTGACATAGTAAACTGGCTTTTGGATCTTGTTCTCCTCCCGAACCAGTACTGAGCCCACAGCATTCTCCAAGATAGCTAGATACAAGTATAGAGGTTCTTCGAGTCTTGGGTTGTTAAGGAGATACAAGCTCGGATCTTCTGAGGGTTCGCCTCGATGCCTCTTTGGGAGGGACCATGAAGCCTAAGAATTTTTTGGAGCTTATTTCAAAGGCGCACTTGGTTGGATTCATCTTAATTCGATATCTCTTGAGAGCAGTGAAGCTTTTGGTCAGATCAAAGATGTACTGGGATGCTTCTTTTCTTTTCACCAGTATATCATCGATGTAGACCTTCATATTTTGGCCTATCTGATCTTTGAAGGCTTTGTTGACCAGCCTCTGATAGGTTGCTTCGGCATTCTTCAGTCCAAATGGCATAACTCGATAGCAATAAGTACCCCTATCGGTGATGAAGGCGGTCTTTTCTTTATCTTTGAGGGCTATCCGTATCTGGTTGGCCCAAGTAGGCATCCATAAAGGTCAGCATTTGGTGGCCAGAGGTGAAGTCTGCCTACTGGTCAAATCTTGGCAAGGGAAAGCTATCCTTCGAATAAGCTTTATTGAGGTCTGTGAAGTTGATGCAGATTCACCACTTATTGTTCGCTTTCTTCACCATAACTATGTTCGCTAACCAGCTCGAGTAATTTACCTCCTAGATGAAGCCTGCTTTGAAAAGCTTATTAACTTCTTCTTTCATCGCCCTTTGGCGCTCTAGGGCGAAACCCCTCTTTTTTGCTTAACCGATCTGGATGCCTCATCCACATTGAGGTGGTGGATAAGAACGCCCGAACTGATCTCTGGCATGTTGGAGGTAGACTAGGTGAAGACATCAACGCTCTTCCATAGAAAGTCGATTATATCCTACCGAGGCTTTCCCTCTAGATGTGACCCAACCCGAATAGTTTGGTCAGGCCAAGCTTCATTAAGTGGTACTTCTTTGAGCTCCTCGATGGGTTCTGCTCTTTGCTCGGCAAGGTCTTCTCGAGTATCAAGCTCGTCGACTTCTGGCCTCCAAGATTGAAGGTTGGCAGCAAAATAGTATCTTGCAACAACTTGGTTTCCTCGGACAGTCACCATGCCCATTCCATGGGGAACTTCATGGCGAGTTGAGGGATGGAGATTATTGCGCAAAGGGACATTTGCCCTGGTCTGCCGAGGATGGCGTTGTATGGTGACCAAAGCATGGTCATCAGAAAGTCCATGTGGATAGTTACTATGCAGGGCCATTCTCTTGCTCAAACCATCAGAGTAATCACTCCTACTATAATAATGTCACTGGTGAACCACATCAAAATGGAGTCCACTGCCTGGAGGTCTTCTATTTTCAATCCCATTTTCACAAAGGCATTAAAATAAAGAACAATAACAAAACTTTCACTATCAACAAGAACCTAATGTACAACATAGTTTTTAATATTCAGAGATACAATGAGTGCATCATCATGGGGGTATTGTATCCCCTGAATTTTTTTCTCTGAGAATACAAGTTCTTTGTATCTGACAGTCTTGGTCGGGTTCTCCTGATCCTACCTACTCTTGGATGGGCCAATCATGCAATCATGTTGACATTGCCAGCAGCTGACGGGTTCGGCGAAGGTTGTTGTAGAAGTTCTAGTGGATGCTTTACTTTGGCTTTCACTTTCGGGGGTCCCATATATCGCTCGAGCCTCCCTCGACGGATGAGTTATTCGATCTCTTATCTGAGCTACCAGCATTCTTCGGTATCGTGGTCGTAGTCCCGATGATACCAGCAGTATTTGGTCATATCCCTCCGCGCCATGTTTCCTCAGAGGGGCCTCGGCCGAGGGAGTTGATGTCGATCTCAATTAGGATTTGAGCCTGTAGCACGGTAAGCAGGATAAACTGGTTGAATCTCCATGCCGGGCTTCTGGAACGCTGCCTCGATGGTGGAGCCCTTTGACGGCAGGGTGGGCTCATATGGTGAGCTGGTCGGCTTTTGTCCAAGCCTTTCTTTTCTTTCTTCTTTGCTTGCTTTGCCCAAGCTAATCTTTTGGATTCTTCGAACCTGGCGTATTTATCTGCCAAGGTCATCATATTGGAGAGGCTTCTCGGGTAGTTCACCTCCATTGCTAGGTAGAAGTCTCATTCCTTTGATACTCCTCCTGCTAAAGTGGGCATGGCCACCTCATGATTGAGGTGGTCAACTTTTAGCATGGCTACGTTGAAACAGCCTAAGAAGCTTTTTAAAGACTCTCCCTCTCGCTGCTTTATTTAAAAGAGGGAGTCTGACCTCCGTCAATAGCGGCGGCTGCTAATGAACTAGCTAGTGAAGAAATGGCCAGTTTCGTCAAAAGAGTTGATAGAGTTTGGCTTGAGGGTGTCGAACCATACTCTGGTATGTTCTCGAAGAGTCGAGGGAAAGGCCCGACATAGGATCGCATTTAAGGCTCCGTAGAATAGCATGATGAATCGAAAGCTACTCAGATGGTCGTTCGGGTCAGTGGTCCTGTTGTACTGCTCGATGGCAAGGAGATTTATGTATGATGGGATCACCTCCTTCATGATCTTGTCGGTAAAGGATGGACCTCGCTCCACCCATGGCCTTAAATGAGACACGTGCTTGACAACGTTTAACTCCAAGCGTATCTCTTGGATCTTCCGCTCAATCAACTCGTTCTGAACAATCGGAGAGGCTGGGCGGGGAGGTCGTGGTTTCGGCATCGAGTCATGGTGAGAAGAAATCGAGGACAGAGAGCGGGCCCGATGGGGCCGAAGCAAACTCCTATCTCCGATTTTCTGCAAAATGGGCTCTGCTTCCCCCTCGCGGCCAGGCTATCGTAAGAGGCTTGTGGCCTCAAACTAATTAGGTGGAGGAGCTGCCGGCTGAACCGATGCAACTACTTCACCGTGATGTTGTTGAGTGGGAACAACCAGGGGAAGGATTCCAAAGAGGCCCTGCACCAGCTGTGCTAAGGTCTGAACTTGCTAGACCAATATGCTAAATTGGTCATGTGTGGCAAGAGCTACAGGTGGCGGTGAAACTTTAGGTTGGGGCAGTTGAGAGGAAGTTGTATTTTGAGTGGGATCAGGCCTTTGAGAAGAGGCCTGGTCCAATGAGTCTACGGCTGCCCTTCTGCGATTCGCCATTGATAATGTATCCTTCTTGTTTAAACCTTTTCTCCGGGGTTTTCATGTTTTTAGGGACTTGGAGCCCTTCCTCTAACGCCAATTTATTGCTGCAGATTTTCGTTCTCCAATCTGGGGTCGAGACGATATCGTACATTATGATTTTGGTTGTGTTATCCCATCCTTACAGACCTACAAAATAGTCCTCACGCATGGATAAAGGTAGGTGGTCCTTGCAGAAGACCCTCCGATACTTAAATTAGTGAAAACCCTTGGCAATAGATAAAGTGGAGAAGGTTGTTAAAGGACGCTCCAAAGAAGGTCTTTGAAGAGCCATGGCGTCCATCCAGGTTTCTTAGTACTTATATGTTTACCTGAGGGGTTTTGGAACTTAATACATATACGTTGCTGGGAGGGTAAATTTTTTTCTGATTCCTCGAGCATAGTTGTAGAAGTTGGCAGGGCTGATGAATATATACCTTATCAAGGAATACGAGATTCCATTGATCATGGATAAAGGTGTTGTATCTTACCTTTGTTTCTGTTTAGGAAGATTCGTTTTCATTTCGAGATCTTTGTGATCAAAGCGATTTATTTTTTGAGATGTCCAATGTATTTTAAAAAAAATAATGTTTATTCTGAAGAGTTAGAGCTTGATTTTTTAAAGTATGAAGGCTATTCAATTTATCATAATATAAAAAATATTTAGCTCTGCCGTAGTATGAAGATTACTTGGCCCTGTCGTGGCATAGAAACTGCTCAGCTTTGCCCAAACATGAAGCTTACTATTGATGCAGTTATTTTTTTCTACAATAAAAAGTAAACCTCGAAGATGATGAGCTGTAGTACAAAAGATGGGCTTCATCGTTGCTGCATTCGTCCATTAATGGGAGGGTAATTTTGGCCGGCATCCCTTCCCTTCGTTGGACGCGGAGCGACAGCTTCTCCCAAAGTTGCCCGCCACGTAAGCAGCTTGCCAGAAGCACTCAAACTCTGTCAACGATTGCTGCGGCGCCAAAGCCGCCAGGATGGAGTCACCGCTGACGTCGTGGCTCAGATTTCTGTAACGATGGAGTCACCGCCAGGATGGAGTCGCCAAGCCGGAATGTGCTCTAATGCCGAGTCGCCAAGGCGGGTCACCGCTTACGTCGTAGCTCAGATTTCTGCAACGACGAGTCGCCGAGACGGAGCTAGAAGGCGGAGCGAAGGTCGTTAAAAATAGCAGAAAATTCTTAATATAATTTGTTAATAAGAGTGAAAAAATAATTTAATAAGCAATGAGCTGTGCCCATGATAGTCAAGGAAAGCCTCAACGTCGGTTACGTGTCCTAGACGGCAGTGCACCGTCACCCTTTCGGTACTCGTCCGACGGTTAGTTTAATGCATTACGGCTGACAAGGGATCGGATCGCGACCTCACTCCGTTTATCTCCCTCGCACTTGCAGACAAAATAAGTAGACAACGGCCAATCAAAACTTCGGAATAATTATAACAGGGAATATACGTACCTTCATTATTTTTCAAAAATAAAAAGGTATTCTCCGGAGTTTCTTTGTCCCGCGCAGCAACTTGGCCACGTCTATCCGCTGATCCAGTTGATCAGGTCAACCATTCACTTAGAAGTTTAACGGTTGTGTTGGCTTCTATAACCAACTCCCATCCCGTTCTAGGTCTCTACGGTATTTTTTTTTTTTTTACATATTACCACCTAATATCTTTCATATTCGCATATTGATAACTATGTTTTCTATAGTTTTATCTAAGTACCATGTGATGTGGCTGATCCAACACCGTTAGAGAACCATGAAGAAATGAAACCGATGAAGCCCTCTTTTGGCCTCCAAAGGACCCTTCGGCCATGGTAGCATTTATGGCCTCATAAAGCTACGCGCACCAAGGTCGAGAGTTCCAAGGCCAAGAGCTCCAAGGCTGACAGCTCCAAGGCCAAGAGCTCCAAGGCCGGCACCTCCAAGGCCGACAGCTCTATGACCAACGGCCCCAATGGCCGATGGCTCCAATGGCCGACTGCCCCAATGGCCGACGGCTCCATGACCGGCAGCTCCACGGTCGAGAGCTCCATGACCAACGGCCCTAATGGCCGACGGCTCCAATGGCCGATGGCCCCAATGGCCGACGGCTTCATGACCAGCAGCTCCATGGCCGAGAGCTCCATGACCGACGGCCCCAATGGCCGACGGCTCCAATGGCCGACAGCTTCATGACCGGCAGCTCCACGGCCGACCGCCCAATGGCCGACGGCTCCAATAGTCGACAGCTCCATGACCGGCATCTCCACGGCCGACCACCGAATGGCCGACGGCCCCAATGGCTGACGGCTCCAATGGCCGACAGCTCCATGACCGGCAGCTCTACGGCCGAGAGCTCCATGACCGACGGCCCCAATAGCCGACGGCTCCAATGGCCGACTGCCCCAATGGCCGACGGCTCTATGACCGGCAGCTCCACGGCCAAGAGCTCCATGACCGACGGCCCTAATGGCCGACGGCTCCAATGGCCGACGACCCCAATGGCCGACGGCTCCATGACCAGCAGCTCCACGGCCGAGAGCTCTATGACCGACGGCCCCAATGGCCGACGGCTCCAATGGCCGACAGCTCCATGACCGGCAGCTCCACGGCCGACCGCCTAATGGCCGACGGCCCCAATGGCCGACAGCTCCATGACCGGCAGCTCCACGGCTGACCACCCAATGGCCGACGGCCCCATGGCCGACGGCTCCAATGGCCGACAGCTCCATGACCGGTAGCTCTACGGTCGAGAGCTCCATGACCGACGGCCCCAATAGCCAACGGCTCCAATGGCCGACGGCTCCATGACCAGCAGCTCCACAGCCGAGAGCTCCATGACCGACGACCCCAATGGCCGATGGCTCCAATGGCCGACAGCTCCATGACCGGCAGCTCCACGGCCGACCACCCAATGGCCGACGGTCCCAATGGCCGACGGCTCCAATGGCCGACAGCTCCATGACCGGCAGCTCCACGGCCGACCACCCAATGGCCGACGGCCCCAATGGCCGACAGCTCCAATGGCCGACAACTCCATGACCGGTAGCCTACGGCCGAGAGCTCCATGACCGACGGCCGCAATGGCCGATGGCTCCAATGGCCGACGGCCCAATGGCCGGTGGCTCCATGACTGGCAGCTCCACGGCCGAAGCTCCATGACCGACGGCCCCAATGGCCGACGACCCCAATGACCGGCAGCTCCACGGCCGAGAGCTCCATGACCGACGGCCCCAATGGCCGACGGCTCCAATGGCCGACAGCTCCATGACCGGCAACTCCACGGCCGACCACCCAATGGCCGACGGCTCCAATGGCCGACAGCTCCATGACCGACCGCTCCATGGCCGACGGCTTCATGCCCGGCACCTCCCAGCCGGCCCGGCACCTTGCCAGCCGACCCCGCGCATCAAAGCCAAGCGGCCCCGGCACCTCCCAGCCGGCCCCGGCACCTTGCCAGCCGGCCCCGGCGTGTCCAAGCCAAGCGGCCCTGGCACCTCCCAGGGCACCTTGCCAGCCGGCCGCAGCACGTCCAAGCCAAGCGGCCCCGGCACTTTCCTACCGACCCCGGCGGGTCCAAGCCAAGCGGCCCCGGCACCTCCTAGCCGGCCCGACACCTTGCCAGCCAGCCCCGACGCGTCCAAGCCAAGCGGCCCCGGCACCTCCCAGCCGGCCCCGGCACCTTGCTAGCCGGCCCCGGCGTGACCAAGCCAAGCAGCCCGGCACTCTTCTAGCCGGCCCCGCCCCAGAACTTCCTGGCCGAGGAGGACGGCCCCCGCTTTCCCCTCTCCGGTGGAACAGGACCCACCAACCAGCTGCAGCCACCCATCTTGATGGGACTTGACCGCAGTCCTGACATATCAAAGAAGGAAGCAAGCTCTGCCATTGCTGCCATCGCCTTAAATGCTCTGACAAAATGGTTGAACCCCATGCCTCACAGACATCAGCTCTGACACTTTACCCATCAAGGTCATCATTACAAGGCCTCAACTAGTCAAGCCGGACAAACGCTAGGCATCTACAAAAGGGTAAGAGGGACCCCGACCAGGTAACAGACTCATTACACCCCAAAACGCTCACAGAGAGAGCTCTTCTTGGGGCCATATCTCTCTCTTTCTCTTTTGAGCTTCCTCAAGCTCACGGCTGATGCCCAGACCACTGACTTGAGCGTCGAAGGGTCCCCGTCGGAATCTCCGGCCCTCGAGACTTGCTTGCAGGCGCGAGGAGCTCGCTGGAGGAGGCGACCGCACGCTCAAGGCCGATGATTTGGCGTCATCACCATGAAATCTTATAATTTATTATCAATATATCTTTGAAATAAACTTAATTAGATAATCATAGAATGTTCATTTATATTCTTCAAGTAATGTTAATTCCATGTCTTCTACGCAACTCTACCTCTCATTCTCCCACCTAGTTGACCTGCTAACCCATTTCACCTCCACTGTTACCCCTCAACGAAATAAGTGTCAAGAGAAAAGAACAAATTAAAGCTCTACCTTAAGCTTCATTTGTGATCGTATTTTTGCCCTTTTTTAACCTTGGTTAACCTTAAAAGATTCCATCAATGAAAACTACTAAAAGAACCAATTTGAAATGTATGCATTAAATATTGCTAAACTTCTGTTAGGCTTCTTTAGAAATCCATCAATAATGCTAATTTTATTCTTGGTTAAAAGAGTAGTTTACATGCATGTCCTAACTGAGCCAAGCCTCACAAATAGACTTCAATACGTGATATTATTGAATTGTTAGGCTTAATGTAAGAGTATCGAGTAGTTTAAGAGCAAGTTTAATGAGATTGCCATCTCTATCATTTAGAGTTTGAACAAATTGGATTAGTGCTTGACAGTAAAGAATAGAATTTTATGCTCAAGCTTTAGTAAATCAGACATCAACTATGGCGGTAGTATTCAAACTGAAAAATGATTTGATTGCTTGGAATTAAGATTGGAGATCATGCAATTGATGATAAAATATATTAAATCATCTTTCAATAATAAAGGAAGTTGTCTAAAAATTATTTTATTAATATATCAAGAAAATTATCTTTATACAATATATTAAAAATATATTTACAGAGTGCAACTCCTAATCTTTATAAATGCACTAAATTTAATGCAGGATTATATTAGAAATCAGAGTTAGTAATAGCACATGTTGGAATTATTTGAAGAGATATATAGTAAGCTAGCTAAAATTCAATAATCTTGAATAAACAATTTTAGAGAAAAATCTAGTTAAAATATCTAGATCTTCCCACCCCTACAGGATGAATAGAAAATCAAATATTTGCTTATCCAAGTTTTCACCTCTTAGCTTCTTTAAAGAATGATACAGTCCATCTGTTTATAATACTTACTAGCTATATCTTATGCTACATTAATTTAGCTCTAAATCCATAAATTACCTAGCATAATAAAACTCTTCATCTCTTGTCCTCCAAATCTAGCCCTACTGCCTTATCATCACCACACCAAAATTATCGTTTTAATTCTTTCCAATATTAAATCACTCTCTATTTTTAGCCTTTGAATTATGCTCTTTCATCCTCATAGAGCCACAAATAAGTCTGGCCGAGTCTGATCATACTTGATTATATATGATTCAATCTCTTTTATATTTGGATCATGATTTTAGACGTAATCCATTTACTGGACATATCAAATTGAGTTGGGTCTATAGAAAGAATTTAAACCCAAAGGATCATTTGGGTCTATTCAAGAACAAGTATGGTTTAAATTTAACCCAAAATGTGAACGTTTCATATAGTATTCGATCAAGTTGTGCTTGTATTTGAGTTATGCAATTAACTATTGTTGCTGCCAAAATCTATCCTTCGACTCAGGGGCAATCGGGCTTCGATACAGGCTTCCTCCTGGGCGGACCTGCAAACAGTCCTCACGCGAGGGGCGTTGGGGGTAGCCCTTTGTGGAAGACCCTCCGACGCTCAAGTCAGTGGAGATCAGCAATCAACAAAAATGGAGAGAAGGCTCTCGCTAAAGAGTCCCTCCAGGGCTCTAAGCAGAGCGCTAATGGCGGAAGCTAAGACAGAAGGAGAGAGGGTTCCAGTGAGCAAGTGCGCATTTTTTGCTGTCGAATAGTGGGAGGTCGTTTGCCTCTACCGAGGTATAATAGGACGTCTTAGTTGCGCCAGGGCGTTGGAGAGATTACTTGACTAGGCCGGAGCCTCAGGATATCGCTCGGTTGTTGCCGAGGATCAAGGGTATCACTCGGTTGCTGTCGAGGTTTTTATCCTTCGGTTCCAATCGGGGCTTGTTAGCTGCCCGAATCTTGAGCGATGTTTTAGAGATTATTTAA
The DNA here is from genome assembly GCA_900491605.1 of Calamus simplicifolius. NCBI lineage: Eukaryota > Viridiplantae > Streptophyta > Magnoliopsida > Arecales > Arecaceae > Calamus > Calamus simplicifolius. The sequence goes on from UESW01001462.1 coordinate 303,726, forward strand.
TCCAGCCGGGGCTTGTAAGCTGCCCTGAATCCGAACGATGTGTCTTTGACGTTTGATTCGGTCGGGGCTTGTAAGCTACCTGAATCCGAACGATGTTTCTCTGACGTTTGACTCGGTCGGGGCTTGTAAGCTACCCGAATCCGAACAATGTTTCTTTGATATTTGATTCGGCCGAGGCTTGTAAGCTGCCCGAATCCGAGCGATGTTTTGGAGATCACACGGCTCCCAGCTGCACCGGGAGCGCTCGGTCATACCAAGCCTTCGGAATGTAATTTGGCCTAGCCGAGATATGTAGCTCTGGCTCAGAGCTCGGCCTAGCCAAGGTACGGAGATTTGCTCAAGGAGATAGCTCGGTTGTGCCGAGAATGGATACGTAAGCGATATCTATTTTCTATTATGACTTTTCGAAAAAAACGACCGTAGTGGTCGTGCCGCGGATAATAGAAACAAGATGCCAAAGCTGTAAATGGGGCGAGTCTATAGAGAGCGTACTCTATTGATGATATATGCGGAGGTTGTCCGAACAACATGTCCGGGGAATGGATCTCCCACTCAGGTCCTGGAGCTTGTAGGTGCCAAGTCCGATGACTTCCGCCACTTGATAAGGACCTTCCCAATTTGGAGAGAGCTTTCCTTGCTCCAGCGGCTTGGAGATGGATGCTTTCCGGAGGACAAGATCGCCGGGCGAGAAGGATTTTCCCTTGACTCTGGAGGCATGGTAGCAGGCCACTCTTTGCTGGTACGCGGCCATTCTGATTCGAGCTTTTTCCCTGATCTCTTCCATCAAGTCGAGATTGGTACGGAGCTGCTCGTCGTTAGTTTCTTTTGAGTAGTTTTCCACTCGCGGAGAGGGGAGGCCTATTTCCACGGGGATGACGGCTTCCATGCCAAAAGCCATCCGGAAAGGGGTCTCGCCGATGGGGATTCTCTGGGTAGTGCGGTAGGCCCATAGAACATGATGAAGTTCGTCCGCCCATCTACCTCGGGCTCTGCGAGCCGAGCCTTAATCCCTTGAAGTAGGGTCCGGTTTGTTACCTTGGCTTCTCCGTTGGCTTGCAGATGCCCTACTGAGGTGAGGCGATGACTGATGCCATGATCCTCGCAGAAATCTCGAAACTTGGGATTATCAAATTGCTTGCCATTGTCGGTGATGATGGTATGCAGGAGGCCAAAGCGACAAATGATGGATCTCCACACGAAGTCCCTAGCCCGAGCTTCGGTTATCTGGACTACTGCCTCGGCCTCGACCCACTTGGTGAAGTAGTCGATGGCGATAAATAAAAATTTTCTCTATCCAGTGGCGAGGAGAAAAGGGCCAAGAATATCTATCCCCCACTTAGCAAAGGGCCAAGCGAAGGAAATAGGGACCAGACTAGCGGAGGGGAGCCTCTAGATGTTGGAGTGCCTCTGACACGGGTCACAGGCTCGGACGAGATCATCGGTATCCTTTTGCATAGTAGGCCAATAATATCCTTGGCACAGTACCTTGTGGCACAGAGATCGACTCCCAGGTGGTTGCCGCAAATTCCTTCATATACCTTCCGAAGAGCATAATCAGCTTCGGACGGCGGAGGCATTTGAGCAGCGGCATGGAAAGGGACCGCTTATACAACTGATCGTCGATCAGCACATAGTGGGTAGCTTGCAATCTCAGCTTCCTTGCTTGCGGTCGGCTGGGAGCGACCCTTCTTTAAGATACTTTAATATTAGGTCGAACCAGGATGGCTCGACCTCAATCTGCATGACTCGGTCTGCCTCCGCGATGCTAGGTTTTTCCAGGATTTCCAGGAGAAACTTTTACTTGGAACTCATCGATTCCGCAGTCGCAAGTCGGGATAACAGATCGGCACGAGCATTTTTGGATCTGGGGATCTGGATAACTTTAAATTCAGAGAAGTGAGAAAGCAAGTCCCACACTGTTGATCCATTTATTGATTTTGATGATTAATAAAGGAATTGAGTATATTTATTTGATTACTAATGGATTTTATAAGTGTTTCAGGACTTAAATTTATTTGATCAATTTAAAGGAATTAAGAAATGAATTTTGAATCAAATATAAATCAGAGGTTTCAAAGTTTCAGAGATTAGAGTCGACACCTAGAATATCAGGAGCCGACCCCATGGCCATTCAATTTAAATCTAATTTTTGATACGGTCCGGAGCCAACACCTAGAGTTTCGGAGCCGACACCTAAAGTTTTGGAGTCGACACTTACAATGTCTGAGCCGACTCCGATGCGGGACAGAACGTTGATTTTTTGAGCATCCTGGAGCCGACACCTACAGTATTCGGGAGCCGACACCTGACGACGGTGAGCCGACACTTACTTTTGTGGAGCCAACTCCACGACGAACTCAGATTTTACTATTTATGGAAAAACAATCTGAGCCGACACCTGAAAAGCTGGAGCCGACTCCAACCCACCTGGACGAAAAATTAAAAATGCCAGATCAGCTCTAATGGTAATATTTTTGATTTCTGACATCTAACGGCTATTTTTTATGAATGAAAAATCCTTCCAGGTACACTCCAACGGCTAGATTTCCACCCAAAAATGAATCAAAGAAAAATCTATAAAAAGGGGAAAAACAACCGTTTGAAAATATAGAAACAGATAGACAAAAAATCAAGAATCAAAATCCGAGAAGTCTTGAGCCTTATATCAAGAGAGGAGCTTTCAAATTCAAATCCTTCCACTCCACAAAGCTCAAAGAAGAATCCAAGCCATTCAAATAGTGAAAAAATCGGAGGATTCTCAACTAGAAGAAAAAGACCAACTTTTCAATCTTCTCAACTGCATCTACTGTGAGGAATCGGAGCTGAGGCTTGATTCAACCCAGCAAGGAGAAGAGGAAAAGAAGAAAAGCTCAAAGCCAAACAACTTCAAACCAGGCTTTTCTAAACCTATTTACTTATCTTTGAATATTTGCTCATTGAGGAGCTGTGAAACTTTGTAAAACATTCTATATTTGTTTGTGCCTAGTTCAATCAAAGGGGATTGAACTAGTGGAGGTTGTTAACCTCGGGTCAAGCTAGTTTAGCTTGAGTTTAGGGTTGTGTGCTGGTGAGCCCGTAAAACCGGCTGGGTTCATTGTGATCCCAGGTAAAACCACAAGTTTGGGTTGTGAACTTGTAAAACAACTCGGTTGTAATCGAGGAGATTATAGTGTGGACCCAAGTAGGATCTTGGGAGTGGACGTAGGTGTTGGATACACCGAACCACTATAAAATCTTTGTGTTTGCGTGTTTCCATTGTCTCTATCTCTATCTCTATTTTATTCATTGTGCTTTATATTTACATTGCATTTATTTCATTCATCTTAAGCAAACAATTTTTTAAGAGGGTAAATTTTTTAAAGAACCCAATTCACCCCCCCCCCCCCTCTTGGGTTGTCATCTGGGCCAACAATTGGTATCAGAGCAAGTGCTCATTAGATTTTGATCATACGATCAAGAGCTAAAGATCCAAATGGCAGCTCAAGTTGGATCATTTTCCGAAGGTCATTCTACGAATAGACCTCCCTTATTTAATGGTTCCAACTATTCTTATTGGAAAGCAAGAATGAGGATATTCATTCAAGCTTCTGATTATGAATTGTGGGGTGTTATAACTAATGGACCTAGTACACCCACACACGTTGTTGATGGCACTATTGTTCCTAAGCCCGAAAGGGATTGGAATGATAATGATAGGAAAATGGCACAGCTCAATGCTAAGGCCATGAATGTCTTATATTGCTCTTTAGATGCTAATGAATTTAATAGAATCTCCACATGTAATTCCGCAAAGGAGATTTGGGATAGATTAGAGGTTACCCATGAGGGTACTAACCAAGTAAAAGAATCCAAAATAAACATTCTCGTTCATAAATATGAGTTATTTTGCATGGAACAAACTGAAACTATAGCTAGCATGTACACTAGATTTACTGATATTGTAAATGGGTTGAAAAGTTTAGGCAAAACATATTCTAACTCTGAACTTGTCCGTAAAATTCTTAGGTCACTTCCAAGAACGTGGGAAGCGAAGGTGACAGCAATCCAAGAAGCAAAGGACCTCA